>VYZT01023543.1:359-27894 GCA_013400735.1 Pomatostomus ruficeps | reverse complement strand
AGCACCCCCAAATTCATCCCACAATTACCCAGCCCCTCAAAATTAATCCCACAATTAGCCAGCACCCCCAGATTAATGCCACAATTACCCAGTAACTTCCAAATTAATCCCACAGTTACCCAACACCACCAAATCAATCCCACAGTTACCCAGCACTCCCAGATTAATGCCAGAGTTACCCAGCACTCCCAAATTAATCCCACAGTTACCCAATGCTCCCAAAATTAATCTCACAATTATCAAGCACTCCCAGATTAACCCCACAGTTATCCAGCACCCCTAAACGAATCCCACAGTTACCCAGCACCCCCAGATTAACCCCACAGTTCCCCTGTGCTGCTGGCTGAGCTGGCTCAGGGCTGGACGTGCTGTAACTCATGGGGACACAGCATCACTGAGGCCCCTCTGGCTCAGAGCTGGACTTTGTGTGGCCCCAGCTGCAGCTTTAACCCCGAGCAGAGCAGGTTTTATATTTATGTGGATAAATGTGCACACTCACCGCCACAGAACAACGGAAAGAGAAATAAACAGCCCCAGAAGGCAATTCCAGATCTCAGACGCCTTCAGTACCCCACGTCCACCTCTCCGTCATCTGCAGAGAGAATTTAAGGTGCCTGCACACCTAAATGAGGCACTTAAGGATTAATTAAGAATTAACCTCTGATATTGTTTTATAATTAAATCCATATATCTGTCTAATGATCCTGGGCATATATTACAGTGATGAGTGCAAACAGCAGGAAGGCAAAAATGTGCATGTGGGTTATGTTACAGATGGAAGAATAACAAACCTATTTTTATTTTCCATTCAACTTTCTGTTTTCTTGGAACATTTCAGCATCGTATTGATTTCTATTGATCCAAAACTTTTAGAAAAAAAATTACTCCCAGTGAAAAACGACTTCCTTTTTTTTTTTTCTCAGTCAATAAATTCTGATTTTTTCTCATTTCTGTAATTATGAAAACTGTCATTTAAAGCTTTAGACTTGAACTTTGTCAACAACAATATACTGACAAAGTGCATCCAAATCACAGTTTTTCTCTCAGTACAACTTTCTACACAACTTTTAATTAATCATGGATCAACATAGGGATAAATTTTATTTTAAAATGCTTTTCTGGAGCGGTCTGAGTTTCTGCAGACTTATTGATCCTGAAAATACTCCCTTATCTTTAGTGTTTCCCAGTGATAACTGGATCAAAATTACCTTGGGAATAGCGTTGGACACAGAACGCCAATGCATTGTACAAAAATACTCCCCCAGCCCCTGAAGTTTTAAGATTTAATTACTTCTTAGAGATGGTTTGAACTTTTTGTTATATGTAAGTGAAATCCCAGCACAAGCAGGTTCTTGGGAGAAGTGTTTTTCTCTGGAAATTTGGGATTTGAACAGTTTGGGCTTCAAATGATTTGAGTTTCTCTGCAAAAGGGGTTGTCCTGCTGCTCTTGCTCCCAGGCTGCTGCACCCTCTGTCCTCCTCACAAACACTTCCTGATGAGGCAAATATTACTTTTATACATGATATTACAATTTATAGCTCTCACCAAAATAAACAATTTTTGATTGAGTAGAAGAATTTATAAAAAAAAAAAAAATAAGTCTAATGTTCCATCTTTCCTGAATGTGGCAGCTACAAATGGTGCTGCACACAGCTAATTATGCACAGAAACCTGGGTCAGCAGCAGGAGAGAACCGGGATGTGCTGGGGAGCAAAACCTGAAAAAACCCTTGAAAAGCTCGTGGTGGGTGGGCGGCCATGACCCCTGCCAGAACAGTTCCAGGGTGACTGCTCAGGCTGAAAAGTCTTTCAGAAATCCTCCCCTTTGCAGCTCCATAACTGGTTTTACCTGGAATGACCAGAGTGGGATAAGCACCATCCCTTCCTCCCCAGCAGCTCTGGTTACTCCAGGCTTTTCCCTTCCTTTCTCTGTGAGGAAGAAAGGAGCGAGTTCTGTGCCCGGTGAGGTCCCAGAGATGGACTGTGCTGTTCCCAGCGGAAGGAGGCAGCCAGGCCTTGGTCCTGGAAATTGAGTTATCTCTGTTTCCTCCTGCAGTTCTCTCCCGTCTCTGGTTTCTTTCTTGGTTAAACCAATGCTCATTAGTTGTGTCTGCATTTAGTCTCCAACAATTGGCAGAATTGAAAATACACGTTTGATTCAGCGTTAGGGGAGCTCCAGTAAGGAAAACCCAGGAATTTCTGTACTGAGGCAAACGTTAGAGGTTTAGATGAGGCAGAAAATCAACTCAGTGAGTTCCCAGAGGTTGCAGTCATCCTGTGACCTGCCTGCAAGCACAGAGGACAGGCTGAAGTGTACATTCAATTATTCAAGACCAAAGAAAGCAAAGCCAGGTATGAAGATAGAACATTTTTTAAAAGGTTGTTTTATTATACAGGAGTGAACCCACACCAGAAAACAACCACCTCCCACAGCCCAGTAAAAAAAACCACCAGGAAATCTTCATCCACTCCTTAAAGCTTCTCACAGACGACACACTCACTTACTTACTTTTAATGGGCTGCACTGACATATATTAATCAGAAAGCCTCTCTTAAAGCAGTAATTATTCCAGTTCTAAGGGGGTGTGCGGGTAGATGTACTTAGCACAGATTAATATTCTTTTAATTATGTAACTTTCTGGGATCTGTGAGTTGGCAGGGCTAGTGGTTTCTCCGTGGTAGGCATACATGACAAAGCTCCACCAGTCTCTCATCTTTTCCCCCCCTCTCCTTTTCATTTATCACATGGTTACATGAAAACAGCAGGGAAATGAATTATGCATCCCTTTCAGCACACTGAAAAGTCAATGAAGAGTTAAACACAACTTACGTGTGTGATTGCACAAAGCACTGATTTGACCTTGCTAGGCTCGAACCGGCATTCTAAGATTAGCCCGGCGTGTATTCCGAGTGTATGAAAAACACAAAATTGGTTCTTAAAACACCCGTACAGACTGTTTCATGCCTAAACCCTCGTTATGGGCAGGGTATTTATAGGAAATAACTCAAGTTTAAAGTGTGCAAAGACAGGAGAACTCCCCTTCCTCACGGCCAAGTGGTTCTGTGCACTGAGACGCTCCTCGCCAGGCTGTCAGTAAATCACCTCCTGCACAGGGGAACCAGGGCTCTGCTGAGCTTTCCATGGACCAATTCCTGTCCAATATTTGTTGTGAAATATCGCAGCATTTCATAGCTGGGAGGGGACAGAGGAGGCGAAGAAGGGGAAGGAAAACCCTTTGACACTTTTCGGGGTCAAGGGTTGCACACAGACCTGAGGGCCCCACAAAGCCCAGGGTGACACTGCTGCTCTCCAGCTCCCTTGGCCTTTCCCTCATTTGTTACATCTCGTTTCAGTGTTAGGCCTTATTGGCCACAGGGCAAAGCAAAAAGTGAGTGAACAGAGATACCGAGGATTGAACAAACTCCCATCTTTCCAGCACCACAGAGAATGTTTTACTCCGTGCTTTATTCCCTGTTCTTGTGCAGGCATGGAGAACACGACACTGCAGGATCTGATACCCTGAACCAACCCTTCATGCCCTCCATGGTAGGAGTTGCTGCTGTTTATCTGTTTGGGAAATACAGGCAATAGTTTAAGGAGTGAAAAAAATCACATTCTTCTTCAGCAATATCTGAAAAAAGTACTGCATTTGTGATATCAAAAAGTTACTTCAGTGATTCAGCTCTGCTGAGAACTCCTGGACAAAGTTTCAGCCTCAGCTGACAGAAGCAGATCAAGTTTAGGTTTTCCTTACTAATTTATCCAAAGAATGGGAGGATGAAGGATTTTAACACTGTTATCTCCCAAAATGGTAAAAACAGGTAAGCTGTGGGAAGTGATTTTTAATACCATTGTTACATTGGGGAAAACAGACAATGGAACAGAAAACCATCCATGAAACTCAGCCCAGCGCACGTGTGCCAGTAACCACAGTTCTCAAGCTCTTGACCTTTAATCACTAATTAAAATAAAAAATATATTTTATTTGTGCAACTATTCATTTTCCTTAATGTCTCCTCACCTGCAGAGTCTTTTTGTTTGTGCACATTACTGTAGTGTATTTCATTTTTACAGAGCTCCTGATTTCCAGAGGATGGACTCCTGGTTCAGTTCTGTAGGTCTGACCAACAGCTATAAAAATTTATTCTCCCAAATTCTCTCTTTGTATCACGCTCTCTATTCTTGCCATGTCTGTATTAATATAAAATATTGCAGCTTGTCCGTGGTTTTAGTGCTGGGGAATAATACATTTGTTCAAAGTGATTATTCCATGCAAGAAAAGGCTTTAAATTGGCAGTACTTTAGGCAGGTTATTACAAAGGTGTATAAAACCTGTTTGATGTTATTGCCCCAGGTAAATTATTCTGGCCTCTTGCAGCCGTTAATTCCTTAAAACCAGCAGCTTATGGAGACA
Source organism: Pomatostomus ruficeps (assembly GCA_013400735.1). Classification (NCBI taxonomy): domain Eukaryota; kingdom Metazoa; phylum Chordata; class Aves; order Passeriformes; family Timaliidae; genus Pomatostomus; species Pomatostomus ruficeps. The sequence continues at coordinate 23,480 of VYZT01023543.1, read as the reverse complement.
ATCTTGCAGTAAAGAGACTACATGCCCTCTGTGTTTGGAGCCCTTATCTTCCCTTTCTCTTTATTACACACACTTGCATGAAAATCTTCCACTTTGCCACCACTTCATTCCTTTTCTCTTTCCTCTCTCCTCTCCAATTGTGAGGGAAATTATTGAGAAATTACCCTGCTGCCACTGACTCCTGGGTCAGTTTCTCTGCTCCTGTTTTGACATCATCTAACGAAGATTAATTTGGCTCCCGGCTCTGAATGGCAGCTCTGGGAGGATCCAGCAGCCAGAGCCTGCACTCTGCTACCGAGCCGAGGAAAAACAGGACAAGTCTCTCAGGCTTCGAGTTCCTGTGTTCACTTCTAAAAATGCAAACCTACAAAATAATCAGCGTATTTCTTTGCCTTAAAAGAAATCCTGAGTTTGGATTTTTCCCCCCCTCAACGACTTCACTGTTTATGCATGATGTAATTAATGAGTTTATCAATTTTTTCTCTGCACGTCACAAGAGAAATCTGAAAGCAGGAACTGCCTTGGGACAGACCAAGAGCCTGGTCTTCGAGGAGACACTTCAAAGTTTAAAAATACAAATACACATTATTGAACTGTCAGCTGCAGAATGCCTTTCTGGCAAACAGCAGAGTGAAATAAGTACCAGCCTTAAGAAGCTCCAAGTGTGTCACTGATGGTGGGGAGGAAATTAAAGCTGTTAAGGCTGGACCCCCTGGCAGCAGTGACAGCGTTTGTGCCTCTCTGTGTCAGCACAGACAAGTCCTGCTCGGCAAACACAGCTTTGAGTGAGAATCCCTGGAGTCCACAGACGAGAAACTGGAATGGAAAGGCAGGAATGAAACCCCCTGGGCCAGAACCAGCTCAAAGAACAGCATTCCCACGTGCAGCCAAGCAGCCCAGAGACACAGGGAGCACAGAAGCGACGCTTTGGGACGCTCAGGGCTCTGCTGTGCAGCCTCATCCATCAAACCCAGCCCACACAGGCCTGTGCATCCACCAAGAGAGCAGCTGCAAACAGTGCTTTACCCAATAATCCAAGTCAAACTAAATATTTGACGATTTTGTCCGAGTCCTTTTATCTGAGGCTGCTCTCATTCTTCCCAGTGAGCTGCGTGTGTTCCGTACTCGATGGCACCGACAGCAAAATGTGATTTGGACACAGATCATTAAGTCTCTATTTGCAGTGTCTTTTTGTAGCTTTTTCCATTTTTAAAATGATGGATGTCGCTGGTTCTTTGCTGTTTTCCTCGGGGGGAGGAAGGCCTCTGTTTGGAATAGGTATAGCCTGAAACAGCAGTGGTTTTTTAGCTGATGCACACAGGTGCTAAAAGCAAAAGCACAGGTTTGCAGGGCAGTGGCTCAGCCATGGAGGGGAAGGGGTTCAAGGCCTTCTGGAAAAGTGAGATTTAGAACTCTGTATTGTCAAATTCAGGCAGCTGAGCAGCAAACAGAGGTCAGAAATAACCCAAGTCCCATCAATACAGGTGAAAGGAGTCAATACAGATGTGCTGGTGCCATGGCAGCAGCGCTCACCCCCCACACCAGCGCCCTGGGAGACACTGCACAGCTGCTTTGGGAGTTTTTTCCTCAAAGAGATACTCTGTTCCTCCTTAATTTAATTTTAGGGTGGAGGAAATAGCAACACCTGTGGCTGTTTACCAGCTCATCTCCTCTGTTAGTACCGAACTGTGAGCTGATGTCCCCGAGAGGAGAGCAAAGCGGCTGAGAAAGGCATTTTTTACAGAGACCATTAAAAAGGGGGAACACGAGACACTTTTCTAATTAATTTGCAGAATTAAGATCAGCAGTAAGCTCCTGCCAAGTCCACAAACTAGCAGTATCACCCAGGGGTGTGCAGTATAAGGCAAATATTTCATTTTGGGTTTGTCCCCTCCACTGCCCTTTGGGGCAAGGAGTCATCACACACAGAAATAAATCCAACCTGTGTTGTTCTGGGGTTTTAATGCCCTTCCTGTGCCCTTATTTCTGGCACTTTGATTCCTCTTACAGAGCTGGTCTAGGTTAGATGGTGTTTAACACCAGGTGAATGGCAGAATCTTGAAGGCACCCAAATATTGCCAGCAGAATCCATTTGTGCACATGGCTTGTACGTTCAGTAGCTGATGAGGATGCCACAGGTGCCACAGAGGTGTTCAGACATCAACATGATCAACACATTAACACAGATATCCAACCAAAACCCACATTTTAGCACTACCAACCATTTTCTTTCCTTGTGTCCAGTAATTTTCATTGGTGAGCTAATAACAGCCTGAAATTTGTCAGGAATTTTTTTGCAAATCCGTTGTTTCCTTAAGTCAAAGAATAATTTAAAAGTGACTCAGAAGAATCCTGTCACTTTCCCAGGCCACCCATCCTAGGGACAGATGAATTCTTAGGCAGCTCCTCCTCATGTGTGGCCTGAATTCCCATCCCATTTCACTGCAGGCCTCTTGAAAACCAGTTCAGTACCATTCTCTTTGCAATTAGTGTTTATTAATTGGAAAACTTGTCACATCTCACCCTCAGTCTTCCCTGCTGTAGACTAAACATGCCAACCCTTCCAGTCTTTCCCCAAAGACACCTTGGCCAGACCTTACTCCTGATTCTCCTCGCTGGCCTCCCTCCAAATTGTCAACATCTTCCTCCTCGCAGGGCTCCCGAAATTGGACACGGGAGGAGCTTTATCAGTAACTGAGGGGAAAGATTGGTCCATCATCTCTCAGACAATCCTGTCTGTGCAGTACAGCACTTGCTTTTTTTGGTACTTGTGTTCCTTGGCAAGAATATGGAATTATTACTCCTTGTTTAATAACTAATCCGTGGCAACTCCCTCTGCTGTGAAGCTCTTGGTTTCCAAGAGCCCAGGTTTGGCTCCTTCATTTGACACAGCGAGCAACTTCTCTCCTTCATCTTACAAACACCATCTTGAGGAATATTCAGGATCCTCCATCCTTGTTTAGATTGTACCATCAGCAGGATTTGCAGTCTAAGATCTCAATTTTTCTCAATTGAGAAATTTTTTTTTCTCATTTTTTTGTTGCCTCATCTTGCCCTCCTCCCACTCACACTGCCTGGTGTAGGACACCCATAAGCAACACAGGTTTTGGGGTTGCCAGCACTGTTAATCACAGAGCACACGTCCTGCCTCTACATTTCGACAGCCTTCACCTCTGCAAAACTGCTGACTTGAAAATTAAGGATATTTGTCCTTCAGGCAAACCACAAATGATATTCCACGGCAGCACCCTCTGCAAGCTGTCCAGCTGTCACACCTGATCAAATACAGAAATATCAAGTTCCAGGGTGCATTTTGCTTGTTTGGGAGATTTCAACTCTTTTCACTGTTTTGAACGCTAAAGACAACCAGAACAAATTGCAAAATTAGGATCGTGTTTACAGAACTCCCAAGAAAGTCTTAAAAATTAAATATCTTTAGCAGCAATTTTATTCTAATTCCATCTGCAAGGAACTTTAGAAGTCTTCAGAGCAGCTTTGTGACCCCTAATTAGAACTTTGTACAGACAGAGACTGGAAATTAACTGAAATACCCAGACATACCGAAATAGGAACCCTTTTCCCCCCCAATTACATAAAAGCTATAATTATATTTGTTACATAAACATTTTAACTGGGGAAAACATTAGATAATTGAAGACAGTCCCTCCCTCCAACCCCAGTTCCCCACCAGTCACAGCACAGCAAGGGTAAAATTAACTCAGCAAAGTGTGTTCCCAGTGCAGAGCTGCTGCTGTGCGTGGATGGTGCTTGTGCTGCTCGTGCTGGGGGAGAAAGCTGGGAAAGGAACCTCTCTGAGGCTGTTTCACAGGGCACCTTTTGTAATGCAGCTGCAGACAGCGCATTTTCAATCTGTTTAATCAGTGTCAAGAGTCCAGCCTGTAAGAAATCAGATGAAGAGCAAGAAATTATTTAACAGACTGAATAATTGCTTTGTGCTTGACCAGTAATGATGAGGATATTGAACTCCACCAGAGAGAAATCAGGAAGATTCTGAGCTGCACATGGGCTGAAAGGTTGATCAGCTGTGGCTCAACTCATGGCAGGAGGAGAAACCTGTTTATTTTTCCTCTTCTTAAAACCATTCTTCTCTCTGCAAGTTCCTTGCAGAAGGCCACCAGCAGTCACTATTTCCCTGCATCAGGCAAGGCAGAAATGAGTTCTGTTGTACCTCGCCCTGGGGAGGCCGTGAGGTGACTCTGGGCTAGAGCCAGCCCGGCCCACGCTGACAGGGATGGATCCTGAGGAAGCTCAGGGGCTGGATGGACAGGGAGCAATCCTGCTGCTCTCCTGTCCCAGAGCTCTGCTGGCTTAGCACAGGCACTGAACTGAGCAATCCTGCTGCTCTCCTGTCCCAGAGCTCTGCTGGGTTAGCACAGGGGCTGGACTGAGCAATCCTGCTGCTCTCCTGTCCCAGAGCTCTGCTGGCTTAGCACAGGCACTGAACTGAGCAATCCTGCTGCTCTCCTGTCCCAGAGCTCTGCTGGCTTAGTATAGGGCCTGGACTGAGCAATCCTGCTGCTCTCCTCTCCTCTCCCAGAGCTCTGCTGGGTTAGCTCAGGGGCTGGACTGAGCAATCCTGCTGCTCTCCTGTCCCAGAGCTCTGCTGGGTTAGCACAGGGGCTGGACTGAGCAATCCTGCTGCTCTCCTGTCCCAGAGCTCTGCTGGCTTAGCACAGGCACTGAACTGAGCAATCCTGCTGCTCTCCTGTCCCAGAGCTCTGCTGGGTTAGCACAGGCACTGAACTGAGCAATCCTGCTGCTCTCCTGTCCCAGAGCTCTGCTGGGTTAGCACAGGCACTGAACTGAGCAATCCTGCTGCTCTCCTGTCCCAGAGCTCTGCTGGCTTAGTATAGGGCCTGGACTGAGCAATCCTGCTGCTCTCCTCTCCTCTCCCAGAGCTCTGCTGGGTTAGCTCAGGGGCTGGACTGAGCAATCCTGCTGCTCTCCTGTCCCAGAGCTCTGCTGGGTTAGCATAGGCACTGGACTGAGCAATCCTGCTGCTCTCCTCTCCTGTCCCAGAGCTCTGCTGGGTTAGCTCAGGGGCTGGACTGAGCAATCCTGCTGCTCTCCTCTCCTCTCCCAGAGCTCTGCTGGGTTAGCACAGGGGCTGGACTGACAGGGAGCAATCCTGCTGCTCTCCTGTCCCAGCGCTCTGCTGGCTTAGCTCAGCCAAGCCTGAGGGTTTCCTGCTGTCCCCAGCCTTGCCCAGTGCCAGACCCTCTCCTTGCCAAGGGTGCCAGCCAGGATCAGCTGCAGAACCCCAGCCTGGTGGAGCTGGGACAGAGCAGAGCACCTGAAGCTCAAGGAAGCCCCAGAGATTCAAGGCAGGCAGATGGGGAGGGACACAGCTCTGTGCACGTGTCAGAGGGATGTCTCCATTTTCCTAAGGCCAGCCCTGTGATTTTTGGACATGACAATGGCTCTGGTTTGAATCAGGACCTTGTGCTCCCCAGCAGCACAAAGCTGACCCAGTAGCCCCACTCCTGCAGATCCCTGGATGCTCCACACATCCCAGGGAAGGGAGAGCTGGATTGCCACCAGGTGAGAGACAACACCAACAGACCAGGGACAGCATCAGGATTCAAGGATCCAAACTCCTACAGGTACAGCAAACGCTCTGAGAGTGCCCTGGCAGTGGTTTCTCTGCGCAGAGACGCAGCAGTGGCCTGGGACCTCGTTTGTGTAACAAGCTATTTAAGAGGGAAGCTAATTGAAGTCCATAAATCCTGAGGAATATCACATCAAGCCAAGAGACTATTATTAGCCCAACCTAGATAATGTTATAGAAGTGCATTAAGAAACCTCAATAAAAAAAATTACTCGGAAACATTCCCCACTTCAAGATCCCGAGAGATAAATTCTCTCAAGCAATGATTAGATATTATCCAGAATAATAAAAAAAGAATACTAAAAATGGATGTGGAGAGGGAAGGTAGAGACAGCACAAGTTCACCCAAATGGGTCACAGCTTGTTCCTAACGCTCACTGCTTTGGAGGAAAGAGATCAGAGCCATCTAACAGTGGCAGCTGAAAGCAAAATTAAACTATAATTCTGCCACAAAATTATTTTTTTAATTACATGCTACTTATGTAAATGTTGATGTAAAGTTAATGGACCCAGAAGCATTTCCAGCAGTATCCTCTGATCAACTCTGGTCTCGTTCTTCCATTACCTGTCCTAAGGATATTGAATTTTCCCCTCTGCTAGTTTCTACTGATCCTACCAGACAGAAATAGCATCTGTGGGCATCTCCATCCTTGTGATGTGAGCAGGCTGGAGCACCAGCCTGGGCTTCGGTTCCAGGCATCACAACCCATGAGGACTACGCTGGTGTGGAGAGAAAGCTGAGACTAAAAGCAACCAGGTTAAAAAAAGAGAACAAAAACAAAATCAAAACCAACCACACATACACAAAAGAAAAAAAAAGGAAAAAAGAAAAAGAAGGAAGCGTGTGCAGTGAAGAGATGAAGAGAGTGAGATGAAGCAGGACAAAATGCAAAATCCCAAATAACTCTTTAAAAATGCAAGCAATGTTGTGACCTTAGATTATTGGCTCATTAAGAATGAGGTTGGGCTGCAATCATTTACCATCTCCCGTTATTCTCCATCAATAATAAAGCAAAGTTACTTTAGGAACAGCAATCTTGCTTTCACAAAGATGAAACCTGGACTTTTTAATGTGACAGAGAGACCCCACAGACCAATACAAATTGGATTTCCATGTCCCTATGTCAATGAAAAGCCAGCTGACTTCCAGGTAAAAGTAGAGGGCCATGTCCAGTATTTGTTAACCTGAACAGGCCAGTGACTCAGGAGGCACAGCCATTTCTATACTGATAAAAATAATTTGATGTAAGCTGAGTGCCAGGAAGTTGGTTCACTTCAAAGGAGTCCTTGCAGTTTTGGTACAGTCCACCAGTGCACAGGACTTCCACAGAACAGCTATTTATAGTTATTCCATCTAATGCAGAGTTATCACAGACAAGCTTTGGGGTTTATTCATGGTGTAAAGATGAAAAGCGGAGCAATGGAAAAACATGCTCAGCACGTCTCTGCCCTGCCAGGCTGTGACTCCCCAGATTCCCTGTCTGCAGCGTGTCCTGCTGCTCTCAGCAGCTCCTGCCCAGCACAGGGTGGGGACTGGACAGCCAAGGCTCCCCCTGACTCACCCCAGGAGGTGCAGGAACACTCAGGTGTCCTTCAATCTCCAGCTGAACCAGGCAAAAACCCCCCAAACTGGCAAAGGGGGTCTCTCACTTCCCTGCTGTCAGATACACCAGTGAAGGCTGAAACACCTGACAAGCTGTACTGAGTGTGACAAAAACTAAACCCCCCCCAAACTATTTTCAGTCTGAAACTGCTTCTGCGTGAGAAAAACTCCCCCCTAAACCCCTGAGCAAACCAGCCCCCCAAACCTGCCAGCACCACAACCCAAACTGGTGTCCAGCACACACTGTCACATCTCTGGGTGTTCCTGATCCACACGGAGCTCTGAGAGGCATCTTCTCCAGAAATCCTAGGGAAGCAAAGTTACTCTGAACTCAGGGAAGCAAGAGTCTGGAGATGAAGCAAATTTATTGTTCCAAGTGTTGAAATGAAGGAGTATTTGAAATCAACAGCCACACACTTGATGAAAATCCAGCGAGTACAAATGAACAAATCCAGAGAACCCTTAAATAAGTTACAAAGCTGTTGTAGGGTGGCAGATATACATCAGAGAGCCTTGGGGGTAACCCATGGTTTAGAAAAGATGCCCTCTGCCCAAGGACAGGCAGAGAGCAGCAGCATTGAGGTACGAGTCCCATTTCTCTCAGGCAAATAACTGCATAGATATCTAAGGTTTCTGAACAGCTTTTACAGCATTGTAAGGTAACAGAATGAAAATACATTGTATTTGAAACCAAAGAGCAGCATATTAGACATGCACTGGTAGGAAACATCCTGTGTGCCACTAGAGATGTTAAAGGTACCATACACAACTTGGATGTTCTAAAAGCGTAATAATTTCTTCTGACTTCGTTTTTTGTGGAAAAAAGTCTACGTGGTCATAAATCTGGAATTCTCAACATTCAGCTGTGGTGGGTATGACATGAACATACAGGGTCTTCATGTTCAGGTTCTTCATGGAGACGTCCTTTGTGATCTCTGAATGAAGGAAAGAAGAGAGAAACAACAGAGTTAGTGCTCTCGCTTACAGGGAAAACTATACTTTTTTTTTTAAATTTGCTTTATTCAGACATTTCTGCTGGTTCCTCCACAGTGGGGTGTTGCCCTGACTTTGCAGTGTTCAGTGTTTTCTTGTTAGACTCTCTCTCATGGCCATGACTTGTTTTCTCTCTATTATCTATGTTTTCCTAAATTGTATCTGTGTTTACGAATTCCGGTATACCGGATGGAGAAATATGATTAACAAATACTTTAACCAAGTAGATTATAGGAGGTGGTGATTTCTACCTCCAATCCACGGTGATGTGTGAAAACATATAAATAAAGTCGGAGGGCTCTGCCCTCTCTCTTCCTGCTCTCTCTCCTGCTGCGTCTGTGTGTGTGTTCTTGTGTGGCTCTCCTTCGGGCCCTCGGCCTAGCGGGCCTGCCTGGAGAGTGCCATAGTGGGGCTGGGACAGAAACTGCTCAGTTTGAAATTCCCTCCTGTTAAAGCCCAGCACATGGAAGGAAGAGTCACCACGTGCCAGGATTGTCCCTGCAAGAGCTGAAGAGCCTGGTTTATGTTCCAAAGCAGAACTTGTTGAAAGTCTCCATCAGCCCACAGCTCTCACCTCCACATCCTCACAGAGCAGAACCTCGTTCAGAATACAATACGATACAGAGCCAATATGGACAGTACAACACAATGCACTGAAAGCCAGAGCCCCTCATAAACAGTTTATGTGTAAAGCAAGGACTGTAGCAGTACCTGCTGAAAAACTACTGCTGGAATCTTGTCCAGTACACCTGAAGAATTTCTTACCACACAGGATCAATTCCCCAAGTCTTCTCATAGCTACATGCACAGAGTTTGGAACAGGAACAGGATAAAGTCCCAACAAGCCTCTGAAGGACAGAGCACACTTCCAACAGGCTGATTCAGGGGTTGTAAATACTCAGAAAACACAAACACAGAGTAATCCCACTTGTGTCTAGGGAAAGTCACCTGCAAAGCTTGCAGGAGCTGGAAATCTTTCACTTTTACACTGTGAAATGTGGAATTTTTCCCAGGAAACCTGGTGCTTGCTGGTTTTGCTTCCAGCACCCACCAGCTGTAGCAAATGGCCCCTCTGAGAGGAGCAGAGGGTTTGGGATACTGGGAGGTGCAGCCTTGGAACAGAATTCACCTCAGTAACCAACACCCCAGAGGCCTCTTCACTGAAGAAGTTGAGAGTGATAAGAAACTTGGCAGGGGTAGCCATGGGAACACTGGTGAAACCCAGATTAACCAGGAATGGGGCCACGGTGTCACCCTGCACCCCGGAACCCCTCCAGACACCCCGAGCAAACACAAGGTAAAGATCTGGCACCAGTGTCAGCACCAAGGACACATCAATAACACCCAGACTGGCTGGGGGTTTCCAGGAGGAACCCTCTTGCAGTGTCCTGCCCCATCTTGCTTTGAAAAATATTTCATTTTTAGACTAAGCACAGAGTCTGCACTGATGTTTAAAGCCATCTGTTAATTAGAGAACTGAGAAGTCCTCATGGATCACAGTGGGGCTGTTTTTCAGGAGTTCTCTTCCACTGTAATACTCTGCTTTAAGCAGCTGAATATCCATCCACAGAGCTGGAAGAGAGGAGCTATAATCCAATCCAGCAATCAGGGCTTTATTCCCTCACTAACCTGCCTTCCCAGGAACCTGTTCCAGCAGGATGGAAAAAACTCTGGTCTGCAAACAAACTGTGAACTTGGTCTCCAGGTCTCTTATTAAATAGTTATTTTTAAGATCCTGAAAACCGAGGAACTTACATGAACCTTTGATTTCCAACAGCATTTATCACAACAATTTGTTTTAAAAGCTGGAAATTTGATTTATCAACAAAGTCTCCTTTTGTACCAATTGCTCCAGGGAAAGGCTTTGCAGGGAGCACGTGAAGGGTCCCCATCGTCCCCAGTGCGGCTCAACCAGGTACCTGGAACTTGAGTTTCTCCAGCTCAGGAATAAGCAACACTCCCCACTGGGACATTTATTTATGGAATTTTTCCCAACATCACAAAGGCAGAGTGAAAACCACGTTTGTTTCTGAAAAGTTTCTGTGCAACAGACCGCAGATGCCCAACTGCCTGCACCGACAACATTTATAAAAACAACCTCTTCAAAACCGGTAACTCATTTTCCACCAAGTGATTGTTTTTCCTTTTTTTATAGAACGGGCACCAACCTTCCAACTCATGGGTGATTTTCATCAAACATTTCAAACAGCTAACAGCAAATACATTTTTATTTTTAGATTAAACCACAAAAAACCTACTCAAGAGACTGAACTTTGTTGTTTTGAAGGTAAGGCCTTGAACAGATTGATCAGAAGATGAATGGGGGATTACAAAGCTGCAACAATACAGATAAACATTAATTGACCTCATGTTTTCTAGAGGCATCAAAGTGTTTTATATGCAGCACTTATCATACAAAGATGTGAAGATAAAATACAACTATGTCAGTGTTTAAACTTAAAAAATGTTATTCAGGGAGGTGAGTGCTGAGAATTAAATCTGACATAGCAGAAGTGTGGCTACAAGGCATTAGCTGCACAAATAAACCTCTGGGACCAAGCTCTCTGTGTTCTGAGTCTAAAATCAGTTGTTTTGGCCTTGGAAGAGTTATCAAATCTGATCTTTCACACCACTGCAAACTGTCACTTTATACACTTTAATTAAGTTTAAACAGTTCTGGAGAGCCATACTATAAATGTTAGAGAGATTTAACCCATTTCCCTTTCAGGTGAAGGCATTGTAAAAATCCTCACTTCAACTGAGCCTTAAAGGCTGCTCTGCCTGTACATTTCCCTGTCCTGTCAGCTCCCTGCCTCTTTCAAAGCTCTGCAGTTTCCTACAGCAGTTATTGCAGTGTCTGAACAGAATCACCCGGTGCTGTAACAGTGACAGGAACCAAAGAGGAATTCCTTGTTCCTGCATGGCCGAATCCCTGCACACAGAAACACCTTTTGGTTTATGCAAACCAACAGTGGTTGATCACCTTGGTTCTTACCCCGTGTGCTGGAACACTCCAGGCTCCAGCTCTCTGTTAACACCACTCACACGTTATTTTTGGCATTCGCTCAAACTACCACTAGAAAGTTTCATCAGCATCTGAGATCCATTTGAGCTACAAAAATGGCTTCTGAATAAACACATTTCAGGTCGTATGAAGTAAAAATTTAAAAATAAACCAAACAGCCAACAATTCACAACAAAAACACCCTACCCCTCCTTGTCTGGATTCCAACCCATCCCACCTGAATCCCCGTGGACAGCTGAGCAAGCCCTGTTCTCAGCAGCTGCCCCAGAGCTGCCCTCTCCTGCCCTCCCCACTGACAGCAGCTCCTGAGGAAGCTCAGCCCACCCTCAGATGGCCAGTTTGGGCAGGATGGCCAATTCTGGACAGGCAATCTGTGATAAGCCAATAAATGTCATGGATCCCTCCCAACCAGCTTGCAAACCACAGCACTGTGACACACTGCAGACAGAGCCCTTGGCATCCTTTCATTCCAAGAGCTGAATTCTCTGAACACAGGAGTGAGTCCCTGTTGTTTGGGTTTTTGCCATGTAGTTTCCAATCCATTCTCTCTGTCAAACAAAGTCCCAAATCACTCTGGTCCAATTTTTCAGCACCACAGGTGGTTCCAGCTTCAGTCACACCTTCCTCATGAATCAGAGATTGTTGTTTCCCCGCCTCACCATCTGTCAGTGCTTTTGGGGGATTCTTTAGCATTTCAGACCTGTGAGTGTGTGCTGGAGCTTTCTGCTTCCCAAGTACCCCAAATCAGAGTCTGACTTGCCTATGCTGCTCTAACAGAGATCCAACACTCTTTTCTACCCACTCCAATTGTCCAAGGCAATGCCACAATGGGAATGTTACAAGGACAATTTGAACAGGTTCTTAAAATATTCCTGCTGCAGACTGTCTCACTTCCAGGAGCTTCACTGTTCAGTCACTCAGCAGGGCCCTGCCATTCCCACTGCTCACTGACCTTTACTGCAGAAGGAAAAAGCTTTTACACAACTTGGCTTGGCCATTTAATGACAGGAATACATTACAGCTTTGAACTTCTAAATCTGTATGTTTGCTTAAAGGATTTTATTATGTTAATATTGAATTACTGGGCAAAATTACAAACCAGTGTGTGAATAGTGTGGATTTGGTAATTAAACTGGGTCTCGGGTTACATGAGCTGCTCCTCAACAACAAATTCCAAGGATCCTCAGAGGAGCAAACCAAAGGTTTGTGCTTACCATGAGTTAGCGCTTCATCCAGGAACAACTTTAGCCTCCTGCTTCTGAGCCCAAAAACTTTTGCTGTCTCATGCAGAAGGCCTTTGTAGGTTAATCCATTCTGACCAACGGGGTTTTCCATTAGGAGAGTTCCCACTGTTCCTTTCTGGCATTCTGTGCAAGATAAAACAGCTGAGTCACTATTGGCAAGAAATGAAATTACTTCATTTATCTGAGAAAACTGAAATTTAGGATTTATTCTTCCATTTCATCCCTATTTCTTCATGGTACTGAGAGAGAAATTAGCAGCACCAACCTACAGATATTCACTACATTCTTGAATTATAGAACCAGAAATGTAGGTGATGACTGACAGCTTGACCAACAGAAGAAAACTTTGCAGAATTCTTTACCTTGGTCAACAGGATAACACAGTCTGGGAAACATGAAATATTTCAGTAGGAAATAGAAACCACTACGTGCAGAAGCTCACCAAGTACCCACTGACGATCAAATTTGTAGGAAAAACCACATTTTTGGCTGCTGCAAGCTCTCAGTGGTGTCAGAAAGGGCTCATACCAGGGCACAGAGTAAGAGCAAGTTACTAAAACAACTCAGCAGCTCCCACGTGAGCTTTAAGAGTGATGGATTAGCAGCTGGGAAGCAGAATTACACACACACATCTACACCCCAGACCAGGTTATACAATTCAACTGGCTTTTAAACAGCACTAAGAAATGTCTCACAGGCTGTTTCCAATGCCCTGGTAAAGAGCTGCCTCTTCATTCAAGTCTGGTCTGTTTTAGACTCAGCCTTTTACAATAAAGCTGCACAGGTGAGCTGATGGTCAGAACCAGGGAAAACAATGCCCAGGGGCTCATGTTTAACTGGTGCCCCTTATCTCAAACTGGTTCTCCTTTTTCTCTTAGCAGAAGAGGGAGAAAAGCTAAGTATAAAAGAAATATATATCAGAAAGCAAATACGAGGAGAAAAAGAAACAAAACCACCATGTACCAAGGAAAACCTGCATATTTCTATGCACCAGCAAGCAAGAAAGGCCAAAACCTGCCCGACAGCAAGCTCAGGTGTGAAGGAGGAGCTCGGCTGCCCTCGTACCTTGTGGCTGTGCATTCATCAGCTGCAGGTTGATGTACTGGCAGAGCAGGGCTCCGGGGCAGCTGGGCAGGGCAGGGGCAGCCCCTGCTGTCACGTACAGAGTCTTCCCACTGAGGCCCAGCAGGTCTGTCTGGTTTATCAGCTCTGCAACAGAAAATGACACCAGTCAGGCCACCCCAGGAGCCACCAGCCCACAGTGAGGCTGTCTCACCCTGACCCCACCGCAGGAGTGTCCCCCACTTTCACAATCCTGTCCTCAAGAAAGGGTTTCTCTGTTGGAAAAATGGAATTTGTGCAGAAATATTTGGTTTCCATAATAACACAAAGGGGGTGCTTCGTTTGCTGTGGAAATTAGCTCCTATTTAACATTTCTTATGCACACAATGACTTGTGCAATAAAAATAGCCAGCTAACTTCAAACAAGCAAGAAATTATTCACCCAAGCCAACCATTCCTATCTCATTACATGAAGAGCTGTGATCTCTGCCTGCACCCAGACTCCCCTGGCCAAAGCAGCACTGGGAATGTGTTACTGGGCAACATCAGGATATTTATTAATATTAAATGTATTTAACTCCAGGAAAAACAAACCAAAAAAATTCAAGTCATGGCTCATGAGTAAAGCCCCCTGCATGACTCTGTAATGCCACCCCAGCTCATGATCCAGCACAGCTCCAGCCTGGCAGATAGAGAATGGGGGGAGACCAGACCCAAAGCAGGAGCCCTGCCCCCAAGGGCATCAGGAGCACTCCCTGGAAGCACTGGGAGGAGAAGCTGATGAGGTTTCTGTGACAAAAATGAATTCTGAGGTCAAACACGGCCGCTGATGGGCACGGCAGTAAAGATACACAGGAATCAAATCACACTCTGCTGCAAAGAGCTCCAGAGATCAAATCCAGGGAGAACTGATGCATTTAATTTCTTGTCAGAACTGTGTGTTCCTGGACATATGGAACAGGCACACCTGTCAGCTCCAGCCAACAGGTTTTCATTCCACAGCAGCCCTATTCACATGTCACAGAGCCTAAGCTGTGCAAAGCTCATTTTCTACCAGTTCACCTGAAAGAATCTCGAGCAGAATAATTTATAAATTTATACGTTTTGTAAGTTTATAAACTTACACATAAAAAACCCTACACTGATCACCCAGCTCCCAAAAAAAGCCCTAAACCCTCAAAAAACCTAGCAAGGTGAACAGCAATCACAAGCTACAAGCTCTCAAAATTCTGCCAAGTGCCACAGAACAGAGTGGGATGTGCTGGGGAGCGTTTACAAGATTGCTCAAGGAAGCACAAAGACCTCAGGCTGCACCTAACATTCTAAAATGTGTATTTTAAATACCAACTTTTATATATTTGTACATAAATTTGTAATGGTTTAAAGAAAAAAGAAACCAAAAGCCAAATGCTGCTCTGGCCTGTCTGAGGTGTCAAGCTCCTGCTCAAACACAGAAAGAGGATTTGCTTTTGTTTTTATTTCCAGGAAAGCAAGAAAACAAATGAATTAACAAGGGAGAGGAATTACCAAATGGAGAGGAATTACCAGGATTTCATCCCATGGAAGGGGGCCAGGGGCAGGTTTTCCCCAGCACAGCCCTAAACCAGCTGAATTTCAGGCCATGGGGGCTCCCAGAGCTGGAAACTCTTGGCCCCAGCAAGTCCCAGTTTGCCATTCCCCAGCTGGCAGGATCCCTGTGGATCCGTGCAGGGCAAGGGGGCACGAGCTGCAGTAATGGGGGTTTGCCCAATTAACAAATTAGCATTTGGCATTCCAGGACCACTGACATTTTCCCAGGGAAGAGCTCAGGCACGGTGCTGTCAGAGGAGTCTGTTCCCAGAAGCCTCTCGTAAGAGCAAGGAAAACGTGGATCATTTTTTCATATACAGCAATGGGCTTGAAGGCAAGCAGGTATTACGAGTGCTCAGCAAAATCATTTTAAAAGTCAATTCTCCCTGCAGCTGGAGTTTAAGTGGTAATGCTCTCCTAAGGTACCTTACAGCCTCGTGGCCTTTTAAAAATTAAAGATTAAAAAAATCAACCACCTGAAATTCATAAAGATGAAATAAGACAAGGATCAAAAAGTTTGGAGGGGGATTTTTGCCCCACCTTTCTTTCCCTTCTCTTTTTTAAGCCCTACATGATTTACAGATGCATTTCTTCCCATAAACAAACTGAAATTGTTTTAAATAAGTCTTTTTCAATGTGGGGTACTTTCATGAAAGCGAAGTGCGAGTCTACAAGCATCCCCAACAAGAAGTTTAGAGAGTTTTCAGCAATCTAGAGGAAAAAAAAGTCACAGGCAACTTTTTTTTTTTTACTATCTGACTTGAGCTTTTTTTTTTCCCATGTAGAAGGAGACAAATTCTATTCTGTTTCTGAAGGTCAGTACAAGTCCCAGAGCTTTGTCTGGGGATTGTGCAGTTCCTCAGAATACCTGAACACGCTGTTGGGGAGCAAATGTTTATCCCATTATTCCAATGCTGCACTGAAGAGCAGACACAGGACACATCTGAGCCTCCCTTAATACAAGAACTGAGCCTGTGCCACTGCACAACCCTAAGGAAATCTCCATTACAATTAGAGAACGAGGGAATAAATTACTGCAAGTAAAGTGGACAGCCCTAGAAACCACAGGAAGGGAATGAGGAGCCAGAAATATGGTTTCACTGGGTCCCAATTTTATTAACACACGTGGGAACGATTCAGAAATTACTTGTCTGGAGTGCAGGACCTTTCTCTGCAATTCCTCATGGACACAGCAGCTGATTCCAACCCCTGCTCAGCTGCAGAGGCCCTGGAATCACCATGAGGCCTCACCTGAGGTTACCCACACCAAGACTGGGTAGATAAAACATATGGATTGTATCCTAAGCAAACACTGGAATTCCGGTTCTATTCTCTTGACACCTTTCAGGATTATTTTCCTTGCACATGCCTTGAACTCTGACTTTCCAGGGAGCCACAACTTCTGCTGACCAATACTCGGTTGAGATCTCTGAAACTTCAACAAAAGCCAATTTGATAATCTGACCTTTCCAAGGGAATTTCCATCTGGTTAATCAGTGGGCAGGGAAAGACCCTGCTCTGCCCAGACCACTGACACACAGAGAAAGGTGAAAATCAGCATGCCAAGATGGGAAGGCCCAAAATGATTCCTAAGGAGCAAAAGTGACATGGAAAGGAAAGGAATAAAGCCTTTGTTACTACAGCAGAGAAGGGAAGGTTTTGATTTGCACCACCACTTCCTTTAGGACTTTGGCATTAATGGATTTGTGCTGCATCTTTTTGTCCTATAAACGCCAGGAAAAAACCCAAATACAGAGTCAAACTACTTAAAACTTAATGAGATGGGAGTTTCCAACTCTTCTGGGCCTTTTGCAGGTCATCTTTTGCCATCTGTGGTGGCAATGAACAACAGCAGTACATCCCCCTCTGCAGGCACAGACCACTCTGCTGGGAACTGCATCCCTCCTGCCTGGAAAAGGATTTCAAGGAAAACCTTTTCCTCCTTCAAAACACAACCGGAACTTGAGGAAGATACTGAGATATTTCCTCTAAATCCCCTATAACCGAAAGCAAAGTGTGATCCTGTTGTATGGCAGGACTGTGAAAGATTTCCCAATGTGACCAAGTGGATGACATCAGATGGGAAACCCCCAAAACACCTCCTAGAAATACTCA
This sequence comes from Pomatostomus ruficeps, assembly GCA_013400735.1. Taxonomy (NCBI): domain Eukaryota; kingdom Metazoa; phylum Chordata; class Aves; order Passeriformes; family Timaliidae; genus Pomatostomus; species Pomatostomus ruficeps. The sequence continues at coordinate 6,240 of VYZT01023543.1, read as the reverse complement.
GGAGAGGACAAATAAGGGAAGTAAGGACTGAGCTGGCAGCAGTGACCAACTATTCCCCTATGGATGGCATTGCTGGACATGAACTGGTGATCCTCAGCAGTCCTGTGGGCACCCCAAAACAGCCAATTCAAGCATCCTCCCCCTCAGTAATATTTCCATGAAAAAAACACTAACAAAAGATTTTGTAGCCATCCAATTACCATTTTTAGAGTGTTCGGAGGTGTTTTTTCTTACATTCTTGTGCCACAACAGAGACCAAGTTCAACAGCAAAAATATTTAATAGGTTTTTCTAAAAAAGAAGAAATGCAGAGCTCCTCAAGGTTCTCCGGGGTGGAAAGGCAACATTTTTCTTCTGCAGATCACAGTTTGCATTCAGCTTCAGTTCTCACCCTGCCTACTGAGGCATTAGGGAAAAGAAAGCATGGAAAGGCTGATGGCAGCTCGCCACCAAGATACAGCATAGCCTGAGCCCAGTGGAAACCCTGAAATAAATCACATTTTGTCCTGATGAGAACTGCAATGGAAGCAAGATAACAGATGAGCACCATTTAGCAGCAGCCTTTGGAAACATGTTGATGTGACTATAAACACAGTCTCATAAGCTAAGTGCTATAAAATGGAATATTTCCTTACCCATTTTCTTGTCAGTTTTAGATAGCTAGCTAGATAGATATAAATTACACAGTAAATAATTATACAGTAAATGACTCCTAGCTGCTGCTAGAAAGACTTTCAATTTTCCTTGTCATACTCCATTTACCTGTGTTTCCATTAAAAACTGTCAGTTTGGAATTTTTAAGACCAAAAATGCAGGAGACAGCATCTACAAGTCCAGTGAAGTTCAAGGTATTATCTCCTTTTGGATTCTCCAGCAGCAACACACCATCTAAAACCAAAATTAAGAAATTAAAATGCAGTTTGGAAGCGATAGCCAAGTTCTAATGATTTTCGAATGACGCTAATTACTTCCAGTGAGTTTCTAAGCCTATTTAAAACTGGCAACACTGCATCTTCCCAAATTTTTTTAGTGGGAAAGTAGAAAGAAAACAGAGAAATGGACTGATGTGTCCTTCAGTGTAGAAGTTGTATTTGCTTTTATTAACAAGGCAGTCCCATTTGTAGGTCACTGAGGTACAACCCAGTATTCTATGGGTTAAAAGCTGACAGGCTGTGCCCTCTGAGGTGCTCACCAGCTTTCCCAGCTGGATTCATTCTCACTCAGGGAGCAGCTCTGGGACCACTTTCAACAAGGCACATTTACTTCCATACATAAACTGACAGAACATGGAGGAAAAAATCCCCTAAGTGCATTTAGTTTTCTCTCTTTTTAATCTGTAACTCACCCTTGTAACAACATCCCTGCACTCATGTCCACTGCCCAAGACACTGTCAGGCTGGTCTCTAGTTTTAAGTATTCTTTTCATCTCTGTACTTCATATCTGAGCTTTTCAAACCATCTCCTCTCCACATCCAGGCCTCACCCACTGCACAGTGCAACAGCAGGAATTACAAATTCTCAAGCACACCCCTAAATCCAGAGTGTGCATCCCCCCCCAGAGATACTCACACACAAACTCTCCCTGGAGCAGGAATAACAACTCCTGTGCACACCTGAGCGTTTCCCTCAGAAAAAAATCATGGACAAACGTGGTTTTCCTTTGAATAAACTTATTTTCAGGAATTACTGCAAGCTCCTATTGGAGGGGAAGCTGCACCATCTTTCAAATGAATTCAGGCTCCAGCATTCACCACAGCTTTTCTCAACTCTCCCTTACACCACCCCTGACAAGCCAGGCTGGAGACATCCATTCCTACCTTGCTCTGTCCCATTGACACAAACTTTGAGGTTGACATAGGCACAGGCTGGGCCAACAGACTGACACACACCCCCTCGGACCAGCGTGATCTCCAGCTCTGATCCCTTCAGCTGGGGAAAGAGAGAGATTGTCATTATTTCAATATTGCTCTATTAAACAAACACAGCAAAGCATTTTCCTTCATTAAACAGCAAGATCTTGCCTTGTTATACTAAACGTGATTTACCATAAAATAGGAATTTTCCCCACATCTTCCTTCAGTGACAGAGCTTCAGACAGGGATCTGCCTGTACCAGATGTCAGGAAGGCAGGGAATAAACGGCCTGACTTTCACAAGGGATGGGCAGTGATGGCACTCTCCCAAAACACAATCCCAGAGTGAACCTGCCTGAGAGGAACACTCTTCCAGAGCAACTCAGAGGATTGACCAGGGCCCTCCTCTCAGTCACTGCCTGGAGAAGTCTCCCCTATCCGTGGGTGGCCACTGAGAACCCCCTGGGTCACCGCTGCCTCAGGAGCATCAGCTTTTGAGCATTTCCCCAGGAAGTATCAGTGACCCTGTCAGACCTGGAAGGATTCCAGGGAATCCAATATGGATCTTCCCGTGCAAATAAGGAAAAAGATCCAGAAATCACCCATATGAACAACTGGTACTAAGAAGCCATTTAAGCCATTTTGTTTTGGCAAGAGACACAGTCCAAAGGGTGACACACAAATTTGGAAATGTCATTCTCTACTGAACTCCTATTATAAAGTATGGAAAAACACTTATGCAGCAACCAATTCCATTCTGTGTTTATCCATTCTACCAACAATTCAAAATTCATTTTTCAAGTACCTCCTTTTCTGCCCCAATAGTTTCTGAGAAACTGCTTGTTTTTTTTTTTTTGTTGTGGCTTGGAGCAAGTCTTTGGGAAAGCAGCTCAGAATTAAAGCCTTGTACCAAAAATTGATCCAGGATAATTTCACAGAAGTAATGATTTGAATGTGATCACAATAAATGTAGAAAGGAGAGTGCATTTCGTTTTTGTTCCAGTCCTCACATAAATTCAACATCAAGCAGACTCCTGCTATTCCTCTGAATAACTTCCAGAAATTTCGTGCAATGATCCCGTCACAGCTGGCTTAACTTGCACACTCCCATGAAAGGATTTCTCAGAAGGGCTTTCTCGTGTCACTGTTCTCGATGTGACAAAGCAGTTGCAGCAGAACACAGAGTCAAACACCGGCCCCAAGCAATCCATCTCTGCAGGCCCAGCAACGGAGGCTTCCAAGGAGGACTCGACAGCTGCTCTAAAATCTCAGTCATCTGTTTCTCTCTGCAACATCTATTTTAAAGTCTAAGTGTGTGACCAGCAGTTCAGGGGCACATCAAGCCCACAAGCACAGAAACTGAGCTGCAGCAGGCCCAGAGCACCTCCACAAGGAGCTTCTCTGGGGTGACCGTCCCTGCCCATAGCAGAGGGTTGAACTATGATCTCCAAGGTCCCCTCCCAACCCATTCTATGATTCTATAACTGCGACTCCTTAAAATAAAATAATAATGCACAAGTACATTACTCCTGCTCTTCTCTGCCTCCATTTCCCACACACACTCTGCACCCCCTCAGGACTTGCAGAATTTCACAGAATCCTAGAGAGGCTTGGTTGGAAGGTTCTTTACTTTAGTGACCATCTCGTTCCACTCCTCCTGACTTGGGCAGGGACACCTTCCACTGCCCCAGGGTGCTCCAAGCCCTGTCCAGCCTGGCCTTGGGCACTTCCAGGGATCCAGGGGCAGCCGCAGCTTCCCTGGGCACCCTGTGCCAGGGCCTCCCCACTCTCACGGGGAAGAATTTCTTCCCAATATCCCATCCATCGCTGCCCTCTGGCAATGGGAAGCCATTCCCTGTGTCCTGTCCCTCCATCCCTTGTCCCCAGTCCCTCTCCAGCTCTCCTGGAGCCCCTTTAGGCCCTGGAAGGGGATCCGAGCTCTCCCTGGAGCCTTCTCCTCTCCAGACTGAACAACCCCAACTCCCTGCTCGTGGTTTTGTTTGAAACACCCTCCCTGCCAAGGTTTTGAGGTGACAGAAGGCCCTCTCAGCTGGATGCCCATAATGAGACAACTGCATTTCTCTCAGCTGAGCTATCAACAGCCCCACAGAACTGCCTGGCAGAACAGTTATTTAGTGCAGATTTCTGTACATTTTCTCTGTCTGAAATGCAACGTTTGTGCAAAAGCATGGCCTGACCTACAAACCACTCTCAGGGTCACACACCAGCTCATCATCCCCACAACTGAAAGGATGCCTGGTTTTTTGTGACATCCAGACAACAGCCATCAGTCCTATCCACAAAAACCTGTGCCCATCAGTTCTATCCATACAAACCTGTGCCTGCTCTCAGGGCGGGATTTCATCTCTTCACACACAGCATTATTTATGACTAAACCAATGCACTCATCTTTCCACAACAGTATTTCCAAAATGTATTTCTCCTCACTAAAATATACTAAGCTAGGATTTAGTTAAGAGAAAAATAGGATTGTGGGGAACCATACTTGAACAGGCATGAAAGCCTTCATGGAAAGCCCCAGTGGCCAGCACCAAAGCTCAGGTATCAGTGATCTGAGGCAGGTAATCAGACAGGTGCTTCCCAGCGCTGTATTTCCAGCTGCTTTTATATTCCAGTTCAGATTTGATATTGACTTTACATCAAAATGTCCATCAGAAGTATCAAATAAGTAGAAGAAACTTAAAGATTTTCAGTGATTTCTCAACTACAATATTTACTTAGTGTTTTCCCCATGTTTGTCACTAGATTAAACTGACAGTTTTGGAAAAGGCCAAACAGGGCTTTGTGTCCAATCTGTACAACTTTAGAAGTGCCATTAATAACTATAAAACATTTCCTTTACACACATTATTAAGATGGATGAAATGTGCCTTTTCCTTTCAGCTATTCCCTGCCTTCCCAGCCACTCTGTAAATCAAATTTCAAGTTTGATATTCCCTACATTCTTTTCTTGTCCAGCAGGACATTTACATTGAAGAATACTTCATTCCCTGTTCTGCTAGGAATATCTTCTGAGTAGAGTAGGTTTCAATAAAACCATGGCAAAACTATCATCAAATATGTCAGAAGAAGCAATCAAAGAAAACAACAGAAATTGCTGCTGATTTGAACTCTCTGTGAAACTGCACTTTTACAACAGACAACTTCAGCACCACAGGGCAGAGGAAAAGACATCCTTAAATATTAAAGAAGTTGGCCTAAAGCCAAATTCAGCCTCAAAGGACAGTTCTAATATAAAAGTCTATTAATCTAAAAAAATCAGAGCTACAATATTTTGGCTGTTTAAACAATGCACTAGTCCAAGTACAAATAACTGTATATTAAGTTTACACAACAACTGCCTCATTTATTTACTTTGGTATCCAAGCAGCTTCATTTTCATAAACAGCACAAACACAGAACCCAACTATTTTCTTCTATAAACCAAGAAAGACTAATAGAGAAAGTTATAAATGGAAAACACTATCTGCTCTACCCAACAAGTAAATATTGACACCATTTTTCTGTAATTGGAGCAGTTTGTTGGGTTAAAAACAAGTAAGATGAACTATGCAGGCAGTGCTTTTCCTTCTTACTTGGGTTGTTTCCTGGATGAGAACTTCCTTTGAGGTAGGCACCGGGTAAGGCTTCAGGTCTGCCTTTATTGTGGCAAAAATGAACTCGGCGTGCTGCTGGATGACGGTGTCCAGGTACTCCCCCTCGGGCAGGGACCTGTAGTACACCGAGATCTCATCCGTGGGGACCAGGTTCCTCTGCAGGACACACAGACAGACACAGCATTACTGACAGAACATCGCACACCAAGAGAGAAAAACTTGTGAAGTCAAAAAAAAAAGTATATATATATATATATATATTTATCAAGCATTTGTTAAAAGCTTCCACGAAAGATTTAGAAAAAAATCCTTCTGTCAAAACACCAAGAATCTTAGAACATGGGAGTTCAGGCAGGATTAAGTGTTTTGACATTCATTATAGTAAAAATAAATTATGGCCCTATGTCATTCCA
>VYZT01023542.1:0-18509 GCA_013400735.1 Pomatostomus ruficeps | reverse complement strand
ATTATATATACATATATATGCATAAACTTGGGATCATAGAAAACAAATTTTAAGTTGTGTTTAATTTCAGCATAATGGGAAACACACAGCTCTATTTACACCAGAATATACAGACATGTTTCTAGGGGATATAAACTTAGAAATTGCTTTATAATTCTTCCAAAGAGTATAGAGGCATGACAAAAAAACCACTGAGTTATACTCAGCACCCAATTTATATCATCTTTTTTTGTTGTAAATATATTTCAGCCTCTTTCAAACCCATCTCTTTCCCTTAATAACTGATTTTTTCTTTGATGTAAATGTTGATTTTTTAGGACAATAAAATAAGAAAAAGGAATAACCAAATTGCTTAGAGAAAATATTACTGAAAAATTTAAAATACCAGGCAAAAAGCATTTTGTTTTTAAGGACTAAGGTACAGACAGTGTCATTCTGTGACCATCTTCAACATAATAGCCTGTGACTTGAAGGTAATGTGCAATGAGTGTGATGCAGAGGTTGTTATGGTTTCAGGGGTTTCTGTGACTTTTACTGACTATAAATTCCTACAAAAAAATATGTTGGACCTGATCCTGGAGGTATAATTCCAAGAATTACATAGCTTCCCTATATAGTGCAAGTATGCATATACATGTACCTTTGTATTAAAACCAAATCCATTTTTCCTTCCATTAAAAGAAAGCTAATATTGTTGCCATTATGTTTCCAAGAAATCAGAATCATTCAGAATAATTGTGCCAACATAAAAAAAAATAAAATAAATTTATCAGTACCCACACATATGCAGTGTTATAAGTTGGCCACAGGGTTTGGAAAGTTACGTAACTATTCCTATAATAAATGTTTTTGCTAAATTCTGTTTTAAGATAATATTTCCAAGGTTAGAGACAGCAAAGATGATATTGATATTCAGTGGAGCTGGGTGCCTAAATGCCCTTCATGCTTTTCAATCTCCTTTTTATTTTCCTTATGGATGTTCTAAGCAAATCAAAGTCAGTGGAAAGTTTCTTATTCGGTTCAAGGATGTTTAGATCAGGCCATAAAGGCCTGAATTTTCCAATTGGTGACAACAACAAAATCTCTTGGCTTATGGCTTCAAGACAAGTTCCTAAAGTGCCTTCCTTCTCATAACATGCACCATTTCCTTTTTAAACATTCATTTTCTACAAAACACTCACGGTTCATATTTGTATAGTTTACCTCTAGACAAACTACACATTTCCTATGAATTCATCATCAATTTTACCATAGAGTTTTAGATTAATTTAGCATTCTGGTAGTTTTTCCTCCAACTTACTAGGTAAAATGCTATAGTGCACAAAACCCTCTTCCCCACCCACCATTCCTCACCATACAGGTTTGCCATACACTCATAGCATTTTTAGCTTTCCTTCTCCTAAATATCTTGTATTACACCCTGAAGGTAAAGTAAAAACGAGAAACTAAAATGTAAAATGAAGAGAATATACAATTAAAATCCATGTTTAACACTAGGAAGTAATTGAGTCCTGTACAACAAAAAAGGGTCCCTTTCATGTTTTAGTATTGACTGTATGTTCTTGAAATAACAAAAACCAAGGTGTGTATTTGACATTATTGCTATTCTAGACCCTTCCCTCTCTTTGACTTACTGTTCTGTATCAAATTACTTGATTATCATATCATTCAGGGAGGAAAACGTACAGTTCCAGATAAATAAAAATAATTTTCTTTATTACTCACAGTAGTAGAATTGAGAGACTGAATGAAACTGGTACCAAAAATATAATTCTGAATTCTTGCCTAAATGTGTTTTTTATAAGTATGTGTTACTTTTTTAGTAAGGGGCAGCAGTAGCAGCATTTTGTTTCTTGCTACTAGATCTACATTTATGAACTAAAACTGTACTTTTGAGGGCATTCAGCAGTTTACAAAAATACTATTTATGATAATCTAAAAATATTTTAACAAATAAAAACATAAAAACTATAAGTAGTAGTTGAAAAGCAATTATCATTAAAAAGTATATAGATATTGGGTAATCAGAGGACAAATATTATGGATGTCTCAGGTCTGACTTGCATGTAATAATCTTTCTATAATGACTGTCATCCAGTTGTTAAAAAAATCAATATTAATGTATTAATTACCATTGCTAGAAGACCTTAGCTCTCATGAACTTCAGAAATGGGCAGCCCTTTATTTCCATTGAATTTTATGTTCTTTTTCAAGTTACTCTAAAGAGATGTTAGAGGAGGATATTACAAGAATTACCTTGCTTTGTTAATACTGCTATCATTTGAAGAATTAAATAATAACAATAATGTGCAGAATTTAGACATGTCAGAAATGTGCTTTCTTCCCAGGCCCATCCTGAGAAGTAGATGTCAGTCATATCAAATCTGTGATTTGGTCCAAAATTCAACTGCTGTCCTCAGCCCAATGAAATATGGCATTATTGTCTCCTCCTATGGTTATAAATTTTAATCTGCAAAATTACAGAATACATAAGGTCACAAGGGATCTCATGACCTCATATACTCCAATTATTCTCTCCAAACATAGCACTGATGACTAAATTCCTCCTTGGCTTCACCATGAAAGTATAGCCAACAGTTTAAAAGTGACCATTACCATATGGTTGTTTAAAAATGGGGTATTTCTTACACTCTGGGACTCCCCAGTACCAGAAAGACATTGACAAACTGGAGCAAGCCACTGGTGATCCACAAGATTGTATAGTGGCTGGATTTGGACATGGCACTTAATACCTTGGTCTAGTTGACAAGGTGGTGATCTGTCAAAGGTTGGACATGATGATCTCAGTAGTCTTTTCCAAACAAATTGATTCTGTGGTTCTGTTATTATAGCGTATCACAAGGCCAGGCTGAGTGCAAAGGCCTTGATTAGTTTAGAGAACAGATTGCTAAGGGATCAACTTAACATTGTCTTCCACTACTGAATGTGTGTTTAGAAGACCTAACCAGGTTTTTCTGTGTGGCAGAGCAAAAGGATGAGAAGAATGAATCCAAGTTACATGAAGAAAAATTGCCTCTTGCTATTAAGAAAATGGCAACAATAAAAAAACAGCAAACAGGGTGGTCAGACATTGGGACAACTTTTCCCCAGAGATTCTGAAATTCCTTTCTCAGAGATTTTCAGAACTTTGTTGGATAATGCCTGGAGAAACTTACTTGAAAACATAAGTTTTCCTTGACTTGGTCATGTGGTTTATGTTCACCTCCAAATTAAGTTGTTCTATCATTTCACAATCTAATATGTGTGAAAAATCATGAGGGAGGAAATGCAATCGTATCAAATTCTTCACAGATTCTGGAGATAGGAGGCACAAATTGTACATCCTACTGGGATGACGACAGCGGTGGGATTCAGGAACAATTTACAGGTAGAAGACAACAACCATACAAGGACTTTCTGAGTGCTGCTCTGTAACAATTGCCCAGGATGCCTGTGGTCAGTTTTATGGAAATTCCCAATAGCCTGCCCTGAAAAAAAGAAAAATATTTATCAATAATCTAGTTATCTCTTTGCATTCTGGATAATGTCTGGTTTTCTTTGTTTTCTCAATTACTCTGAGTATAGTCAGAAGATTTGAAGGAGAACAAGTGACTAAGAAAATAGGAATTACACTAAATTATTTGTAGAACATATATATTTCTATACATAGAAATTTTGACAAGTGATCATTCACCAATAAAGTGTTGTGGATTTTTTCTCTTTTTTCCTTTCCACCTTCCTGGCCTTGCCTTCATCACCTTTCTCTTGCATTTTTCCATGCTGTAGTTCTTCACTAGAAAAAACACTGTTCCTTTAATTTTTTAAGAGCAAATCTTTAGTCTGTTAGCACTTGTCTACGGAGCCATATGGGTTTCCATATGGCATTTCTTTTGATGACTGTGCCAAATTCAGTATCTTACTCATGTGAATGTCTGTGAAATCAAGTGTTTTATCTTTAATTTCCTGCACTGATGAGTAGACAATAACTCTGAGTGTATTAGCACATTTCTGCTCTATCTGTCTGTCATTAGATTGGACGATGACATGTTCACACATTTTTAAATTGGGTAGTTAACTGGTCTAAGAGAAGATGTTGCAATATGAAATGTCTTCTGTCATGAGTACTGTGAAAATCTTCTCCTTGGTATTGATCATTTTATTGCCTTAAATAAACAAGTTCAAATTTGTCTTAATGAATTTAAAAAAACTAAATTGGAAAAAGATGGATACCATGTGAAGAGAACACTAAGGGACATTTTTGATTTCTGTGAGTGTTTACATGACTCAGAAATTTCACAACATGAGAAAAGTATTTGTTTAGAATGCTATAAGCAGAAGGAATGAGTCTTTTTTGATGAAATAAGCATAACTTCCAACAAGGCATTAATAGAAAAATGCAGTCTGAAATACTTTTGAAGATGTAAACCTCACAATGTCAAGTATTGCAGTTCAGCAAAAACTCATTACTTATCTGATACAAGTAGATGCAGCTATCATTTCATATCATGATATTCATCTACCAAACTAAGGAAACAGAGGAAACTTGTAATTTTATATGGTTAGGTAAAATTAATGAGTATAAAATAAATATGCATATGTAAATTGGAGCTAGAAGTGTTCTAATGTATTTGTAATGCCTATACCCTGTGTATTGAGTCAGGGTTTTTTTTCTAATGGGGTAATTTTGTCTCCATTTTAAAAAGCATTCAAGTGTATGAAGCACACTTTTCTTTTAGAAGTCTATTTTATGGAGTAATGATTCTTGTTTTGGAATTATTCTAGATGTCTATATTTGCTTGCTAGGAAAAACAACTAGCATTTTGCAAAATAAAAACTAATAATATTACCAGTATTATGGTATCTAAATTTAAGGTTAAATTATTATTTAAAAAATCTTATTCTAATAGAATGGAAAAGAATAAAAATGTTTTCATCATTAGTATTATCCTGAGATTCTATAATAATTTAACCGTATCCAAGGAAAATGAAAGAGTTAAGAATGACTGATGCCCAGCCTTTTGCCTTTTCATTCTGAAGATGTGCAAACTGTGTAGTGCTAGTAGCAGGCACTTTTTTTCCTCTGTGTAGGAAACAGTTTCTGTGAGGGAGATTAGTATCACAGTTTGATTCACAGGATAGAAGCCATAACATGTTTTTGATTTAAGCTTGCTTTCAGAGTCTGAATAGCAAAATATCTATCCAGTTATAGAAATACATTAATATTTTGAAAATATATTTCAAAGGATTGCTTAAAATTTAATTTATCGGGGGCTACTAGGAAGCAAGGAAAATAATATTTTGTCCAAAGGAAAAAGAAGAAATAAATTGAAAAGGAAAAAGAGAGAGAAATGAAGTGATATTAAAATAAAAGTTTGGGATAACTCAGATTGGAAATATTAGGAAAACCTCATGTACACGAACACTTTGTAAAGCTAACTTTTCCATGCATGAAGATTATTTACTGTGCATGTGCATCCTCGGTAAAATTTTGTTTATCAGCTTCAGTTTTATATGCAGTGCATCATTTTACTGTCCAGTACTGCATTGATCCACACAGCAATACTGAATACATATTTATGATGAGAGAAGGTTAATCGTCTTTCAAAACTCCCATGTTGTTTTAATCTTTAATTAATTCCATAGCAGGTATAACTTCTTTTATTGTAGGTGCAGGTGTTTTGTTTTGGTTTGTTTCTGTTTTGTTTTTTTTTCCTTGTGCTTATACTAAAATACAGGAAAAAAACTCAACAGTGTGTTTTCTCAAACAGTTACATATGTAAATATAATGCCATTAGCATATAAACCTTCACAGTTTTCTATCAAAAACAATAACTTTTTTTCAAAATTTAACATCTACATAAAAGATTTACTACAGTTAGAAACATTAGTGAAAGCTGTAGTTTTGATCTCTTATCATGAAGCTCTTCCTACTAAATAAAAGAAAAACTATGCAAATATATTTATCAATAATTTTATAGGCAAAGCTGGAAAGCTTTACTCAAAGTTTTTGATTTTCACATTGTCTTTTCTTTATCTCATTCTTTTCTTCACATAGTTTACCAAAACAGGTTCACTGAAGTGCTAAATGTTTGTGTACTTGTTCATACAAAAGGTATGTCCAATGACTGTAATAATGAAAGAAGCTGCAAAATCAGTCACTTTTCTTATGAAAAAAAAATCATTCATACCTCCCTCTGCTGTACTAACCTATGCAGTAGATAATTACAATTAACATTCTCTACACCATAGTTATATGACCACACAACTTAGGAGATATTATTATCTTTTAAAATTCTCAGTAGTATGTAAAAAAGATATAATTCTGATATAACTGTTTGTGAAAGGGAAAGAAGAGAGAAAGAAACAAAACAACCAAACAAAACCATACTGCTTAATCTATACAGCTCAGCAAGCTCTTCATGGGGTGTTTTGTTTGGCTAGAATAATTATATTAAACTGTAAAATTATTTAAAACTATTTAAAATATAGGTAACTAAAACAACGTAAAAAATGCATACCTTGTAAGATTTATGTATATATATATTGATTTGTGTAATAACTGCTCTCTATTTCTTTCATAGTGAATTCTGTTTAGCCTTTGTGAGAACGACCACGAAAGATGCTTGTGTTGTGCCACACACAATGTAAAACTCCCAAAATTCTTTAAAGGACAAAAGACACACTGGAGCTCTCTTGCTTTCTTTTTCACACTGACTCTAATGCATTCCAATCACTTAACCAGTGACAGTGTTCCATTATCCAGGATCTGCAGTCAGTTCTGTTTAAAAAAAGGAAAAGAAAAGAGAAAAAAACCCCAAACCTGTAAGGTATAGGAATAAGATCAGGTCCAAATACTGAATTTTCTTGAGTTTAGCTTCCTAATAAAAATTACCCTGTATCTATTTTTGCTAGGGGGAAGGAGGGAAAATGGAGGTGGGTAAAGTCAGTGAGTATAAGAGAGAAAGAGAGCAGGTGGCACTATAAATTTACAAGCTTTTATTCAGCATTTATTGGGAAAAGGACTGTCCTTAATGCAGTGCTCGCAGTCTCAAATGCACTCCATCATTTCTCTCTGAAACTTTCAATAAGTCCAGGTGTGTGATGGCCTTTAGCTCTAAATCAGGCTCTGCACTTCTAACATGACCTTCCCCTAGGCACTGCAATGATAAGCCTCTTGCATTCTCATGCACAAATTGAGTCAAGGTACTTTAGACTTGTCTTCCTTAGCTTCTTTACCTATTGTACATGATATAGGACATCAAAGGTTTTTCAATTTTTGATTTACCCATTTCCCAGCTTGGATTGTAATGGTAATGATGTGTTTATTCTCTAGATCTGAACAATGAAAGGACTAAAATACAATAGAAGAATAAGTATTTTGCATTCGAGACATAGCAACTGAATAAGTAACATACAAACTTCAGAAAATTCTTTTGCTGCATTTATACTCTCATTCAAGGTACAAAATTAACTCAGATAACATAGAAGTAGCATACCATTCTTCCCGCAAACTTCTTGATTATTTTCATAATTTATTGAACTTAATTGTCTTTTTTATGGTTGTGTTGGTGTGGTACAGCCTGGTTTTTTAGTAGTGGGTGTGGGGAAGCCACAGAGGTGGCTTCTGTGAGAAGCTGCTAGAAGCTTCCGTCATGTCTGACAGAGCCAATTCCTGAATGGTTCTGAAGATGGGCATGCTGCTGGGACAATTAGAGAGGTTAGTAATGCCTCTGTGATAACATATATAAGAAGGAAATTAAAACAAAGTGAGACAAGCTGCAGCGGGGCCATGCCAGGAGACATGAGGGCACGGCGAGGCAGTGCAGCCACCACCATTCCCGGTGCAGTGAGGTGTGGGGGCTGACACCATTTTGGCGCAACCCACGGCGAGCCCTGCCTGCTTGGTTGCCTCTGGCCAGCTGCACTGCAGACAGAAAAGCAGCTTCTCCTTCCCAGCACTCCACATGAAAAGAACACCATTAAATACCATTAAATAGCACCAACACCATGGTGGCCACCACTGCCCACTCGATGGTGGCAGGGCCACCTGACTGGTGGCTGAAGTATGGTGAGCGACTCCCTGGCATGGAGCTTGGACGAAATTGACTTCTTGGCATTGCAGGATCCTGTGGGAGTCTTTAAATTAGTAAAACTTGTTGGCAGTGGTACTTGCAGACAGCATTTTTTTCTCTTTTAGTCGGAGAAGCGGAAGAAGTGAGAACATGTGAAAATAACAACATGGTGACACCAAAGTCAGTGGAGAAAGAAGGGGAGGGAGTGCTCCAAACGCCAGAGCCAAAATTCTTCTGCAAGTCTCGGTGAGGACTATAGTGAAGAAAGCTGTCTCCGTGAAGCTTATGGAGTCCACAGAGAATGCAGAGGTCCACTTGCAGCCCATGAGAGAGGTGCTCACGCTGGAGCAAGTGGATGCCGGAGGAAGCTATACAAGACTACACCCCGTGGACAGAAGACTTACATTGCAGCAGTGTTGAGACAACTGCTGCTCGTGAGATTGGAGCAATGCTGAAGAAGTTAATGGAGAATTATCTCCAATGGGAAGGACCCCACAATACAACAGAAAAACACTACTATCCTCGAGCAAACAGAAGATCTCTGGTAACAAACTGAATAAAACTCCCCACCCTCTGTCTCCCTGCATGTTCAGTGAGAAGGGGGAAGTGAAAGGTGTTTTAAAGGCAGATTTTCCTTCTCATTATCCTCCTCTAATCCTGTTAATAATAAATTTACCTTATAACTTTAATTTAAGCCTTGTTTTGTTTAAATTTTTTTTTCTCACATTCTTTATCTCAACTCATGAACCCTTCATTTTTTCCCGTCTCCTCTGCCCAGCTATGGCAAGAGAGACTTGAGAAAGCGATTTTTGTAAAGGTCTGGTGTTTAGACAGTATCAAACCACAACAGTTGTACTGAAGTATTTTTAAAATTCATAATTGGTATAGTCCTGGAGAAAGTAATAAGAAAGAAAATACACAGGGTTTACAGGCTGCTGCTGCTTTAGGATCCAAGAACTTTTAAAACGTAACATTAAAAAAATTAAAACAAGTGATTAATGCCCACATTTAGTGGATTATGAGAACTCAGTTGAAGCCAAGCACCATGGAAAATTGGCTGGAATTTTAAATTTGTATTTTTCAATGGGAAGTAATTTTCACAAACACACTATATATTAGAAACCCTCATTGCATCTACAAATACACCAAACTTTCAGGATGAAGGCATGTATAGAAAATAAACATTCTTGAGACTACAACAATATATTACTAGATGCATATGATGATCTCCAGCTGAGTTTGTAGGAAATATTCTTTGGGAAACACTGGTCCCTACCACTTTCATCTGGATTGATTTTCTACACCTCAATTTGATGCTTGAAGTAAAGTTTTATGTAGGAAATGGTAACAGGAAGATTTTCTCACAGAAGCATTGACATCTCACTGAAATTTCAGTGGCTTTTATCATTCCAGATTCAGGATAGAAGTATTAATTAAAAGCACAACAATAGCTCCTCAAAAACATCAACTCCTTTTGTCTCAAAATTCAGTATATGAGACCTGAAATCACTTAACTAAATACCTAAGCAAAGTCCAATTTTCATGGTTCTACACAGAAATCAAAATTAATTTGTTTTACTTCTTGACTGATTTGAATTACAACCTATTGTGGGAGGAAAAAAAAAAAGGCTTCTCAGTCACTTAAAGTGGAATCACACTTTTTTTGTAAACACTTTACTCACCAGGGTGCAAAATGACAAATCTTTACAGTCTGGTGACTAGATTATTAATCATGAGATAGAAAACTCAAAAAAAAAAAGTTATTGCAGTGTATTTATTCCACATAATACAAGTTGGAATGCTTTCTTCATGAGAGAGCAAGTTTGAGCTACTTTTTCTCCTTTCTCTCCTCCCACCCTTCTGGAAAGGAGCACTCTCTGCTGACTGATTATTCAATCTTTTTCCTTTGTCAGAAATGGGATAGTTAGTGATAAAACTTAGGACAAAAGGAGCAGGAAAACCTTTAGTTGACTAGTCTAGTGTCTTCTTTGTCACAAGACACTTCAAAAGGTCTTTGCTTTACCTGATGGCAAAGCAAGAACATGTATAAAACTTTACAAATGTTCTGTAGAAAAAAGCCCCAAACAACAGTGAAGCAGCAGCAGAATTTGCAGAAGCAACTAAGACAAGCCCAGGGATGAGGGTTGGATCCATCTGTAGAGGGGCTTCCTGAGAAGCTGCCCCCTTGGGGTCCAGGTAACAGATAATACCAGGAGACTGCCTGGACTACTCCAGCCCTCTGATTTTATTACCCACTCCTTGTTGTCCAAGTTGACAGAGATGAGGTTGATGAGAGAAGTCCTAGGGCAATCTAAAGGACTGGTTGAAGGGACAAAAGTGCAGGTGGTATTTTCCCTCATTCTTTCAGTTGCAGGGAAAAATGCTGAAAGGAACAGGACAACCCACCTGATCAACACGTGGCTGAAGGATGGGTGCCATGAACAGAATTTTGGCTATTTTGACCATGGGGTTGTTTACACACCACAAGGCCTGATGGCAACAGATGAGATTCACTGTCTAAATGGGGGAAAATGGTTTTAACCCATGAGTCAGCAGGGCTGATTGAGAGGGCTTTAAATTTGGTTTGAAGAGAGAAGGAGGTAAGGCCAGGCTCAGCAGAGATGAGTCTAATGGTGGGAGTGAGTGAAACCTATAGCCCAGCTGAAGGGCATTGACACGAATGTATGTGGTATGGATAACAAATAGGAGGAGATAGAGATTGCTGTGCAGAAGGAAAGCTGTGACGTAGTCGCCCTCACAGAAACATGGTGGGCTGGGGGCAGAGTAGCTGGAAAGCGGCCCAGCAGAAAAGGACCTGGCAGTGCTGGTTGACAACCACCTTGTGCCCAGGAGGCAAAGAAGACCAACATCATCTTGTACTGTATCAAAGAATGGTGTGGCCAGCAGGACCAGGGCTGTGATTGTTCTGATGTACTCAGCACTGGCAAAGCTGCACCCAAGTCCTGTGCTCAGTTCTGCGCCCCTCACTGCAAGAAAGATATTGATGTGCTGGAGCAGATCTAGAGAAGGGAAACAAAGCTGATGAGGGGTATAGAGAGTAAGTCCTGTGAGGAGTAGCTGAGGGAGCTGTAGTTGTTTAGCCTAGAGAAAAGGAGGCTCAGGGGAGACCTCATTGCTCTCTGAAAGGAGGTTGTAGCCAGGTGGAGGTCACCCTCTCCTCCCGGGCAACCAGCAACAGGATGAGAGGACATAGCCTTGAGCTGTGTCAGGGGAGGTTCAGGTTGGACATCAGGAGGAATTTCTTCAGGGAAAGGGTTGTTAAATATTAGAATGGACTGCCCAGGAAGGTGGTAAAATCACCGTGCCTGAAGTTGCTCAAGAAATGACTGGGTGTGCAACTTAGTTCTGTGGTCTAATTGACAAGGTGGTTGAACTCGATCTCAGAGGTCTTTTCTAACCTAAACGATCCTGTGTGAACAACAACATTTATTGCCACTCTGTTAATTGCTGCATAAAGCTGTAGAGGTAGTGCAATACAAGGTTGGTTCCTAGTGCCTCTGAATAGCTCCTGTACTGTTTCATTTAGGGTTGTTTAGTGTACTCCCTCCATTTCTCAGAGCAGATCAGATCAAAGGTTTATAACTGGTACCCTAATTTCAGATTATGACGGCTTATTCTGTCTGAAATAGTTAGATTCCTGCTGTTTGAGTCCTGTTCTGTAAATACTAATCATGAATTTATTTCATATCAAACACTTCAAATTAGATACTTATATAGTCACACATGTAACTATAATATAAGGTGTGGGAAAGATGAGGCAATTTTTTAATATTCTCATTTAAGGCAAATGCTATGACCAAATACTAAAAGATTGTTGCATATATGATTAGTGTATATTACAAACATCAAACAATGATTTAGTTGTGTTTCCCTATACCAATAATACTTTTCAAATTCATATATAATAAAGACACAAAAATGAGGGATTTATTAAAGACAAGTGATGCATTTAAACCTGAGAAGTTGCATTTTTATTTAAAAATAAATTAAAACAATAAATTTAATACATGCACAGATGAGTCCAGTCTTTGCACACAATAATAATTTGCTATTTAATTTTCCTGGGCTGGATTGCTTCATATCTTGATATGAGCCATTTCAGCTATCTTTCCTACCCCCATATGCTTGACATTTTGTTCATTAGGATTGGCTTTCCTGATCGTCACAATACAAGATAAACTGTTATATTAAGAGGAAATGATGGTGTCGCCTCTCCATAATTGAATCTGGAAGATGTATCTGCTGTTCTTTAGAATGACATATTCGGGAAGCCAAATAATCAACCTCAAGGGAACAGCGTTCTGTGCCTGAGACATTCAGGTCGCCTAATACTTCACCAGTGGTTTTTGCAGAAAATGTGAAGCTTTTGTCGAAAGAACCTGGCTCACCTGATAAATAATCATGTCATATAGAAATATATGTTTTTGCTAAAAATGCTTTAAAAATAAGGTTTAAGGTACTAATTCAGAGAGAATGGGATATAGAATGGTCTATTCATCACTCTCTGTTGTCTTGCAAAGGCTATGTTCCAGCACTGAACTTCAAGTGCTCTTTTCTCTTGCTTTATTTTTCCCTTAAAAGAGATAAGACCATAAAAAAAATTATACTTGAAATTGGTGTTCAGAAAAGAAGTTCTTATGTAAAAAATACCGCGGTATTTAATTATTCTTTCCTTTTTTTAATATAGATAAAACAAACATTTATTTTAGCATGCGTATTTTCTATAGGGAAGGATCAAGGACATCCTGAAAGGATTCTCTCCATCCCAAACTCTCCAGCCTTGAAAAAGTATGATGATGTTGCAAATTACAGTAACTGGTAAGAGACGTGTAACATAATCTTCACAGAATTAGATAGAGCAATTATAACTTCCCTTAATTTCTATGTCAATACATGCAAAAACTCCAGCAGTATGATTTTTTCAAAATCACATTATTGTTATGCAGGAATATGTAATTTTTATCTATTATATTCTGGAATTTTTTTTACTTTCTTTCTAGTAAATTTAAAAATTAAACAATTTTTAATATTTCATGTTTCCTAAAGTGTCTTTCCTTCAGAATTTCAGTTTCAATATTACCTGTATAAACAAAGGAAATATGTGTGATTTGATACTGAAATCTTTTATGGCAAAACAAAGCATGAAAAAAGAATCTTCATAATCTCTTTTTAGACTAAAACATGAAGAGATTATTCTGAGCTCATGTTGCACCACTATTTTAAATGGAGATTTTCAGAAAGAACCACAACCTTTTTTTTGCTCTCTTATCTCTGGATGACAATCAGAGTTAGAAATCAGTCATTTCTGACTAAGATTTCAACCTTTACTAATTGTTTGGGGTTTTTTATATTGATATATAATATTGATACCTTATTTATTTTATATTACGATGGACATAAAATTTCATCTTTCTCATCCTACTTTTCTTTCTCATAACAACAAACTGGGTAGTGTGGTAAATATGTACATTGCTCAATCAAAACACTAAAAACAATTATCTGTGAGCTATTTGGAGGGTATTGTTTTTGTTTCATATTAAGAATCTCTGCTAGATTTTGTAGGCAGTCTCTTGCTCTCTCCCTCTTTTTCACGCCAGTGCTTTCCACATAGCTTTTTTCCTATTTATTGTATCCTTTCTGTCATAAAGGTATTATTTTATTATTGTAATTACCCTTTTTCATTTTAAAAGATCTTGGTTTTCTCATCTTCAAATGGATGATCATTCTTCAGAAACTTCCTGGGGAAAATGTACGATTGTGAAAAAAGAATCCCAACTAAAATAGCTGTTATTTTGAGGTGAAAACAAAAGAATCCAGTCTTGCAAGGTTCTAGTCATAGACCCACAGGTAAAGTCTATTCAAAGGCAAGAGGAAGCATCTGACATGTCTATAAAACAGAATTCTATGGTACAGAACTGTAATTTTGCCAGTGATTTCATACATTCTAGAGGCTGCCCCTTTCCAGGTTATTTCACAATAATCAGCTGATTATCAAAAGAGTGAGAAAATCCATTATGACATCACAGAGTCACAGAATCACAAAAAAGTTGAGGATGGTAGGGAAGTCTGAAGAGTCTTCCGGTTAAACCCCTTTCTCAATCAGGGCCATCTGCAGCCAGTTTCCCAGGACCATGTTTTCCAATATCTCCAATGATATACATTCTGCAATCTTCACGGCAACCTGTCCCTCTTACAATGAAAAAGTGTTTCCTGGTGTTCACAGAACCTCCTGTGTTTCCGTTTTTTCTATTGCCCCTGGTTCTGTGGATGGGTACCACTGAAGAGTCTGGCTCTGTCTTCTTTATATCCTCAACATATTTACTCCTCATAGTTCTGTTCTCCAGGCTGAACAGTTCCAAATGTCTCAGCCATTTCTCATAGGAGAGGTGTTCATGTCCCTTTGTCATCTTTGGCCCTTTGTTGGACTCTTCAGTGTTGCGGAGGGATAACTCAGACGACTCAGTGTGAGTCAGCAATGAGCTTCGTTTATTGATCGGTTACATGTCTTTATATAAGTTTTATAATGTGCTCATACATATTCTGTAATCTAAGTGTGTTATTGGTGTGCTTTTGCAAGTCAACTTTCTTCCCTTTTGTTTCTCTTTGCTGCTGCTAACTTTCTCGTTTCTTATCTTCTTTCTGCATTCTTGCCTAACTACAAGCATCTTGTAGTTAGGCAAGAATTCCCTCGTCAAGGACACAGTGTCCTTCGGTTTACATCTTTAAACTAGCTGATTACGCTGTTTCCCCATCTCCTCGGCCACAAGCCGTTCCATGCTCACTTTCCTTCATCTATTCTGCAACACTTCAGTATGTGCATGTGTCTCTTATTCTGAGGAGCGCAGAACTTGATAGAGGACTCAAAGAGCAGCCTCATCAGTGCTGAAAAAAGCAAAGGATCACCCACATGGAACTCCTGGCAATACTTTGTCTAATGCACCCAGGATACCATTGGACTTCTTTGCAGCAAGGGCACCTTGATGGCACCTGTTCAGTCAGACACCCTTTCAATCAGAGCTTTTTTACAAAGCTGCTTTTTACCTATGTGGCTCCTAGCTTCTATATTCATGCTTGAGGGTGTTCCTCCCATGTAAAGGATTTTGCAGTTCTTGTTGAATTCTATGACATTTTGCTCATCTCAGTTCTTCAGCTTGTTGAGGTTCCTCTGGATGGGAGCATGAATCTTTGGTGTATCAGCCACCCTCCCCAGTTTTATATCAACAGAAAACTTGCCTAGGTTTCCTCTGCCCCATCATCTATATCAATGAATGGAGATGTTAAACAGGACTGGACCCAGTATTGATCCCTAGGGTACAGTGCTAGGCACTGGCCTCTAACTAGAACTTGAGCCACTGATTGCCTGCCTCTGGGCCCAGCCATTCAGCTCATTTTTAACTCACCTCACTACTCATCTAGCCCAGACTCCAACAGCTTGTCTATGAGGATTTTAGGGGAGACAGTGTCTTAAGCCTTAATGAAGACCAGATAGACAACATCCATCATTCTCCCCTCATGCACTGTGCTAATTATTTCATCATAGGGGTTTATCTAGATGGTCAAGCATGATTTCCCCCTTGGTGAAGCCTTTCTGCTTTTCCTGTACTTATGTGTCTGGAAGTGTTTTTTAGAATTAGGCCTGCCTCACCTTTCCAGTTCTATAGCAGGACTATTTTGAAGAAAAAGATAATGCTGCCAATTTGAATGCCTACCACTTAGAAGTCTCCTAATTTTGTCTCTGACTCCAACAGTGGTGTATTGATTTAAGACATCCAAACACTCTCTATCAGTTTCTATGTCCATGGCATGTAGCTAGATAACAATACTGCCAGGTACATAGGGCTTCACTGATGACTCAATTTACAACAAAAGTGAGAAAAAATCTTTCATGTAACAAGAATTTCAGTGCCATTCTGTTGATAGTAAATCACTTAGAATGCAGATGATTTTGAATTCACCACTTGCTTCTATATTGGATAACTTCATGTTCTGGCTTGAAATATGCAAAGGTCTTCTTAAATCAAATAATAAGTTCTGAATATTTAGAAATTTAAACAAAATAGTATTAAAACATTTTTCATAGTATGCTTTTAACTAATGAACTCTAAAACATCAAAATGGAAGCATTTATCTTTCCCATAACACCTAAACCTAGAGGCAATGAATTGTCTGAAAGGAGGAATGCTTTGCAGAGCTGTTTTCCTAGAAAATTTAAAAGCTATTTCTAGTAGAATTATTTTAAGGCACAATTTGCAAGTTCTACTGCATATTTTACACTTTTAGTGTGTTTCATGTCTAAAAACTTTAAAGACTGGTGAAATATGTTGCCCATACCAGGTGTCACCATCAGCTTTGTTATCCTCCCAGTATTTTAATGTAAAAGGGAGACAGTACATGATCTTAAAAGAAAAACATATTGTTATGACAATGAAGTGCAAAAAGCGAAAAAGATTTCTCTTTCCATATTCAATTTTTTTTTCTAAATGTGTTTTATACATGGCGAAAGGAGGAGAGAAGGAAATGTCTTCACACACTTTCCCACCATATCATAAAAGACCCTGGAATAATGGCAAAATAAATTGCTTTGGAATGTGTATTAAAAAGCTAGTCCTATGATTGTGAATGTGGTCTCTTATAAAGAAAAATTTTGTGTTTTGTCATAAAAAGTACAATAATTCATTAATATCCATTGACATCTTTGCCTTTCTGATGCATTTAGCATAATGTGTTGCAGAAATTTTGAATAAGCAGGTTAAAGAGGATAGATGCATTAAATAATCACTTTTTCATCCCACATTTTTTCCAAGTGTTCCAGGTATCTTTTTTTCTGGAAAGTATTGATCATTGTTGGCAACAAGGTATCACAGGATATGTGCCAGTATACTGATTAGTGGCACAGATCTTTAATCTTAAATTCTTATGCAAAGCTGAAAGATGTGATGTACTAGGTTTTTTCTATTAATTTCTATGAAATACAAACTCTCTCTGTGTACACTGTCTCTCTTCACAGATTAGAATCCCAGTTTTCATATGTTTTTAGTCTCAAACGACCCAATTTGATGTTATTTCCCCTTAAAGCATGGAATTTTTAGCATGTTTTATAGAACTTTTTGAAACTTTAAAAGAAAAAAAAAAGCAAGCAAGAACACCAACCAAATCAAAGACCATATATCTTAAAATATTTTTCCTAAACCAGTAGATATCAAATAAAGTAATTATTATGGTATAATAATAAATAATACATTATGTTTCTGTTAGTGTAGAAACCCATAATCACACTGAATTATTATATGCGGCGCTTTTACTGGAGAAGAGCTCTGGGAGAGAGGGGTGATAAACCCAAATCTGACTCCGATATGGATTCGGAGTGAACACATTTTATACCCTTTCATTACATATCTGCTGTATAATCATATACTAATCATTAACTTGATATTGTTCTATTGAAAGGACCCCTTCCCATGATTGTGTTTACCCAAGTATGATTCTCAGTTCCCATTCCCAGGATTGTTTTCACTCAAGCATGGCTCTAAGCCCCCCGCTCTCACAGCAGTTCTGATCTAATCTACAGGTGGATACGCAGGTGGGAATTCATATGATTTAACAAAACAATACATAATATTTACTAAGCAATCGCAGGTACAGATTCACATGATTCACATCTCCTGTTCCCAAGGCCTACTTTAGATACCATGATTCCCAAGGCCTTCTTTAGCTACCACGATTTTAGAAACATTTTACCCTCATGCTATCATTTCAAGGAATTAAAAGTAAGAAAACCTAGCTTGTTAAATATATGTGTAAAACCTGTTGGAAATATATGACTTTAATACTGAAACCTGCTGTGGTGGGTTGACACTTTCTGGCTGCCAGATACCTATCAAGCCACTCTTTCACTACTCTTCCTTAAGTGGACAGGAGAAGAAAATAAAATTAAAATACTTGTGCATCAAGATAAAGACAGGAAAATTCCCTACCACTTACTGTTGTGGGCAAAAAAGACTCAGCTTAAAGAAAAACAATTTGATTTATCATCAATTAAAGTGCGTTTGGATAGTGAAAAAAAGAAACAACCAAACAAAAGAAAACAAACAATAAAATAAAACATCTTCCACTCCTTTTCCAAGTTCAGTTTCACAATGGCACCACTTATTTAAGAGATCACTCCAGGCAGCATAATAATTACTTTAGAAATAAAGTATTGTGTCTCTGGTTTAGTTCCCTTTCATGTAGTTATATATTTTCTTTTCTAAAACATCGTTTCCTTACTTAATAGATCATAAATATTGTCATTGCAGAAAATCTATTTTAAATGGGTATTTCATAGCCAGTATTCTGGGAAGACTATAGGAATGCTACCCAGTTGTGTAGGGATAGGGCGAGGAAGATCAAGGTGCAGCTGGAGCTGAACTTGGCAAG
>VYZT01023541.1:101551-120741 GCA_013400735.1 Pomatostomus ruficeps | reverse complement strand
TTGAAGAGTGCCTAATAGTTCTGCTTTTCTTTTTTGTTCTTACCCACAGGTTCCTTATTAAGCTAATGCAACATATTTCAACCCTTAGATAAGGATATGGAATGTTTGGCATTAAAAAAATTATGGAATATATACTAAAGTGCTTCAGAGTGGCTTTATTGGACTGAGGGTAGCTGTATTCATTGGCACCAAAATCTTAAGCCAGTGTTACTTCTTTCATATTTTAAGTGTGACTTAATGCTAAAATTACCATGGTATTGTGATGTTAATTCTTGTTATCTACTTATGATCTCTGCTTTGTCCTGTTACTTGTTTTGGGGAGGGAAATACTTCAGCAAACTTTTTTATGTAATAGAAACTGAAAAATATCATTTGTTCTGAGTGCCTAAGAATATATGCTCTAATGTAATGCATTTTAGTAGAG
Source organism: Pomatostomus ruficeps (assembly GCA_013400735.1). Classification (NCBI taxonomy): domain Eukaryota; kingdom Metazoa; phylum Chordata; class Aves; order Passeriformes; family Timaliidae; genus Pomatostomus; species Pomatostomus ruficeps. Next base: position 120,317 of record VYZT01023541.1, on the reverse strand, counting down.
ATTGCACTATATTCTGAGAACTATAACTGAATCTGCTTTATGAACTCAATGAAAATCAATGTATGTTTTTGAAATGGATTTATTTTAAATTGGCACCTTCAGTCTTTTTAATACAAGTACTCTAAATTGTGTTTCTCCTTCATATCTGAGAATTGTTTCTTCATTGATATATCCAGTGTTTACCATCAGTGTGTACAAAATTACTCTTCTTGCTTGTGTATTAGTTACTCCCATGTCTTGTCAGGAAATATCATGTTTTTTCACTCTTGCTGAAAGTATGTGCTGCTGATGGTCTTCCTTCTATGTGTATCCACTGGACCTATCAATATGTACTTTTCAGCGATATTTGCCAGAAAACCCCACCACTACCCACCCAGACTTTGAAAATAATAATTTATTGTTCTTTTTTAAATGGGTATCTTTAGAGATAATTGTCTATCCTTTAGAACCCAAAATAACTGTTTGGCTGGGACTCTAACTTCAGTGTTTAGCATCCCCATAAATTTAAATTCAGCTTGTGAAATCTCTTCAATATTTAAGTCCAACATAAACACCAACCTCATCTTACAGGCATACATTAGGCTTCACATGATTTTTTGTGTGAAGAATATTTCTAGACGATTTAATCAGTATTGGTTGTAGTAATTAGCTTTCAGTTTCCAAGAGATTGATAGCTATGAGTATAAAATGTTGCCGGAAAAAGGGCTCATTGGAGAAAACAAGGGTCTTCAGATAGTTTTTAGAAAGAAGATACACAGTTACAGACTGTCCCCAAAGCTTTTCCTAACAAAAGGGCAGTTTCTCTTGTTAACGTATTTTGATATGTGATGGGTTAGTATTGCAAATAAATGCCAGAAGGATGGAAGAAAGTTTAAACAGTAAAATGTATTTTTTTACTTATTTTAAAAGTAGTTTCTATTTTAATTCCTTTGAAAATATGTAGAATAAAAGGGATGGAAAGATGTTGGCTATGTAAAATGTTGTTTACCTGCATAAAGTAATTATATAAAGTATTATAAGACCTGATATGTGCAAGAATTTAATTTATGCATTGCTACCTAAGTAAGAAGAGGATTTAGAAACTGCCTGTTTTATTGCCTTTAACACTACACTGCTATTTTGTAGGAGTATGGATATTGCCATATTATTGTGCTTTTCTTAAATTTGCATATCAAATGTATTTTTAACAAAATAGTTTATATATAACTTTTATACTACTAAGCAGTAAATAAAAAATACTGATTCTTAAGCTGGCTTGTGACTTCCTTAAGCCTTCATCCTTTGAGTGAAATGTAATTTTTGCACAATCTAAATGCAAAATGCAGTCTTTTTGCCTCTTAAGTTTTTGTTTATGGAGGTGGTGAGAAGGTTAGGCTGTAGTGTGATGTACTTTAGAGCAGTTTTATTTCCTTCAGTAATACTACTTTAGTTTCATATTTAAATGGGAAAGACAGAAATCCGTGCTTTAACCCAATCTGGTATCTTAGATTAAAAGTGTCAAGGCTTTAAACTTTTGATTATATTTGACATGGAGCTCTTAAAAAATAGTTAACATGATTCTTAATTGTTTTTGCAAGATAGGGAATGAAAAATCACAAATGACAGGAAGCTCTTTGCAGTTGTTTCGTCTCAGCCTGTGTCCGTCTGTGATACTACAAAGCTTAATTTGTTACATTATGTTCTCACAGATGACTGTGATCTGTAAAGGCCATTAAAATGGGGTTTGCTGTATAAATAGTGTGAAGGAGCCTTGAAGCAAGTTGTGGCTAGCTGAGATGGGATTATCAGTGTATCATCCTGCTTGCAGGTTTGGGGTTTTTTTATTATTATTTCAATGTTTCCAGCAGCATCACGTAGGGTCAGTTTTGAGCTCTGTATTTGAATTTCAGAGGTTGATATACAGCTGTGGTTTATATTCAGAATGTAAAAAACCACCAAAACCCAATCCTTCCAGGTCTTAATTTTCAGACAGAATTGAGGCACTGCTGCTGCTGAAGCTTCTGGGAATTCAACACACTATGTGAGCCTCATTTTCTGGAATTTTTTTTTGTTCCTTTATTCTTCTACATAAGAATTCTGTGTAGTACACAGTTTTTATTAGATAATATGTACATATATTGACATACAAGAGGATTGCTGTGTTAAAGATTGAGAAATTCTGTTGTAACTGGACTGACATAGACAAGTCCTCAAAAGAAACACAAAGAATATTTTTTCAAATGGATTTTGGTTTTTTTACATGTATTAGTCCTTCTGTTACTTTTCCCCAATGCAGGCACTTCATTTTTTAGTAAAGCATTATTCCAAAATATTCCGAAATTCTTACCTTATGCTGCTGTAGCAAAACAGTCTAGGGAGCTACTTCTTTGTCTAATAAAATCTGATTTTATTAGTAAACAACTCAGAGCCCATGTGCAATGTATTTTTGAAACATGGCAAGGATTAAAACATTTCTTATGCTTCTGAATCTATAAAACAGTCTCAGTTGAAAAGCATGCTGTAGTGTACCTGGTTTCTCATTGCCATTTTCTTTCTTAACTATATCCCTGTTTATCACACATACAGAAACCTTGACAAAATTGGTACCTTATATGGCCCCTGTCCGCCCCCGTGTGTTGTGTGTCACTTGGTGAAAGTGTTGTTTCAGCCAGCTGCTCTCTTTCTGGGGGAATGCTGAAGCACGAGTGTTTTTCTGTGTGCTTAAGTCTGTGGATAGATGTTGCAACTATGCGCTGTCTGTAGAAGTGACCCCAGACTCCAGTGTTCCTGCAGAGTATATGCCTACAGCTTGGAGTGGGGAGCTCTTCTGAGGCTGTGCAGTTACAGGGCTGCCAGTGGGGCTGCGTAGCAGAGCCCAACTGAAAGATGCAGAAGAGGGAAATGGGCACTGAAGGCATGATAAGAAATGATAGATTAATTTGTTTTCTGGTTGTTTTCTTTTTTTTTTTTTCTCTACAAATGAATTAAGCTTCTATTTAACTGCATACTAGTACAAAATCAGGTGGGTTAAAAAGATCCTTTTTATGAGCTTAGCCCTGTCTGGAAGAAAGGAGGACCTATGGTCTGTTCTGGCTTGGTAATGCTGAAAGTACCTACTGGGTTGGAATGTGAGACAGTCTCTCCTAAGGAGTTAAGTTTCCTTGATGTTTAGTGATTGTTGAGGACTCCCACCTGTGCCCTGTAGTTTGAAGTGTGAATCAATTTGTATCTATTAATTTAGGGTTTCTGTGCACTTTAGGCTTCTTCTTTTCTTTTCCCTGCTAAGCGAGTAATGCTACTGCTAATGAGTAAACAAGAAAAGAGTGGTTAAGCCTTGAGTATCTAATATTAATGAACAGCATGTAAGACTTGGACAGATAAAGATGGATTTAGATTTAACTTTTTTTTCTCAGAGTTTTGTGAAATCCTGTGTTTTGGGATTTTGTTTGAGGGAGACTAGACTCAAAGTACTGGCATCTGAAATACCCACTTGTTGATTTCTTTTTTTAATTTTAAATTTTTACTTTTTTTTCCAGTGGTAGGGGACAACTAAGATGCTGCTGGTCTCTTTACTCAAGCCATGATTTGATGGTATCTCTTGTTCTGGATACTCCCTTTCTCCTCTCCGAGGGGCATGTCTGATTCTGGAGCTACCATGCCACAGAGCTGGAAGGCACCCTGTCAACCTTGGAGCTGCCTTCCTGGCAGGTTAAGGTCATCTGCTGAGGAAAAACTAGTAAAAGGATATGTAGGGCGGGAGCAGGATGAGGAACAGGAAGCTGAACAGTTCAGGAAGGTAGGAGTGTTCCTCTGACTTTCAAAGAAAAGGTAGGAGAGATGCCAGAGCTGTAGTGCTGGAAGCAAGAAGGTGGCAGAAGCCTTCAAGCAGATACAGTGGCAAGGTCTGAAAGCTCTGTGCTGTTCTAGTAAGCAACCTCCAAATTACCTGTGGCTCCCAAATTATCTGGGGGAAACGAGTGAGTTGGTGGTATATTTTGCTAATAGGTTTAGGTAAGTGAAGCCAGGTCCTCTGTGACATGGACTCATTGCAGAGCCAGTTACCTGGGTAGTGCTTGGCCATCTGCTTGTGTACATCGGGCCTTGTGTGGGTCGGTGTCGGTCTTTAGCCGAGTAGGCCTGTCATAACCAAAACACCTCTTCAATTATATCTGGGCAGCCTCTAGTGCTGCAGGGATGCAGTGGCATCAAGTGTACCTGCAGCTACAGTACAAAGGGGGATGTATTAGCAAATACATTTTTCTACCCCTCAGTGTAACCCCTCAGTTTTATATGTATAAACTCTCTGATGCTCCCTTCCTTTGTCAGCTGTCCTTTCGTTGCCTATTTTCACACAGTCATCCCAGTTCTGTTTCTTCTGGGCTGCAGAGTTGTTAGATGTGTGGTAGAGGCAGATGGGAGGCACTCCTGCTGGTGTGGCACCTTTGTGTTGGTGGTCTTGAAGTGGTCCTAGGGAATGGAAAGCATTGGATTCAGTGCACTTTTCATAGCTGTCAGCGTGGAGCAGAACAGCAACAACAAAACACCTAATAAACCTAGCTGGTACCTGATGCAGAGGGACAGGTTTGGAGAGGCACTCCTGGGGAGGGTGGGTTCAGAGAAGAGGCAGCAATGGGAGTGTGAAAGACTTGGGAAGATTGACTGAAAAATAGTGATGATAGGGCAGAAGCGGTCTGAGATGAATTCTTGTCTCTGAACTGTTCTGAAAAATTGACTGTTGCTTTGTGGGTGTCATTAGATATCCAGCTAAATACCCAGGTAATAATAGGGTTTGATTTTCATACTGAAGAAGATAGTATTTTGAAATTGTCATATTAAAATAGTATTTAACTAATGGTGTTCAATATTGATTTACAGTAAGAATAATTATCCAATAAAAACGGCAATTTTAGGAGAGCCTTAAAATAAAATACCCATAATATTTCCCAAAACTTATTTTCAAAGGACTCTATACACATATATGTATAGAGACTGGAACCCGATGTTTTCTGTCAGGTGTAAGCAGATTTTGTGTAGAGTAACTGAACTACATACTGCTGGCAGCAGAGGGAGCTATGAAGCTTTTATTGATAATTCAGAAAGGTTGGAGTGGGTCACTGTAAAAAAACCCCCCAAAATTTGAAAAAGTCACAATCTAATGGGAGATCTGAGATGCTTCGTGGGGCTGGGGCAGAGCTGTGACTAGTCAGGACCCAGCAGCTCAGCCACTCTCCTGCCCTGCAATGGCCTGGAAGTAGCTGCTGCAGTTACTAAAAGGAACAATGTAAACTTTTCTCTGAGCCAAATTTTTAATCAAAGCAATGAGGAAGAACAGGATCTCTGTGTCGTATGTCAAAACAATAGCAGCATGCATTGCCTGGTAATTAACACTCGTGCATGAATCTGGAAAGGTAATTCCCAGTCAGGGTGGAGTATGCATATTCTTTTGTAAGGCTTTTGATAATTTGTCTTGATTTTGATTAATGCTGGATCTCTAGTGGTGGTTTTTTTGCAGATGCTAATTGGATAAGTTTTTTATGCAAGTCTATATAAACAGCTGATTAATGAGTAAAAGTTAACCAAAGTCAGACTGGCATTGTTCTGGCAAAGTATGATGTATACTTGTTAGATTAACTTGTGTGTGGCTTTTACCTACCAAACTGAAACTGTGGCTTTAAAAATCTGTACTATTTCATCTCTTCTGGAGACTGATTCTGGAGAAACTTGTACCACTTCTGACCACAGCAAAATCTCTTTCTGTAGTACATCTTGTATTGACATCATGGTTCAACCCCAGGCAGCTGCTTGCTCCCTCCTGCACCAGTGGGACTGGGGAGAGAATCGCAAGGGTAAACACTGGAAAACTCATAGGTTGAGAAGAAGACATTTCAGGAGGGAAAGCAGAAGCCATGTACACAAGCAAAGCAGAACAAGGAATGAATTCACTGCTTGCCCTGGGCAGGCAGGTGTTCAGCCATCCCCAGGAGGGCAGGGCCCCATCATGTGTAACAGTGGCATGGGAACACAAACACCATCACTCCAAAGGTCTCCGAGTGGGCATCGTGTTCTGTGGTGTGGAATATCCCTTTGGTCAGTTCAGGCCACCTCTCCCAGCTCTGCTCCCTCCTGGTTTCTTTTGTGCATCTCCTCACTGGCAGAGCATGAGACGAGAAAAAAGTCCTTGATATAGAAAAAACACAACTTCCCAAAAAAACCAAAACATCTCTGTGTTGTCAATGCCATTCTTATTCTGAATCCAAAACACAGCACTGTAACAGCCACTGAGAAGAAATTAACTCTATCCCATCTGAAACCAGGACAATTGAAATTAAGGATATTTGCATGGATCTCTTTTTTTCCTGAAGATTTTATGAAAAAGCTAATTTGAGGAGTGCCACTAAATTATTTAATACTTTATTTCTGTAAGAGGATCTCAAATAAGAACTAAAGAGATATGAGATGGAAACAACCTAGGTGATTAGTTCTTGGCCAGATCCTTATGGTTTGTCCTCACATATCTAAACAGAATTTTAATCTCATTCATACATTCATTTTACTCTGTAGTTTTCTTGACTTTGTCATTTACCTTCCTTTCATTTTGCATAAGTCTAGGTAAATTACTTGGTAACAGCTCCAAATATTAAGAGCAGGGAGGGGATAAGATGTGTGATAACAGCTTATTGAAAATCTGGCCATGCTTGAGAGTAAGGTGAATAGCTGAGGGTGTTGCCTTTCTGCTTCTGCACCCTCATAAAAACCAAGCTAATCTCCAGCTCAGAGTAAACAGAAGGGAGCTTAATGAGCAAATAAATGACTTAATCTGCTGTCTTCATGTGACATAGTTTTATTGTGGGGTTGGTTGAGTACTTAAGTTTTCTTCAACCTGATGTAGTATTGGGATGTTGTATTTCCTGAGATACTTGCAGGTTTTTTGTTTTGCTAAAGAATGGAAGGTTTCTCAGTTGTTAGTTGTTGATGTCGCACTGTATGGACATAAAGTAAAGTAAACACACGTACTTGAACTAGGCTGAAGAGCTAAAAAAAGAGAGCTAAAAAAGAGAGAGCTAAAAGAGAGTCAAAAGAAAGTTAAAAGAGAGCAAAACCTTCTGACTTTTATTTATATGTTTTTAGAAATCACTGTGGATTGGAGGTAGAAATTACTACCTGTCAATCACACTGGTCAAAGGAAAAATCCATCACATGTCTCCGCCTAAAAGAATAGAATGAAAACAACAAGGACAGTTAGGAAAAACATGACTATGTTTACAACAGCATGCGTGAAAAAGTATTACAGCAAAAAAAAAACATTGAAAAACTGCAAAACTTAAAACAACAGTTAGTGTATAGTAATTGAACCATGAATTAAAGCAAAAACCTGTTAAATCCTGTTTATAATAATTTCAGTCAAGATTCAGAGCAGAGAATGATGTAACCTCCACAGCTTTGATTACAATCATTGTGAGGTGACTGCTTGGGATGTCATACTAATACTTCAACAGCTCTATTAGAAACAAAATCAAGAGGTGATGTTTTTCCTGCTTCTTTGAGAGAATCCTGTTTTCCAGACTAAGGTGCACAAGGGAATATTTCTTTGACGAAAGGAGGAAGAGGTCGGAAGTGGGGGAGTAGCTACATGTAATAAACTCTGTTGTGAAATTGGACTAAATAATTTTTAAAAAGTTAAAATGGCATTTAACAATAAAACACTTCAAAGGTTATCACTGCTTATATTAAGGCATTAAATTGCTATTGCTATAATCTATTTCAATTTTTATTATAGAGTCCAAGATGCACATTTAGATTCTTCCAAAATTTCAACAGTTCATAGTTTCAAATTGAAAAAGTCCCAAAGCAGGTGGGACAGAAATTGCAGAAGTGGTCAACAGTAGTACCGTTTTAGGGGCAGGCAGTATTTTGTGTTTTCTGTTTACTCAACTAGTTCAGTTCAAGGATTGTCTGATCTGAAGTTTAGGATTGTAAAGTTTCAAAATGAAGGAAAACTTGAAAACAAACCTCCCTGAGATACCAGGCAAAATTATTAATGGCGAAGGGAGTCCTAAGACTAATGTCTCTAGCAGTGTATGTGAATGCATGGAATTTGAAAAGCTTAGCCAAGGGAACAAGATGAGGGCTTTCTGTTTTGATTTCATGATGGCAAGGAAAAATATGTCTCTGCCGAGGGCATTTCATGTTGGAAAGACCAATGAAAAAATTTTAATCTGCTTCTAACAATTACTCTCAAACATTTTGTGATACCTGTGTTCTAAAATGTAGGACACAATGTCTGAAAGGAAATTTTATCAATGGAATTGTTTAAAAATAAATTAGTTTTTTAATGTAGAATGACTTTGATAAATTAACTTTCTTGTGTATTCAGCATGTTAAAGAAGTTTTAATACATTTCAGTTTGAAGTGATGCTCTCATGCAGTTTAGTGGATTCCAATTTCCATCTACATGCAAGGAGAGATACCAAAATTCCAGGGAAATTATCTATTAAGATAGATTGTTTCAGTGTAATTAAAATGTATAACATAGGCATTTGAATAAAAATATGAAATACCATATACACAGACCTTAATAAATATTGAGATTTCTATTCTCATTTAGCAAAATGAGATACATTGGTAAGAATTAATCTTTTGGAAAGCTAGATCACATTTAGGAAATTGAAACTACAAATACAGCATAAGGTCAAGTCTTCCTTTTCTTATTTCCAAGTCAGTGTTTCTTGTTTCACTCTTCAAATGATGATAAAAGTGGCATTTTACTTAAGCAATCAAATCTGAAACATCTTTTAGAAAATAAGACTTTCTATTTCTGAATTTCAATTTTTAATGGGAAGTCTCCGTCATAACACTTGCCCAGACAATTACCTTTGTTCTTTAAAAGGGAAGGAAAACCCTCCATCTTTGTGGAATTAATCTATTTCCAGGTTCCTGGTTACTTGTTAGAACTTTATTTGCTGAACTGAAGAATTCTGCAGTGTCAGATTTTGGGTTCTACTCTTGCTACGTTTTCTCTAGGAAATAATTAGCTTCCTTGAGGGCGGACTGAGCTGTTTTCCACTCCTGTTGTCATAAGTGGAATCTCTGCAGTGATCTGAATTTCTGTTTTGATATTCCAGTGTTGACCTACTGCTAAATGAGAAGGTGTTAAACTTCGTCTTGCTCATGTCTCTCTGCTTCTATATGAAAGATTGCAAATTCCCTTTAAACTGTGTTACAGACTTTGAAGAATAATGAGTAAAACATGAGCTCCCAAGATGCAAAAGCTTTCACAGAACTACCAACTCTTACCATAGTTTCCCGTCCTATTGCCTATTCTTTATTGCTGCATATATCTTCACACTCACCTATGAGGGATTACATCAAGTGCAGAAAGATTAATAATAATAGATATTGGCCAACCAGCTCCTGTATCAGTTCCTTTTGTATCAAAGGAAAACTGAAAGGTTTAAATGATACTTCATAAGTGACCCCTCTGAATATAGGAAAAATAGTTGATTGGTAGCTGAAGGTACAGTGTTTGGGTGTCTTAAAAAAATGTGTAGTTTTTGAAAGAAGTCTTAAAATACAGTTAACTCTTGCTTCTGCTAGCATTTTTCTCTGTGATTTTCTGTTTTCTCAAGTTACTGAATTTTACTCTCACAATTGCCTGAGCAAAATGAATTCCTCAAGCTGGCAGTGTTTGTGTTTATTTGAATCAACATCTGATGGACTAAGTAAGATTTGGTTCTCACATAATTATTTAAAATCTGATTTTATGGAGGAAATTGAGTGTGGCATTTAAAAAGTATTTCTTAAATAAGTGATGCTTTCACATTTATTGTGAAAATTGTACTGCAGTCTGAAAAATGGCTAAGAATTCCTGACACTCAGTGGTGTCATGGTAAAGTTGAAGGTATATAAACACATAAGTAAATATAAAATGCATACAAAAGTGGTATTTTTTGGGTTTTTTTAGTTGGCTTTTTTTGGTGCCTTTTTTTTTTTTAAATTTAAAAACTGCATTGGGCTTTTTTACATAGCAGATAAGAGAAGTCTGAATGTTGCTGTTACCTCATAGATTTATTTTATGGAAGCTTTCCATATGATGTAGATTTGAGATATGCAGATGCCTGACTTTCTTTCTTTTTTTCCCTTTTCCTTTTTCCTTTTCCTTTTCCTTTTTCCTTGTTTTTGTGTGTGAGAGAACACTGACCAGTTAATTGCAATGCAGTGAATAGGCTTGCCTTATGCTGGGTTTAGCCTCTTATATTTATGACAGTGAGAACTTGGGCTGCAAGGCATGCACTGACTGTGGCTCAGCTGCTCTCTTGCAGAGGGTTTCAGCCTGCTAGCCCACAGTTGCGGGCAGTTGCCTATGGAAGAGTTGCTTGGTTTGGGTTGTCCAGGCTGCATCTGACCAGGGACTCTCCTCTATGTTTTAGTGCTTGGGGAGCAAGATGAGAAATTTGCTGTGATTTGCACTTGAAGTTTGAGCTGGAGCTCAGGTTAGAAAAATCTAATTGAGTGGATATTGAAAAAATTAGTTGAGTTTTGTGGGGTGTCTGTTGCATTTCTTTATTTTGCATCTTTTTTACTTGAAGTGTTTTTCATGGTTTGTGTCACGGTGCAGCAAGGGGCTGCTGGGTCCCCAGTGCTGGGATGTGGGGAACAGTGGGGGCTCCCTGGGGTTAGCAGGGCTGGATCCCACAGCCAGACCTGGCCTGCCACCCCAGCCAGGGAGTGGGGCAGTGGAGAGACACCAGAAGAGCCCCAGCACAGCCATGTCTGGCAGGGCCTGTGGCTGGGCTGGCAGGGTCTGGCCTCCCTGGGGGCTGACATGGTATCCTGGGCCCCAGGCAGGGCAGGGGGAGGGAGCCCTGGGGTGGTGGGCAGGGACAGGACTGGTGACACTCTCAGCATAACTAGTTACAGCCATGTGCCAACACTCTTTCACTGACTGTTAGTGTTGTAGTAGTCTTTGAAAGACAAATGTGTACATAAACCTTCTATGCACTTACGATGAGGCTTGGAAGGACCTATTAAAATAGGAAAGTGGTAGAGAAATCAACAGTACTACAATACTTTAAAACCATATAAAGCTTTTTTATTTTGCAGATACAGTGTTGTGACTCTTGCCTGTAGCTGAATATAGTTCTCTAGAAGCTGAGATTTTAAGCTGTTCTAATTGCTCCTAGGAGTATCATTAATGTTTTGAGAAATTGAAATCATATACCATAGGCAAATACATTGCTGGTGCTTTTCATGTATATAATGAGGGCCATATTTTATTGAACTTCTTTAATGTAACTTTTATATTCAGAAAATGCATGAAGTACAAAACCCACCAGGTTATTTTTTGTATGGTTAAAAATTTTATTAGGAGTTTATAACAGAAACTTGAAAACCACAATATTTCAGTAAAATGTTTCAAGCACTTTCTATGTCAACCATACTATTGCTGAATTGGGAGCACCAAATTGGTATTTACCTCCTTTTTTTTCTCCCATTAGAAATGCAGCCCATCCAAGAATGCAACTATTTTCAGGTCTTATGCTTAATCTAGTTTGGAAGCTCAGTCCCTTTCCTGCTGTGAATTTAGGTACTACAGCAGAGCCAAGGAGGGGTCTACATTGGCTCTTGCTGTTTTAGTGTAAACAAAGCGAATTTTACTGGGGATGTTTGAGACACAACCTATTTGAAAACTGTATTGTTAAGATAGGTGATGTGCGCCTGGAAAATTTAGTGGAGTTCAGAGTTTCCAGGCTGTAGTTTTACAACAGTTTTAATCTATTCAGGCTGGTAGGGACTGAGTTTTGTTCGCTCTCTGGCCTCTCTGATTGTGTGCAATTCTTATGTGAGCTACTTTAGCATATTAAACCAACAGAAAGTTACCCACTCCCTTGGGTTTGGCTGGGCTTCTGCTGTTTTAAGGAACTGAAGCAATGACACTTGGGCAATCAAACAAAGTCAAGGGGAAATGTGAGGGGAGAAATGATGTTATCATTCTAATGTCAGGTGCATGTGCACAGATTTAGGCTTAATCCATAATGGAATTATAGCCATAGTAAAGTTCAATCCAAGTTGCCTTTCCTATTTCACGCTTCAGTAGATCGTAGAACTTTGGCTCATTTATGTTTGGTTTTTTTTTTTTTCTGCTAATGAAGTAAATCTGTGGCTTCTAATTCCATGGCTTCAATAGTCCTGTTTTAAATAATGAAAGTTTTGTGAACCTGGAACATACAGTGTGCACAAACCCTCATGAGGAGACAAAGGAAACACTTGCATGAGTCCAGATGAGGTGGGTGTACAACTGAATATTCTGTGTGGAAGAAATGATGATTTGCCCTCCTGTTTGGGCCCGTAGAGAAGAGTATTACCATTAGCCAAGGGGACACTTCCATACCTCGGGCAGTAGAAATTGAAAGGCTGTATAAAACAGCTGAAGGGACAGAGGTTTAGTCCCAACTCCTTTTATATATGCTGTTCATAACAGCTCTCCATGTGTGCTGTATATCTGTTCATATAGATCCAGAAATAATGTCTGGATCTTACCCAGTGTATTAGAAAGAAACCATCTAGTACTCGTCATCATCTTCCAGGTCTTCTCCTGCTGTTGCAGCTTCCAATGCAGCCAGAGCTGCTGCAATTTCTGCGTCTTCCTCCTCAATTCCTCTATTGACATATTTATGGTTGGTGTGCGTGGGTGCCTTTGTGACTTTGGTAACAGCCACTGCAGTGATACCACTAGTAAGGCTGTCACTGAGACTTTCAGAGTCAGTTTTAAAAGGTTCAATACTGCTCTCTTTCACAGATGAAGGTGGGGTTACACAAAGGTCCTGGTCCTGTATTGCTGAAACACCAGTGTTTTGGTCTGAATGTGCACAGTTGACTGAAAAGCTGTGTTTTTTAACACAGTTCCTAGTTTGATTGCCATTTTGGGGATAATCAATATCTGGCAGTCTTATGGCATTGTTTTCTGTGTCCAATATTGAGTTTCCTTTGAGAAGGATGCTGTCTTCTGCGGACTGGGAATCTGGAATACTGTTAAGCACATTACTGGCTGCCTTATTCTGTCTGCCTGTGTCTAGGTCAAGTTCTTTTCCGGACCTGTTTGATCTGGTGTAAAAGTCTCTATTGCTGGTTGAAGAAGCCCCCAGCTGGCTGGAGGTTCCCTTTTCACTGGTTTCTTTCAATGGGTTTGTGTTGGGGTTGAGCATGGAGTGCTCAGCACAGGAGTTGCCACCATTGACTGCAACATCAAGCTTTGCAGCACACTTCACAAGGCCATCTTCTTGAGAATCATTGCCTCTGTGATTCCAGAGGGTTTCTGTTGTACTGTTTGCAGGATTTTTATTTTCTGTTTTGTTAACCTCACCCTTCTGGAGTTCATTTTTTGGTTCTTCATTTTCACTATTCTCTTTGAATTTGGATATATTGCTGCCTTGTTCATTGTGTTTATAGCTGTTTACTTCATGCATGCATCCAGATGATTGTACTTCTTCTGGTTCAAAAATATAGCTGGAGTAAGGAAAATTTATAAAGGAAATGTTACTTATGATGCTAATCAATATAATTAGTCAAAAAGATTAAGCTTCATTTTTAAGCTGAAGGTCTTGAGGAACGAGTGCCACAGAACTTTACCTTGGGTCCTGCAAATGAGTTAAACTGAATGGAAGTGCTGAACTCTGCTGTCGGCCGCTATCTCCTGGGACTGATCATAACTAACTCCTGCAGTGAGATTCACCAGGAGCATAGGGAGGATGTTGGAGAACTGTGTGCTGGTCGTTGCTTGTTTCCTGCCTTATTTTTTGTTGTCTCTGGGGAGCTGATTAACCAATGAGTAGTCATCACATGGATTCTTAATTAATTTGTTCTCATGTAGTTGTTAAAGTGTATCCCATTTTTTCCTGGTGTTCTTCCTTCAAGTCTTTTGTCCTTTTATCCTTTTCTCTCTCTCTCTCTCTTTTCTCCCCCTCCTGATTTATTTTCTCCCTCTTGCTCTATAGTTTCCTTGACTTATCTCTCCCAGAGCCTCTCTCTTTTATTTATCTTCCTTTTTTCTCTCATAGCACCATTTTCTCTCCACTTCCTTACCTGTTCTACAGAAGTGGCCAAGGGTAGGAGTAACACTCAAGTGGGGCTGAAATGTGGTCTTTAGAAAACTAGCTAGTCCTCCTCTCTAGGGAGGCTTGTAATATGGGAATTCTTCCCCCAACCAACTACATTTAAAAGCTATGATGGAAGCAAGGAACTGTAGTTCAATTTCATTGCTTGGGAGAGAGGGAGGATCTGATAAAGTGTGTGCTCCTTGTTCTACTGAATTGACGGAAGCTCATGCTGCCTAAATGAGAAAAAACTTTACTAAAGAAGAGTTTTCAATGCAACACAATTCGTTTTGTGGGATAGGAATTATAGAAGTGGACCTTAATTACAGTAAATCAAAAGGACATTCACAGGAAATCAGTATGCCTATGCTTAGAGGTGCTGTAAACTTTGAGAAAACTCCAACCTTTTACAGTGGCTAATTAAAGCAACAGGTATAGGGAGCAGATACATATGGTTTAATGCTTTTCTTTTATTCCATCTAAGCAACTCTTGTTCTAGTGTACCTTTGTATCATTTTGCAGCACCTGCACCCCATCTGGATTTTCTTTAATCTGAAAAGAGAGAAAGGGAAGGCAAGGGAGAGACAGAGTGAGTGAAGCACTATGAAATTAATGTATGAACAATTACATTGAAAATGATGCTCATGTTTAAAAGGGTTTTGTTAGCTGAAAGGCAAGGTGTCTACACAAGAATGGATGGAGTACTGTTCAAGATCTTTGAAGGTTGTTGTCTTGCATTGGCAACGGTCTTTAATTGGGGAAAGATCTGGGAAGAATTTAACAGTTCTTAGATAGTGATGTTTTTCCAGAATAGTTTCCTAAGCAATTTTGTGATTTGGAGAATTTTAAGTCATTGTATTGGGTGCGGGTTGTTCGTTTGTTGTTTGGCTGGGCTTTTTTTCCATATATTTTTTCCACTTGGCACCTATTGGTGAAGTTCTCTACCATGAATTTGCCCAGCTGTTTTTTGAAACAGTAAACTGCTACCATCTACCACATCCTTTATGCAGTACTTTAACAGACCAGCCTTGCCTGTGTGTCAAGAATCACCTGCTTTTGTTTGACTTGAGTGTGGTTTTTACTAGTAGTGTTTGGTGCCTTGTAGTTCTTGTATTAGAAGAGGTAGTGACCATCATGTCCAATTGTCCCTATAGTAGAGGTCCTGTATTGTCCCTTCAGAGCTCATCTGTTTAAATGTGACCCATACTGACATTGTTTCATGTCTATGAACTGGCCTTGTGGTGTTATCTTTTTGCATTTTAATGTCCTATCCAAATGAAGTGTGGGAACTAAAAATGCAGAGTTCTCGAGGTGTTTGAAACCTGAAAGAAACAGGTTTATTCTTTCCTAATATCTTCTTATATCCATTCACTTGACCCTGTGACAGCTATTGAGCACTGAGGTGACATTTTTGTGCAACTATCTCTTAGTGAGGCACAGGCAAATTCCTGGGATGGGCATTTTATTATATGGAGTATTTTGCACCTCCCATTTTCCTACAGTAAAATTCCAGAGAATTTGATTAGAACTAGCAAACTGTCTGTGTTTGCTACACCATTGCCTGACCCAGTGAGATGCTAAGAACTATCTATTACATGGTTGTTATGCCAGAGTCTTTTATTATGAGAAGAAATGGTTTGCCAATTTGGACCCTTGAGAACTTTCCTGTTCTGAACCTAAACTGAAGTCCCAGATCTGAACATCTAAAATCCCTAATATTCTTTATGTGTGGTGGCTATCTTATTTCAAGTTAATTTGTCAGAGCAGGTTATTTAATATGGTTTGTCCATTGTTATTCAGGCTCTTTCTCTTGAGATGCTCTACAACCTCACATATGTCTGTCAATGCCTAAGGGCAGTCGTTCACTTCCCATAAAACAGAAATTGATGAAGCAGGGTCAGGGTATTTTCTGGAGTAATTTATTTGCAAAACATCCAATGAAAGTAGTATTGATTTACTCTTCCCAGGCGTGGCCTAAACTGCACACTGGCAATTATGCTAGTAGAAACGTAAATCAAAGCATTTCCCCTCTAAAATCTGACTAGCTCTGGTGTTAGCACTGAACTAAATATCTAATGTCAGACCACTCATTCTTGGAGCCTCTCAGGGCCTACAGTCACTCAGCAGCTGGTTTTAGCCTAGGGTGTAGCTGCTTATACCTATGCTTTTTGTCTTTGCGTACACATGAACTGTTCTGGAGCAAAAATTTCGATCAGGAGTATACAACTTGATGTAGCTCAGTGCTTGTTGGGATGGCTTTTAAGCCAACTGCTTTGCTTCCTTTCTCTTGGTGCTGCTTCTCTCCCTGAAATGCAGTCTCCCACATCTCTGCTGGGGTCACCCCACATACCTCAGAAACATCATAGCAGGAATTCTGATACAGGCTTTTTCATCTGAAGAGGATTGCCCACTGCAATGCCCACACAGCCCTTGGCTTGGCTTTAAAGTTCATAGGTTTGGTGAACCCAGTTCTGATTTATATATAGACCAGCTCTGACAACGGATGTTGCTTCTAGCTGAGAGTGGACACTTCAAGTCAGGGTGCTTCTGCTTAGAGTTTTGTCTGACAGATTTCCTACTTAGTGATTTTATTGACAAATTTTGTGATTTTTTAAAAGCAAAAAATATTGCTTATGGGTTTTAAGCATTGAGAAGTCCTAATTGCTGGCTGTTATTCTGTTGTAAAGACATTTGTGATTGTCATAGAAGGCAAATATAAGTTGAAATTACTGTTGTAGTTTTCACAGAAAGCACTTTCCCATTTTCCTGTTGTTGTTTTTTTTGTTTGTGTTTTTGGGTTTTTTTCTTTTTTGTTGTGGTTTTTTGTGTTTGATTTTTTTTTGTTTGTTTTTTATTACAGCTGCTGTTGGAATTATCTCTGCTGCTACTGCATTACGCTTTTCCACTGATTAGTTACAACTGGATCTGTCCTCTGGCATGAATAAACTATTACATATGGAAAACAGTATTATGCTGTGTTATCTTATGAATTATTTCACATCCCTGAAATAGGAATATAGTTTTACAATGTCACTGTCTGAACACTGGCTTTTTTTTTCCCCTTGCCCTTTCCTTCCATTTATGATAATCTTTCAAGTCAGGCTGGAAAATAATTCTAGGGAACAAATTGCTTTCATAGCATGAAAAGGCCTGCTTTAATCCTACTTATTTTAGGTACCTGGCTCTAATGACTTGTGTATTGTGTGATGTTCATAGTTGCATTAATGGACAAATAGTACCAATAAGCTGCTGTCAGGAGCAGTTTGAATCAAGCAAGTGCTACAGACTTGAAAAAAAATAGTGTTAGAAACTTCAAGCAATGGATGATGATACGTTAACTGATACTGAATTTAGAAACACTGCATCATTATGAAGTGGTTATTTTGTCAGATATGCTGTGCTGCTAAATTGATAAGGTAATTTCAGATAAACATGACATGATGTGGAATGTTCTCTTGTAGGACATTTTGGGAGTTATTTTCCCCCTGAAAAAAGACTGCCTGTCTCAAGTGGCAGGAAAATCCTTGGCCTTAATACTCAGATTCTCAGAATTCAGATCAAACTGCCATTAATCCTACATATTATTCTTTCTTAACCATGACATTTCTGAAGGCCTGTGAATGTCTGTCACTAGTTATTATGCTGTTACTTAATCCTGAACACTAATACATCCACTGGCATTAAAGCTCTGCAAAAATATTAAGTAGAGATTTTTTAAATTTTTTTTTGGGTGTGGACTGGGACACTTGGAACATTTGCAGGAATGAGATGGAACTGTTGAGGTGAAAAGAATGAAGGAGGCCTTGAATTAAATTTTTTTACTCTCTGAAATTTTGAACTTGAATTTTTCACCTTTAAGTAGCTGCTGAATCTCCTAAAGTGATCTTTTAGCTGACCATGTAAAAGCTAGTCTAGATATAATGCCCTTGCAATGTATTGAATAAGTGTTCACAGGGAGAGCAGGAAGACCTTATGTTATGAAAGACTGTCTTTCTTTAAAGCAATATGATGCAGAAGAGCAACTTTTTAAAAAGAAGTTGGGAAAAAGTTGCACAATGGAAGGAGATAGTAATTAGCCTTAGTATGAGGAGAGCAGAACACAAATCCCATCAGTAAAACAAATGCTGAAAAAGGGGAGGTTGTTAAATACCTCCCCATTAAATTTATGGTGGCACCTGCTAAGAGGAGGAGATGGGAATTTCCTTTAAAGTGTGAGACCTTGGTGAAGATAACAAGGATAATGTCTGACTCCAAACCCACAACCTTGCATTTCAAGCCACAGCGTGCTTTCAGAGAAGGCTGCTTTTCTTTATCAGATTTGAGAAACAGAAGATATCTGACTTTGAATTATGTAACAACATAGCTCATATTGTCTGTTTAAATTGTGGCTGTGTTATGAGTAAACAAAAGACAAACAAGAGATAATGCCATGAAAAGGGAAGAAGAAATGCTTTTGAGTCATAAAAACGATTTGGCATGTTTCTCAATATTCTTAGAAGTTTACATGGAAACAGAAAAAGGTCAGTCTTATTTTTGTTCATGGTGTATTTCTTCTTCTGTCTTGATTTTTATTTTTAAATTCTTTTTAGACACCTCCAGGAGCAGAGGCAGAAAGCTGAGGGAGACCATATTAAAATAGCTTCTCTAGTAGATCTCAAACAGATAAACTCTGAATCATTGTTTTTAATCCAGTCTTT
>VYZT01023541.1:10426-101491 GCA_013400735.1 Pomatostomus ruficeps | reverse complement strand
TTTTTTTTTTTTTAGTTTGTTTGGAGTTTTCATACCACATACCCTGATGCTTGTGTTGGTTGACTTTACACTCTCCTCCATCCTTTCCCATTGTGGATTACCTTAGCAAGTAAGGAGCTTTTTCCTACGTATGTGTTTGCGCTGATGAGCCTGAATGATGTGTCTTCCAGAGGCCTGAGGCACCTCTTTCTGATGACTTTTTCCATTAGAGGCACCTTTCAGACTTGATCCTGCCAGTGTCTTCCCCATCACTTTGCTGTGTTTTGCAGTCCTCAGTGAAACCTGTCTGTTCTGAGGATACTGCCCTGAGCTATCAGTCTCTTTGCAATGGGCAGAGATCGTTGTTCATCAAAATTAAGTCTGCCTGCCTCACTAGTAACACAAACAAAATTTACTTTGTTGGTGTTTTTTTGCTAGCAAGGTCTTACATAGATGCTAAATGCTATCCAGCTAGGAGACATATGCACAGAAGCAAGTGTGGGAAGAGAAAGTGTTTGTATAGAAATATGTGCAGAGGAAATATAGAGCATGTGGGGTGGGAATAACCTTAGAGAGCTCTAGCACTTGACAAGCTTCTCCTAACAGGAGGTGCAGCGTGCCTTCTGTGCCAAGTAGGCATTCACACCTCTCAGAAGATTTCAGAGACTGTCCTCAGCATGTGCTAGATCTGACAAAGGGTCAGATGTGCCTGGGCTGGAGGAAGGAAGTGCAGTGTTGATGCTCATTGCAGGGGGGTGGACAAGATGACCTTTAAACTCCCTTTGAACCGAAACCATTCCATGAGTCTATGAGGCGTGGAGTCAGAGGAATAATTGATCTGGATGACAGATAATATAAAAGAGGCACAGAAAAACTGTAGGAGGGGTGGTAAAGTTGAGAAGAACTATATTTAGAAGTTTAGAAAACTAGTAAATATACAGTAGAAAAAAATTACCAACCCGTGCTAGAGAGGGAGAGAGAATAACAGGGAAAAGCTTGTAAAGGAAAAAGACGAGTAACATAACTTAGCCACACACTGTGCAGGCTAATCGCTACTGTTGGATGAATATAATCTGTAAAAACTGTCTTACTTAAAATGCAGAGAAGACTTCAAATCATGTGGGTTTTTTCCTGACCTTGGCCACTGTTTTGAGACCAGAGGGCCTCTGAACAGGTGCAGGCTTGGGGAGCAGGGGAACCCAAAACATCCTGGTCCCAGAATTATGGGAACAACCTGATCTACTTGAAGATGTCCCTGCTCATTGCAGGGGGCATGGGCTACATGACCTTTAAGGATCTCTTCCAACACAAACTATTCTATTATTCTGTCATGGTCTGTGGACAGCACAGTCAGTGCTCAAATCTTCACTGACCAAAATTTAATTTAATTTTTCCTGGCTGAATCTTCATCTGGAAATTTATTTTAAATGTGCTTCAGGGAATAATTCCAATGACATATATAATTTAAAATAAATTAACTAAACAGAGGAAATATTGTAATATGATCCCTTATAGGAAGCAGATCCCACCTTATGGGCTATTTTAGTCTGTCTGTTTTTTGCAGCTGAATTGACTTCAGTCCTTTTGTTCACACTTCCTTAAAATGCAGGTGTTGTTCCTGTGCTGCAGCCATCTTGCAGTCCAGCCCTAGTGAGATACCTGGCTGTGCCATCCTGCTGACAGAGTATGACCTGCAGATTGACATTGAGTCACCCCGCAGTCCTTGCTATCTGTGCTGCTCTGCAAGAAAAGAAAACTGTGCAAGTGCTTTTTCTGGTGCAGCTTACTCTCCTGTTTTGAGGGAGGCAGGCTCTATATTTGGGAATACAGGGTGTCAGTGTCTGCCAGAAAGAGCCTTATGCTATCCGGCAAGCACAAGGTTGTTGCCAAGGTTATTGTTGCTTGTCCTATTTTTCTTTATTTTACAAAGCTGAGGAGCTGCACAGGTCTACCAGCCACTTTTATTCTCCACTGAGAATATAATTTCCCCACTGAACAGTTTGTATGTATTTCTAGTACAGCTAACTGTGAAGACAGGAGAAGTTGACACAGAGGGACTCCTCAAAATCTCATATAAAACTTCTTGAGCCACAGCCTAACTAGAGTGGTGACTTATGGCTGTCAGTTTTGTGTGTTTGACTCCCATTGCCACCCTCTGCTTGTTCCTTTTCAAATTGAAACCCATGTTTTTTACAGATAAATATGATCATTGATTGAATGCACATAATCCTTAATCAGTTATTAAGACTGATAATGTATTTTTTTAAGGTGATTTGTTCCCTTTCTCCCTGGCCAGGCTGAATCTAGTCCATGGACTGTACATTGTTCAAGGTTGTCTGATTCTTTGCATTTTCATGACTAAAATGTCAAACTTCTGGGTGATATTACACACAGATACTGTGTACAGATAATGGGTGTTTACTTCCGTGAGGGAAGAACTTGATGTGTTCTGTGTGCTATTCAAGACATGAAAGTTGATACTGGTTTTGTGTGTAGGGATTTAGTGATATAATTTATATTTCTTCCCAGTAAAGCCGTGAAACTGATTTAGACTTGTAGTTTTTTCAAGGGAGAAAAGTAGCTTTAATCAGGCCAGATATCAAAATCTGGAGGGTGTCATTGATCAGAAGCATGTGTTGCTTGTTGTCTGGAAACTGAAAGAACTCTCTTAGTTATGGCCTCATAAATTTGGATGCTTTGTATTCTGACATAGAGTACTTTTTGCATTACCGAGGAAGCAGGTCTGATACCGCAAAATGTTTTTGCTTCATCAAGGTAATACATTGCAGGGTCACTGAAGCCTTAAATGACAAAGGTACATGAACAGTCATAGCAAGGGGCAAAGGAAACCAAGTGACACTTAACAGAACTGTTTCTAATTAGCAGAATCTCAGACTTTTCAGGAGATTAAAAGAGCAAAGTGATTTAAAGATTTAGAGGGTTGGAGGACCTCTCCTCTGAAGACACGCTATGAAAGCTGGAGTTGTTCAGCCTGGAGAAGAGAAGACTCTGGGGAGACCTTGTTGTGACCTTCCAGTAATTAAAGGGGGCTTATAGAAATGAAGGAGAGCAACTTTTTGTATGGGTAGATAGTGATGGGACAAGAGAGAATGCGTTTACACTGAAAGAGGAGAAATTTAGATGAGGTGTTGGGAAGAAATTCTTTACCCAGAGTAGTGAGGCACTGGAACAGGTTGCCCAGAGAAGCTGTGGCTGCCCCTGGATCCCTGGCAGTGTCCAAGGCCGGGCTGGATGGAGTCCTGAACAACTTGATCTAGTGGGTGGCATCCCTTGCCCATGGAACCAGATAGTCTTTAAGGTCCCTTCCAAACCAAGCCTTTCTATGATTCTATGAATATCAAATACCCAAATAACAAACACTATACTTGCCTGATGAACCATCAATATGACATCAGCTAATCACCAAAATATGGCCTACTCACCAAATAACCAGTGGGAGTATGCTATCATGATTTTAACCTTTATTTGTGTTCTGTCATCTAAAAAGGTATGCATGTTTTAAGTGTTTATTTAGAAAATTTACAATAGTAATAGTTGACAAAAATGTGCAGTTAGAAATCTTTGTTCCAGGATCACAACAGTAGCAGTCAACACTAATTGCCACATACATGAAATACTACTATAATAGACTAAATTGTGTATTATATCTTTGGATTGTTCATAACAGAATCCAAGCTAGAGTGCAGTCTCCTAGCTGAGAGGTGTGTCTACTGTGCAGGGGTCAATTATGCCCTCTAATTGTGGGTCCATGCTATGACATTCCTCAGCATAGGGGAAGAGCATCCTGCTAGCGTGATGCCTGGCAACAATCTGATGAGAAAATACTTTGGCAGTTGGGATGGTCAGAGTAATAGAAGTATCTGCCTACATTTGTTTTCTCAAAATGCAGAGTAAAGGTCAGATTTAGTCTGCTCTGCTTATGCTAGAAAAACACGTGCTAATTATCTTACATATGTGTAGTTGTACTGCCAAGAAACTATACCAGTATAGTTGTCAATGGCGATACCTGCTAATTGTTATGTGCCAGTGTAAATGCTTCAGCTGGAATGGGGAGCATCTGGATTGATGCAAATACAACATTAGAAACTGCTCCACTTCTTTACAGCTGCTCTATTCCCATGCCTCTAGCCATCTAGCTGTGTTTTTATCAGATCCTGATAGATTTTCTGCTCCCACATTGCCCCTTCACATACTTGCTTTTTCATGCAGCTGTTTTGTACCGAACTGAGAAGCAGTAATGTGCAGGTCTCAAGGCAGGGAAGTTTAGGTGTTGCCAGTACTGCTTGAGCACACCTGCACTTGTTGTTTGTGGCTGTGTTGGCAGAAGGGAAAGGTAATGAAAAGTAGATGCTATCAGTTTTACAAAAGGTGTCCTATTTTGATTTGTAACTGTTGGTCGTTGCCTAAGCTGATATTCCAAAAAGGGTAATAATATGCATAGCTATATTAAGTCCTGCTAGGCTCCTCCTCAAAATGTCCTTCTTTTCAAACCAGTAAGGTCAGCCAGCTCTTCTACTGGCTCCTGGTGGCTTCCTGACAGTCAGCATACAAAGTGCCATGTTTTATTTTCATCAAAGATTCCTATTTCTACCGTGACAGTTTTGGGGTTTGTTTCTTTGTGGTGGTGGTGGTGTTTTTGTTTTGTTTTTAGATAGTTTTTTCTTTGTTTTGTTTTGTTTGTAAGAAGTCATTCTTGTACTATATCATTCACTGACTACTGTGTCTGGTAGATGTTGACTGTTTTATAAACACTTAAGAGAGTAAGGCCAGCTCACACAGAAGGTGGACCTTTCTTGTGAAGCATTATTGCTGCAGCAGAGTGCCCTAGAGGGCACAAGGACTACAACCTGGAGGTGATCTGAACATATAATTTTTTTTCCTGCTATGCTCTTTGCAATTGATTTTAAATATTTATAAGATACTTAAAAGGAAATGCATTCTCTCTGACTAGTTCCTCATCATTCACAGCACTAGGTCACAGAACATTTCCCTACCCCCATTATTTACCCTACAAAATGATTGTGTTATTTTTAAAGAGTAAAAGAAAGAGTAGGGAAAAGGGTAAAACTCTCACAATCATTAGCCAGTTTACCTAAAGGAAAACCAAATATAGCTGGTAGCATAAAACCATTCATTTCCTCTTCAGCTAAGCTTGTTTTCACATTTGGTCTTACCAAACTTACATCATTGTCTAGTGTTTAAATTACTGAAGTTTATATTTCCTGTCCTTTAAAACTGTTAATCCCATAAAATAGAACAGCTTGTTTAATAGAGGAGCCTAAAACCCTGACTCCTATTTAGCCCCATATTGTACAGAGGCAACCATAGAAATGTGCTCCTTCCCAAAGGATTCATGGTCTAAATGTGTGACAAGGCAAAAACTGGAGAAGCAGATGGTCATGTACATGTGAAAGAAACAATCAGCAGAGAAACTGTATTTGAGTCAGTAATTGTGTTAGACCAGGTCCAAGTGGAGATCTGTGTGGCAACACAAGTGGAGCTTCAAACTAGTTATAGCCAATTTTTATGTAACAGAGGGAATGTGTCTGAAATGACATTTCATTTGAGAGGTTAAAGTATCTCTGTGTGATCTCATGCAACTGTGCACTTTGGAGGATGGATTCTTGGGTTCCAGCCCTTCAGTGGAAAATCCTTGGTTGTATCCAATATCTTTTGAAAACATTTAACATAGAAACAGTTCTAGAACCTGGTCTTGAGATAGTGCTGCCATGGGTCTAAAATTCACAAGGTTCACTTGCTTATGCTTTGCTCCTTTCCCAGTGGCAGGCTTGAGCAGCCTGCTTCAGAGCATGCCATCAAGGATGTGATTTTGATAGCTGTGAGATATGGCTTGGAGACTGAGGGTCAAACTGAACTAAGGATCCTAATTTATGATGGAATTCTCTAACTCTTTGAATACTGTGTAAAAGAATCACTGCCTCCTCTGTTGTTTTGACTGGGAGTTGATGTGGGTGCTGTCTTCTGGCCTAGAAGTCACTTTTTCTTAGACTTCCATTTACAGAATCAGCTGATGACTATAAGTCTGCTTAAATATAGAAGTATTTTCTAGATGTGGATTGTTTCTCAACTGAATATATATATATATATATAGGCTATTTTTTTTTAGCTTCCTGGAATAACTCCATTTTTATTCTGTCAGTTTTATGGATGCTGGTATCAGTAAGAAATCCTACTTGGAACATTAGAAAAATGGAAAATGTTGGACAGTGAGCATGAAGGCTACAGCATACAGCCATAGGATTTAGTCTGTGAGAAAAACTTGACAAGCTAGGATACTTCCTAGGTATATTCTGATGTCATTTGTTCTGTTCAGCTTGGAGAAGAGGAGACTGAGGGGAGACCTTATTGCAGTCTACAACTTCCTCATGAGGGGAAGAGGAGTGGCAGACATTGATCTCTTCTCTGTGGTGACCAGTGACAGGACCTGAGGAGGAAATGGCCTGAAGTTGTGTCAGGGGAAGTTTAGGTTGGATGTCAGGAAAAGGTTCTTCACCCAGAGGGTGGCTGGGCACTGGATCAGGCTCCCAGGGAAGTGGTCACAGCACCAGCCTGACAGAGTTACAGAAGCATTCAGACAATGCTCTCAGGCATAGCGTGTGACTCTTGGGGATGGTGCTGTGCAGGGCCAGGTGTTGGACTCAATGATCCTTGTGGGCCCCTTCCTACTCAGCTCATTCTGTGATTCTGTGATTGTGCCATGTACATTGTCCCACAGTGCCACTGGCTTGCAGCATAGCAGCACTCTGTACACTATGAAATCATGCTCTTTTTTGGTCCATCTGCTAGAAGCTGTTGCCTCTTGAATTTGTCTGTGAGTTCTGTGCAAAAATAATTTATTGGCCTTCTGCAGAAATTTGGGGCCAAAGATGACAGAACCTTTAAAATATGCTGTTGAAAGACTTTGAATCTTTAAGTGATCTTGATGAACAGAGGAAGATGGAAAAGGAGAGACAGGTGGAGATCTCATATGTTTTAGATATTGTGAAATTCTTGTAAGTTAAAATAAGAAAATAAAACTTAGGAAATCAGCAATGAAGTCTTAGCAACTTAACTCCTGTAATTCTGTCACTCTAGCTTATTGAAAGCTCTTGGGTACACATCAGTTCTATGAAAAGGCTCAGTGCTTCTTTTTTTGATTGTTTTTTACCCTGTTGAGTCTTTGGAAGTGGGCATGAAGAGACACTGCTGGAGTTTAGCAGGCCTTTATCCTTTAAGTATGCCATACATTTTTACTTAAGGGAGCAATATCCTGAAAATAGACTTGGATGTCTGTGGAGATTGCTTCAAATATAGGTATTGGAGTGTTTTGTGTATGTGCCTTTGGGCAGGATTTAGGCCAGGCAGGATATGTGATCTCAGCTCTGGTATTCAACTGTAGCTTAGCATGCCCAAAAATCATCTTGCCTTGAGTATTTCAGATGCTTCTGATTTGTTTATATCATACGAAATATTGCTAGTGGCAGGTATTGTGGTTGTATTGTTGTACTGCTCAGAACATCAGCCTCTCTTAATACCAAGAAAATTGGATAAAACCGTAAGCAGTTAGAATGAGTCAATGATTCTCTTTTGTAAAAACAAAAGTAAAAAACCAAACGCAGCAAAAACTATTCCCTTGCTCCCCACAAAAAAAGAAACCAGCACCAAAAAGCGCCCAAACAAAAAAACCCAAAGCAAATAAACCCCCAAAATCCAACACATTGACCAAGGATATTTCTTAAAATTGTCAGGATATTGTGGTTTTGTGTTTGACCATTTAATGGCATAACCTGCAGCTTTTTGTAAGAAAACTATTGAAAATCAGTGTGCTCTCCCTCTTGAACCAAATTAATCCTTATGTTTTCCAATTATTTCTCCTTTCCCAAATCCCCCTATTTCCCCTGCCCGCCTTCCATTATTTTTGTTCTTCCCATACCAAATGCCTGCATTTTCACATCTTCTCTTGCCATTTTTCCCTTGTGTTAACTCTTAGATTGATTCAATTTTGTATTCCTGTATTTCTTCTGTACAGTGTCTTTTTCTAGACTTCAGAGTAGAAATTGGTAAGCTTTTATTTGCTACATCAGAAAATCTATGGGTTGGAAAGAAACGCAGTTCTGTTCTGTCACTAGTGCTTGTAGCAGCTGAGCATTGTCATTAGAAAATATTGTGGAGTACTGTAGAGAGAAAAATAATCCAGAGATGCTTTATGTTGTGGAATGCTGAAGTTATAATAGTGAATGGTCAGTAAGTTTTAGACCTACACAAGGAGAAAAAAAAATGTCCTACCTTTCCAATTGTACTCCATGGACTACTTGAAAGATTTGTTTTAAATGTCTTGGTCCTGCAATAGTAAAACACTTTGTAAGTGGTTTCTTCATGTGCACTCATAAGTAAGAAGGATACTCTGAGGCATCGACTATCTACTGCAAACAATGTGGAAACAGAACAACCTCCTCCTGGTACCATTGTGAATTTTAAATTTAGACAGTGATCAAATAAATCACTTGAGTAATATGCTCATCCCCTTGAGCTGAACTGGAATGCTAACCTGCTTAAAGTGGGCATAAGCTTTGCTACAGTGGATTAGGACTCATGTGAAGTGTTTAAACAACAACAATAAAATTAGAAAACTTTCAAATATGCAGTATTATGGGATTTTTTTTTCTTTGTGTTTTTTCTTTTTTTTTTTTCTTTCTGGGAGCCAGGATATTTATAGTATCAGTTAAAACTTTACCTTTACTGTATGCTTGTCTGAACTTCACCCTTCAGATTTTCACGAACCCTGAAACTTAAAAAATGCCTCTGGCATTGCAATAATATTCTAGATATTGGTAAAGCTGTTGTTCTTTCAGACATGTGCTCCAACTAAATGGAAAGCTTAGCAAAATGTTTTGTATTAAGAACTTCTAAAGAGACAAATAATTGAGATAACTGTAGAATTAGAGTATAACAATACTGCAATGTAGATGCTTTTTCTCCTTTAAAAATACAAATATTTTCAGTATTTCTTGTAGTGAGCAAAAGGTGAGCCCGTGTGGATTTGTGTGTGCATGCAAACCTATAATGACCATTAACCACCAAGTCAAGCTCACTTCTGTGAAAGAGGCAACATATTTTGCTGTGAGTTTTGAATTTGGGCCATGTGCTTTCTTTAATTCTCAGCATCTCACTGCTGGTGTGATAACTTGAAAAATCTCAGTGTAGCTTACATTACAAAGCACAAATCTACACAGTTATGCTTCCACGATTCTTGTAACCTGCAAGGCTTTTCTCATAAGAGAGTGAAGTTTTTACTGGCCTTGAGATCCCTTTCAGCAGAACACTCCTAGGATCTAAGACAGGATCTAATCATTCCTGAATTCAATGTCCACAGGCAACAGGGCTGGGGAGGGACAGTAAAGGTGACAAGGACAGTACAAGCATCATGGTCATCTCTGCTGCTGCTCTTTTTGCTATATGCTCTTTGCATACATATTCTTTGCAGTTACAGTTTTCAGAATTTGTGGGTTAACTCTGACAAGTTCTTATGAAATTTCACGATCTAGCTCCCAGGTTTGAAAGTACTCCTGGCTGTATAGGTAGTTTCATGGTTGCTGTTTGCCTACAAATTCAAGAGGCCAACCCTCTGTAGTGTCTGACCCATAGGTGATATTTAGAAGACTTTCTATTAAAAGCCTGAATATGATTAAAAACTAAATGCAACTTTAATTGGTCTGGATATGTGATGTGACTCATTGCTAAGGAGAACCTGGGATTCATTCAGCCTCGATTAATTGCATTGCTCTGTTGCCCTTAGAGCAAGTCGCTTAAATTGTCTTATATGTCACCATTTAATATCCTTCTCAGAGCTTAATGTTTGTGCTGCACTTTGAAGATTTATAGCCCTATTCAATATACTATACTATACTGTTGCAAAGGGTTGAGAATGTTTTTGTGCATTTGTTAAAGGTGTGATCAGTACTTTATGTGAAGTGAATAATAAAGCTTATGAAGAATGAGTCATGGCATGTTCCTGTTTTTATGCAGCCTTTTACTGGGGTCATTTTATGTCCTTTTTTTGCATTAATTCTATTTTTATATATATATAGCCATCATAAAAGATTCTGCCTTTTAATTTTTGTTCTGATCACTAATAGTCTTATATTTTTATATTACTCTCTTTGAGACAGAAACATGAAGCCTTATATACTTAGTCACTCCAGCTTATTTTACAATAAAATTAACAGTGAGACTCAGTCTTTGGAATATGGCTTACCATGCTGGTGTTTATTATTAAAGTTAATGGTATCTACATGGTTGCCCTGGATCCAAGCAGCAAGTAGTTTTCACATTCCAAAATAACCTGGAATTTAAACAAAATCATTAGGCTCCCAGAAGCTCATATTAGCATTTTCCATTGCGTTTAATGTGGGAGGCAGGGCACTCCTCACTGGGGGGACGGTGAAGAGTGCTATTCTAAGTACATAAGCTCACATCCCTTAGTAAGGGAAAAACTCTCCTTCCCAAGATTCCTCGCAATCCTCCATGTTTTTGGGATCTTTTTGGACTCCATTTCCCAGAGGACCTTGCATTGCCCCTGAGTCCCCTGGGATGGGTCCCCCGCCCTTGCGCGAGACCATGGGGATATAAAGGTCACCACGTGTGTCCATTCAGAGATCTCCTCTGCATGGCATTCACCATCAGAGCAGCAATAAACATCTAAGAAGCCTAGCCTTGGAAGATCCTTGCTATCATCAGTAGCTCACATCTAAGGTCGCAGATATAACCTCTGTGAGTCCACGCGGGGGACAGGAAGGGACTGAGCCGGGTACAGTGTGGGCGGTTGTGGCAGCAGCGGCTTAGCGAGGGTGGCACTAGGAGCCGGCAGCTGGAGGCACGGTACTGCCACTGTGTAGCAGCGGTAGTTATCGTGATCTCAGAACCGCAGGAAAACTGAACCACCTGAGACCGCGAGTATAGGCTCTACTTTGCCCCGCCATGCAAGGCACCCTCGCCCCCCGCACCAAACCCGCTTCGTGAGAGTCCATTGAACCCTCAGACCTTAGAAATAACCAATACTTTAATTTAGTTGCTGAAAACATGCTATCTTGAAGTCTTAAAACCAAAATCAAAATGAAGTACTCTAAACCTGCTTTGGCATAGACCATAGGTATGCTTCAGATCCTGGGTGTGTTTCGTGCTTGACAAAATTAACCTCTTTGACACTGAGCAGTTATTTCCCTAGTTACCTTCTTGTTTTGCTCTTGAATCTCTTTCTAGGTTTTTAAAAGTTGTATTTGGCCTCCACTGGAAGTGTGCATGGGGTGCTGTGTTCTCTGAGCAGACTGGACAGTTGTCACTCTGATCCACCTATGGTTCTGCTCTATTAGGAGCTCCTACCCTGAAACTTTCAAGCACCACATACAGCTTCTCTTTGTATAATGTGTGAAGTTGATGAACACTTTTCATAAGAAAAGTCTCCCTCAGCCTCAGGATCAAAGAGAACTAACATATTTTACTCAAACAATACAGGGCTTAACTCTTTCTTGCTTGAAATCATGATTTGCTCTTCCAAGCTGAGCTGAAGACCAGTTGGTTGTAGGGACTACTTGTTTTCCTTTGTTGGTAAAAAGTGTTAGAATTCTATGCTGTCCCAGAGAGTTTCAGCAAATGCTTTGCTATCAATGGTGGTTTTAATTGCCCATTTAATTTAAATGCCCTGAGGTTTGCATTCCCCTCATAGTTTCCTTCACTTCTCTAACAGCCTTGGCCCTTGGGCTTTTCTGGTACCATTCAAATATTTTTTTCTGCTGCAAAGTCTGTTTTCCAATAGCTTTTTGGGGGGTCTTTTTGATGAGTTCAATTTTTCATCGCAATTTAATTTTCAGTGGAACAAACCTCTGATTTCCATGCATTCTTTGAGATTGTGCCCATGTGTTTCACTATAATGGTTTACATATGGCTGTATTAATGTCCTGTCACTGCATTTTAATGATAAAACTTTGATTAACCTTGCTAGGAGTGGATTCAAAGGCTTTAAATTTGGTTCTAAGTTCAAGAAAGGGAGCAGTTTTGTGAAATCAAAGCTGAATTTGAATATCCTGAATTGTATCTAGGAATGTTTGGAGTGAAGAAATAATCTTCCAACTGTCAAACTGCACACTTCTCTCTTAGACTGTAGAGATGAGAAGAAGGAAATGTAGGTAACTATAGTTGTCTTGGGCCTTGGTTCACTGAAGGAATTGAGGAGGAAGAGAAACTAATAGTCAGTTTTCTTTACAAAAAGTACATAGGAATTATAATCATGTTGAGGTTAGTTATTCTATCAAACTTTCTTGAATTTAAAATTTTTTATACATAGCAGTATGTCAGTTCTTCAATTCTGTCATCACATTGCTCCTTGTAAATATCAAACTTGT
Organism: Pomatostomus ruficeps; assembly: GCA_013400735.1. Classification (NCBI taxonomy): domain Eukaryota; kingdom Metazoa; phylum Chordata; class Aves; order Passeriformes; family Timaliidae; genus Pomatostomus; species Pomatostomus ruficeps. Next base: position 89,093 of record VYZT01023541.1, on the reverse strand, counting down.
CACCAGCATGAAGAGTGTGTGCAGGTAGGAAGCTATGCACCAGTTAACATTTAATGAAGAGTGTTTAACAATTCTTTGAAATGTGACCAATCTCCCTGATTCGTGAAGCACCTCATCAGTAACTGAAACGGCACAGATTGTTTCCTGAGTGCCAAAAACAAGCTGACAAAAGGAGATATCTGGATTCACAGCTGAAAATAAGCTGTTTGAAAGAGCTCTGTGGTCTTGCCAGTTGTACAAGCATTTCCGGGAGAATTACTCGCTTTCTATTAGCCAAGGCACCTTAGGATAATGTTGTCTGTTTAGTTGATTCTGCAAGCCATTATCGTGTGCCCATTCATGTCTAGATAGAGGTTCTTAGCTATAGTAATCTCTTACTGAGGCCCCTTTGGGTCTCTGGCAGAAACAGTTTTATGTTCTGTTTGCTCCACCACTTTTATAGAGCTTGCTGGATACTTTTTATTTCTTCCTGGTAACTAGTGATCATGAGCTGTTTTAGATGGTAGTATCCTTGTTCCTGGCAGGCTTTCTGCTGCCTGGGCTATGAATCACAACAAAATTAATTTGCCTTATGTTTTACGAAGTGTTGTACAGAATCATAAAATAATTCATTGAAAGAGAGATACAGAGTTCTTCTGGCCTAGCCCTTCACTCTGTCAATGTAGGTCGATATAGGTCTACAGCATGGTATGAAACATATAACACCCAGGTTTAGCTGTTTAATGCATGGGAAGCTTTGATCTTTATTGGCTGTGTCTGCAGCAGCAGCAGCATATGGCTCTGCTGGGCAGGTAATGCAATGTCAATATAATCTGTCTATGTTTATATAGTTCTTTATTAGCAAAAATCTTGCAGGAGCTGAGGGTGAAAGTTCAGTACCTAAAATTTTCCACTTCTGTAACTGTTCCTGTTCCTCTCTTGCATGTTAAATGTCTTTTGATTGCTTATCTCCAGCTTTCAGCCCCAAATGCTAGCAATCTGCCTCCTGTTTAAAGAACCTAGAAGAAGAAGTAAACAGCTGGTGTATTGCTGTATATTTCTATTTCCATATATCATTATGTGCTGTGGCAATATAGAGACATTGATATTCCCTTTAGAAGGAAGTGTTTGTGGCAATTTTCCTAGGTCTGTTATTAGAGAATTTTTTTTGTTGCTGTAGATTGCACTGTTTTGCAGGTTCCACTTTCTCATTTTAGAGTTTTTGTTGTTAGAACAAGTAAAATAATTACTGGATAAGAAATGTTTTATGATTGGAACCTTGTACAGCTTTATCCTACAAGTTGCTTGGGCAGACACAGGGATGTTGAGGTAAACAATTTCAGTAAACACTGTTCAGCCAGCTCTGAGAAACCATGACAGACAGTTCTTTGCATGGAGCAGGCCTTTTTCTTCTTCTGTACAAACTGAGGATGTGCAGCATTTTGTATGATCATAATCTGAGAAATCAGCCTATCCAGATTCTTCAAAATTAATTAAGGACAGAGTGAGCAAAACCAGCTCCTGGTTCCTGCAGCTGTCAATGCCCATAAATCGTCACTGTTTTTACTTTTGAAGCAGGACAAGAGCATGAATTTAATTAATGGGTTTGACTTGCTCTGGAAACACACAGTAGAGAAATCGTTGCTCTACCCACGCCTTTCACAGATGCTGTAAACATACAAATGTTATTGTGTATTTACTTATGAATGCTTTCCAGCATCATTGTGCTAGATACAGTTGAATGCCTCAGGCAGGTGGCAAACCAACGACTGCAACAAATCCTTGTTCTTTGGACACCCAGATCAGAGGAGCAGCAGGTTAGCTCCTGTTTTCTTTGTTCCAGCCGACTTCTGCTTAACAAAGGCATTAGTAATGACTGCTACAGAAAACTCAAGGGGAAAACAAAAAGAGTGGGTTTGTCTGCTTTCCATGATTAGGAATTTAATTATAATATGAAAAAAACTCAAGTAGATTTGTTCTACCATTCTGGTTTTTAAAAAAGGGGAAAATCTCTTTTTTTCAAAAAACTGTCTCTGCAATGGGTCACCAGGAATGTCTCTGCATTGTTTGATTTTTATTGCATTTTTAGTTCTACCTTGTTAAGTACAAAGAGACACAGAAACTGTTAGGCTGTATCAGACCCCAGTTCAGCGCTGTAGTCAGCATCAGGTACCTCAGAAGAAATTGTGCTAACACCCCTGGTATTACGGGGAGTGGGAATTACATAACATTTACATCACATCAGTCATGGCTTTAAGTCTCTTTTGTCTGAAGACTTACATTCTCCTAGAACTTTTAACTTTTTAAAAATTGAATTTGATTTTGTCGTGTTCACTGTTGTGATGCTGGATAGTGTTTAGGTTTTTTCTATGGCAGCTCATTATACTCTTTCCCTTGGTAACGAATTTATAGATGGCAATTGCCCAGACTTGTTATGCTGGAGGAGGAATTTTGTTTGCGCCTGGGCTAGTTCCTTTTTTGACCCGACTGAATATTCCACCTTATTTATGTTGTTATGTAACAAGATGGCTACACTTTCCCTCTAGTCGACAGTGAGGTGTAGGATTTCACTGTCTAGACAGCTAGAGAACTTGAAAAAAATGTGTACTAAGAAATGTGGCTTTTTAGGGTTTTTTTTATAAGAGGGAGTTATTCAGAACATTATTTGAGCTCTTCTATGTGGATGGGACTTTTGGTTAGTGTGGATGTCTGAGATGTGGAGATGATCTCCAAGTAAATTGGAAAATTGTGGTTCTTTATTCAAATACTGAAAAATAAACCTGAAAATACTGAAAAAAATGGTTGAATGTTGCTTTATATCCCCTATGCCCTGTGTTGCCTACAAGTGTGAAAGCATTCTGGAAACTATAAGTGCAGAATGACATTCACCCTCCTATGATTGCTTGAACCATGTGATGTACTAAAAGTATCAGTTCTTACTATTTTCTTGTTTTTGTTGTTGCTTGAAGAGTCTTCTAGGACAGGAGGTATCTGGGGCTTCGAGGAGAACTGGGCCTCTAAATTTCAGAACAACATTGCCAGACCTGTGGTGAATGCATTTATGAATATTTACCTGGAAGTTACGATTTGGAGCAAGTGTTAGTTCAGTGCAAGCCACTGAACATTTTAATCTGACAAAATCCTCAAGCCTCTCTTCCTTTCCCTATGATGCTTATATCCTGACAAGACCCATGATCCTTGTTTTTTAAAAATTCATGCCAAAAATATCCATGACAAATTTAAGTTAAAAAATGTGTCTTCTTTTCTACATTTAAATATTTAAACACACTTATAGCTACACTGGCTAGACACTGACACCAGTAATTCTGAGAAATATTCACAAAGAATTCCAGACACTAAGCGACTGGTCTTTATGTTTGTTGTAAGAGAACATTTTTACATCTAACTGTAGAATAAATATTTTACCTTTCTCATCTATGTGTAACATCATCAATCAAAGACTTCGATAATTTTTAAAATTATTATTACAGCTATATCTGACTGTATTTTATAACATAAAAAAATTAATCATCCTGATTCTGTCATACTCAACTTTGTGTAAAGACCATTTTGCACGCTCTGGGATCTTCTGTAAGGGTGATTGGAAAAGTAAATCATCATCCCATTTGCATTACTGGATAAGGCTATTTTCAGTATAGGGAATGTAGAAGAGGCTGCATTTCTTCTTTTTTACCTGGGTTTGCAGCATGTGTTAACATGAACTGAAATTTACTGCTCTTTAGCCATCATTGCAACATGTTCTACTATGTCTTCTCTGTGGCAGGGGGCTTTCCTTCAAGGGGAAGAAACTTGTTTGATCCTTAAGCTTGGTAAAAATTGGACCACGAATCACTTGTATTTGAGCATTAAACTTGGCCCTGTATTGTTTTATTACTTGATTGCTGAAGCATCTGACAAATTAAAGGCAAGGCCTTATCCATAATCGTACCCTGAGTTTAGCTGTTCACAGAATCATGGGATATTCTGAGTTGAAAGGGATTCACAAGATTCATTGAGTCCAACTTTTTAGTGACTGGCCCATACAGGGATTGAACCCAGAAGCTTGGCAGTATTAGCACCATGCTCTATGCAGCTGAGCCAATCTCACCCGTCTCTACATCGTGCCAGGAGTTCATGGGGATGCACTGGGGGAAAGGCTTGTTTTCAGCCTTTGTGCTCTAGGGGAGAACACTGAGGATCAGTGCCTGACTGTAGTGCTCTGGTCACTGAGCAGTAAGAGGTGATTTACAGCTGGGCAGAGCCAAGGATGTGCTGTAAGCCTGACCTCATGTTTCCCTGATGCTCTGCTCCCTGCAGGCCCTCTCTGTGGACCTGCTGTGAGTCTTCTCTTTGCTTGTCCTTAGTGGGGAGCTTGTGTTGTCAATATTTTTACAACAAATCCTGTACTTACTGCTGGAGAGAAAGGGGAGATGGGTGTGCTGTAGATGACTCTTTCCACTACCTTTTTCATAAAAACTGTCTGATGTGGCATATACTACCTGATGCAAATTTATCCACATGATTAGCTAGCCTTGCCAGCATTTATCTGGGTTGCAGGTATCTTGCTCAGGGCCTGTTTCTTTAAACAGTATTCCCAGACACCCAGGCATCTCCCAGTCTCTGACTATTTTCAGGCAGTGGTGACAAAGCAACTCTAATTTAGCTACAAAATTTAGTAAGGTTTCTGAAGAGTGTAATTCACTGTCATAAGTGCCTTTGTTGGCAAAGAGCCATGGGGAGCCACCTCTAGAAATAGGGTCTCCCTCTCATGTTTTTGAGGATGTGGAAATTCATGACATTAAATCAGAGGCTATAATCTAGGCAGTGAGAAGTTTGCAGACTGATTCTTTAAGTAGAAAAATCCCTTGAGGAAACACATTATGTCCATAATCCTGTCAGTCAGAAGATTAGACAGTCAGTCAAAAACTAACTTACACAGTTGGCTTAATAGTAAAGATTGTGCTAATAGAGGTAAGAAATTTAGCTGAAGTATTTTGCTGAAGGCTGTGAAAATTGGGTAACTTTGAAAAATGGTATTTCTTTTCCAGAAATGTAGTAGAAAAATGTTCTGAGCTATAATTGCTTGAACATGATTATTCTATTACAACATTAGGAATAATTGTAATTACGTAAATTTGTGGTTGAAAGAATCCCAGCATGCTTAACATTCAGTTATATATTTGGATAACATATGTAGCCTTTAGGGCTCAGATTTCAGGGTGGGACTTGTTCAATATTACACTGACACAATTAAAGAATGAGCCAATGTAAAACAGACGTGCTTCAGTTGACATTTTGAATCCTCAGTGCTAGGAAACACAGACTTGGGAGCAGGTTTTCCTCATCACTTTTGTTATATGTGTATGTATATGTATATAATCATACTCACTGTAGTTAGAGTGTGGAAAGTCCTACACCACCAAATTTAGTTTTTAATGATGTACATTCCTCTAGAAATATAAGTGAATTGCAGTGGCTGCTGCTTCTTCCTCCTGCTTTTGGTAGGGTATATCCTCCTTTTGAGAATGAGTTTTTCTTGAGAGGATGGAACCAGGTTTTCCCTTGCTTCAGAAGTATGATACTGATACTGTTCCACTGATGAAGAGTGGAACAAATGGATGGGCCCTTATTCTACAGCTGACATACATTTAGATAGCTCATCTTACATCAGTAATCAGTGTAATCAACCTGTGCTAAAAATGACACAAATATTTGGTTTACTATTTGTTATGAAATGCTTGCACCCACAGTGTGAACACTCCTGTCTCATCTTGGGGATGGGGTTTGCATTCCAGGGGAGTTTGACTGGCAGCTTTCTGGTGGCTGCATCGGAGCAGCCGGAGCACTTAGTCCTGGAGAGCCAGACTGGAGCAGATGTCAGTGAGGTGAAGTGTTAATATGAGGCTTACTCAATGCTTACTGCTTTCCCTGAAGTTCCCCACATTGTGGGTGAGAGGTGTAAAGCTGTACCCAAAGGCCAGAAAAACCCCATTGCCAAAGCAGTCAACAGCTCTACCTTTTTCTCCTTCTGCTTTTTGTGCATGCAGCCTACAGACCAGACTGTGGTGGGGCATCTCCTCTGGGTGAGAAACATAGGACTTTTTGGTTAAAATTTAATGTTGACATAAGGGCCTAAAAGGCATATAAAATCCTGCTGAAGCTAGCTTCTCCTCATCCATGAAAGCTCTAGCTTTAATGTTGGCAATATTTTCATCCTGCAGACAAATAAAAGCTCAGGAGGAGGCATCAGCTGGATGCAAGCAGGAGTAGCAAAGATGAAGATTTTGAAAGTCTTTTCAGCAAAGCAGGCAGTAATGAAGATTTTCAAAGTGAAAACAGTTCCCTAATGTGGTCTCTAATGCCTTTTCAAAGTGGGTAGCAAGGGTGTTTTTCATACAAGCTACTGCAATTCAATTATAACGACCTAATTTTTATTTCTTCTTTTTCTACTACAGATTACACATGGATACAGTTTAGCTTTCTTAAGATCATGTTATGGCTTGGATGGGATTTGAGTACAGCACTGTTAATTGACAGAGTTTAAGTACAGGAAATGTTCCCTAAAGCTTGCCTTGTCTATATGTTCATTTGAGCTAAAAAAACTTAAAAAGGGCTTTTTTGATTTGGGCAGATGAAACTTTTTAGAAGGAAAGTAAGCATTGTTGCAGCCCAGGGCAAATGCTACTGGGTATGACTTAGGCAACATATATATAGTTTTTTAATTAGGCCTAGAGGTTATAGGCCCACTCTCTATATAATTCTCTTTGTTGCTGACTGCTCACAGAGACACACTAAGTGTAACAAATTCTCACTGAACACCTATAAACTCAGTTGTGTGCATCACATCCCACAGTTAGTAGAACTGGTTATGCGTTTAAAGCAGCTTTATCTAGAAATAGAAATTCTTACTGGGCTTTCTTCAGAAGCTTCTGTTCTCTTTCTTTAACCTAATTAAATGCTGATTTAAAATGCATTGACAACATCAACATTTGAATAAGATTATGGCATGATGGTTCTAGGTTCCAAGCCTTTGAAATAAATAAAACTTCTTTTCAAAGCGTGAAATTACTTTTTCTTGCAACCTATTCCTTAATTTAAAATCTCTAATCCTGTGAGATTGACAATCCAAGCAACTATTTAAGCCTGAAGCCTACTTTGGCCATAGAAAGGGCACTGCTGTGAAGCAAGAATAAACTAATAAATAATCCAGCTTTAAATCAGCACATCATTCTTATGTACAGAATTGCTTCAGTTTAACTATGCCAGTGCAACATCACCCTTTTTTTAGAGCTGTGTGTAGTAGACATTTGTCTTCCCACTAGGTGCTTTGGAAATGGTTTTGCAGCTGAAGCAATGCTACTGTGGCATTTAATACAGGCTGGATTGTCACATTTCCAGTGCCAAAAGACCCCTGCCATGTGCTGGTGTGAGACTGCTTTCCTTCGAAAGTGTTGGTATTTACTTGTAATATGCATATGCAGGATTGAAACCAAAGGGATAGTTTTAAATAGTGAGAGACATCCTCCCTGTTTGCAGTCTTTGTTCACTCCATATGTAAAGATGGTCTGAAATTCAGCTATTTATTTCTCTGTTGTAGTTTTAACTTACTAACTGGTGTGAATTGTATGTATTTCAGGGATTTTAAGCTGACAACACAATGCAAAGGTTATTATTACTCAGTATTTCTTTTGATTTTGCATTCATAAATGCTCTGTATCACATCTTGCATGAACTTTATTGAAATTTTGTTGTTGCATAGGATGGATAAGTCTGGCAATTATTTCCTTTTTCTGCAATGCAGTCAGAGATGACTGATACCAGTCCTTCAGTCATGTGATTTCATTCTTTCAATGGATGTTTCCTGAGCTTTGACAAAACCTATTTTTAAAATCAGTTAAAATCCTGGAGTTCTATTATGCATCCCCAAGCAAATAATGATGCACTGCTTTTCTTTTACAAATCACTTTTAACGGAGAGCCTAAGTGATTTATGGGAACTAAGAATACTACCTCCAATAAGGACTTTTTTTTCCTCTCAGCTGTTTAAAGTCTTTCTCAGGTTCTGCTGACAGGGGTGCTTGTGTGGACCAGGGACTGGAGCCTGTAAGGGTCTGTGCTATCCCTTGCACTGCAGTGTTCTAGGTCTTTGTTGTGGTGATCCACCATATGTGCTTCCCAGATTTTGACATCTAGATGCATTCCTATTTATTGTATATATTTTTTCAAATGGTATGTGTTAATAAGGATGAGTGGGGAAAGGTAAGTCTGATTTACAGAAGCCACAAAAATATAGCTGTGTTCTGATTGAGAAAACATAATTTTCTTTTTGGTTTCTTTTTAAAATTCTTTGTGAAAAGACCATTTCCCCTTTATAGTATGATCCTTGTGACGGTCTTTACCTATTTGAGAGAGCCTTGAGGTACTTGGGCCCCTGGAAAAAAATATCAGGGCTTAGTTTTTGTGCTCCTTCCCAGTTTGATAGCCAAAGAACTGGGCTGCTGTCCCAGTTTGGATCACAGTGCTGGAAAGATAAGACGGTGAAGTGACAGGAAAGTGGTTGAGTTACTAATGGAGACACAGATAGCTGCTAGAGTCTCTCAAATCCTGCCTTGTTCGTGTCAAAAAGGCATCAGAATTCATTTCAGCTAGGATGGACAGGAAAATCTACATAAAAATGTAGTCAGTGCACTCCTAACCCTTCTGCTATCTGATCAAGTTTCAGTCTACACATTGCATCGTGGTGAGGTGAGGAAGGGGTCTGAAAGAATACGATATTTTTGTCCTTTACAGGAAAGAAGGCCTTTTCACACTGTGCTATCTGGAATATTACCTCCTGAAATCCTTTAATTGTATCAAGCTGTATGTTTTTATTTTCTCTGAGCAAAGTGTTCTTGCAAAAGTGACTTATGAGTGACTTGCTGTGTCGTTTCCTGTCACAATTAAATTTCTGTGATGCTGAACTGCTGCCAAGAGTCATCCCTTTTCTCACCTATTCTTTGTGCTGTATGTATTCAACAGGAAAAAGTGAACTTGAAGATTCACAATGAACAAAAGTGCTGGAAAAACCACCAGTCTGTGTGGCTAGAGTTTAACCCGAGTTCATAAGGTGAGAGCCTGTGATCACAGGCCTTGACACCTGCAGAAACCATTGCATGGCCCTGAGACAGCTGGAGCTGAGGGTGTCTCTAAGGTGTCCCTTGGCTCTGAGTGCAGCACTGAAGTGGCCCCTGGCAATAGACAGGAGCGGTTTTCTGCAGGGTTGAGACAGAGGCAGCCCTCTGCTGATTTCTTCCTTTCTTCCTGTAACAAGAGTTGTGTTTGTTGGTCAGTTCCTTATTCAGGTGATGTTTAATGGCCAAAAACCAACATGGGAGTTTTCAAAACAAGCCTGTGGCTTAATCTGTAATGCCTGTACTTGTGACATTGTGTTAAAGCACCAGCACTGCTAAAACCTGAATTGGGAGAGTGAAAACTCTTCACTATTGTTGCCTCTGGAAAGGAATACTCAGCATGTGATGCTGTACAAAAGGAACAAAGCTTGGCTAGTTCAAGCTGTATGGAAAGATCTGGGTTGTTTTGTTTTTTTTTTTTCATTTATTACTTTTTCAGATAGAAACTTTTTCAAATGTGAAAGGAGTGTGGAAACTTGGGAAATGATGTCTCCATAGGTAAAGCCTAAGAAGGAAGCAGGTGGCAAACATTAATATGAGGGCAATTAGCTGTGTGTTTTGGGTGGAGTAATGACTGGGGAGGACAGCTTTGTGATTAACAGGCCTGACTAATTCCCAGCAGTCTGGTTGTGGCTTCCTGCTGGCACCGCCTGCCCATGCTCTCTATTGTTCCCGTAATGGGTGCACTGCAGGAGTGGTCCATGGGGCACAGCTCTGGTCTAGCTCCAGCTGCAGTCGAGTGCCACTCCATGACAGAACAATTCACAATTCCCTACCTAGCTGTATGGGGTATTAGTGTTTTTATGCATAAGACTTTACCTAGCAAAATCTGTTTAGTTGTCTTAAGTCCTGTTACTGGGCTTGGCAGCAGCATGCTACTGGTAGATCTCTTCTGTCTGAACCAGGCAGCTTGACAGTCATGTTATCCAAAGCAACTTAAAGTTCACAAACCTGGTGTTTCCCTGACTTTGGAAAGTCCCTGCTGCTCTGGGTGAGCTCTGAGCCATCTCATGCACAGTGCAGATGCTGGAACCCACTGCTGCTGAAGCCACATAAGCAGTGGTCACCACAGGTTGTGTAATAAACTCCTGATGACACCCATCACTTGGCATTTCAGGTACCTGCAATTATGTGCCTCCTAAACACAAGTGGATTAAAACCCGGAGCATTTATTTCTAAGGGATAATGCATTCTTTAATAATAAGCAAGATGGGATTGGGTTGTGCCTCCTTATTCTCCCTAAAGTAAGGATGTGCCAGATGGCTGGATCCAGTCTGGAACAGTCTAGGTAATCTATAAATGTTTAAACATGGTATGTGTTATTAGGTGTCTCTGGGACAGCCAAAGCAGTGAGGCCTTTATCACTTACGGTACCTGTAAATGCTGCATAACATAAACAAGAAAATGCTGCAAACCCTGATGGCAGCTCAGAGACAAGGCATCTATGGTTTCCTCACGTGGGCAAATCCTGCAGGAGGGGAGGGGGAAAACCCTGAAGTATAATGGGAGCTGGGTAATTGTATACTGTGAGTAACAAGCACCTCAGAGTCTTCCGGGTGTCTCACCTGCGTGCTTCAAAAAGGCCATTCATGGAAAGCTTTGTGGTAATCAATTGCAATCTTGCTTCCAGGCCTCCTGGAAAAGCAAGAGAAGTGCTTGGAAAAAATAGTAGGGTAGAGCTCAGGCTCTGTTTCAGGCAAGCTTTCTTACCAGGCCTTTCAAAAAGGTTTATTGACATGAAGGCTAAATCATATTTCTGTTGTGTTTTTCTGGACTAGAAATCCCGTGTTTCTCAGTGGGACAAAAGTGTATTGTATCAGTAAGGAAAAGATTTTCTCAAATCAGGCATTTCTAGCCTTTGTTTTCCACATAGGTGTGTTATTTTTCCTAAGGGAGGAAAGTAACAAAAGATCTCTCTGTGTGGGAAGGTGGCATGGGAGGAGGGTGAAGCTAGTTCTGCAAACATGCTTATTTCAAATACCACACTAGATAGCGGCTGCAGATTTTTGGAGACTGGGCTCCATGTGGTAGGTGGGAGGGGATTTCTGTGCTATTGATTAATTTCAAATTGTGTGGGATTTTCCTGGCATAAATGCAGGGTCTTTGCCAATTTAAACTTAATTTTCCTTCTGTCAAAGGAGCTGCAAAAGCTGTGTGAAGAGGAAATTTTGGTAATGAAGGACTCCAGTATCTGCAGGCCTTGATGGAGTTAACTTTTCCTTTTTGTTTGGGAGAAGGAGTGTGACTTTTTCTGGTAAGTAGTGTATTTAGTCATGTGGTTTCTTTTGCAGGAAACTTTCTTTTACAGAGCCTTACTCAGGAAACTCTGTATGGAGCACAAAAGGCTTTTTTATGATATCTTTCAATATTATGCTTATTACTGGGAATGCCATGGAGATGAGGAAAACCAAAACAACCTGAATAAGGTACAAATCCTGCAATGTAACAATAGACTTGTACAGGTTGGGAAACAGAAAGACAAATCTAGAAAACAGGAGGCTCTTAATGGACTCAGTCCTTGGGCTAGAGAATTTGTGCCAGTATCTAGGTAAGCTATTCAACTGTGTTAGCACTGCACTGCACAGTGAGTTCTGTGGACAGAGCATTATTGCAGGCTGTAGGAATGTGAGATAAACTAGAATTGTACAGGCCAGAAAAAAATCTGTTGTACTGAACAAAGGAATCTCAGTCTATGATTAACTTTATTTCATGTCAAGAGCAGAACATACAAATCTAGGCTCTTTCATGGCATGATACGGAACAATACAAGCCCTGTAGCACAGAACATACCACTGCTAGATTACTTGTCCTAAATGTACTTTAGAGAAATTCAATCAGGTTTAGGTGATGCTAACAAATACTCATTTAATGCAGCTGTTACAGCTGTGCAAGCCACGTGTTTGTTGTAAGCCATTCTGCTGTGGCTCACCTCAAATACTGGCCTTATGAAACAATTTTTTTGCACATTTGCCTTTTTTGCATCAAGCTAGAATGATACAGAGAATGGAAAAGAATTTCAGAAAATGAGAAGAATCAGTGGTTTACAAACATCATAATTGTTTGACACAGGCAATTTTCACATGTGTGGCAGCTTAACAGGCTAAAAAATCAATGGATTTGGGGGGAAATATGAAACTTCAGCTCTTTGAAGGGCAAACAACCCCCAGGGATAAGAGACAACGTTGTTTTCACTATTTCAAAAAAAATTAGGTGGATAGAGAAAAAAATTTTTTATTTTCTGTGGCTGGAAGACTGAAAACTCTTTTGGGAAGATTTCAAGTTATAATTGGATTTTCAAATTGGAATGCAAACAGAAGGAAAGGATACTGAAACCTGTTTATAAATAGCTTGAGTTTGCAAGAATTACATCCTTGGTATGTTACTGCTAGCCCAAAGTGAGTCCTACACAAAGGAGTAGGTATGACCCACATAGCACATGCTATAAATTCATTGTTCAGACAAAACCCATATTTTCCTGGGAAGACTGAAACAGAAGATGATGAATTAACAGCTTGGCCACCTGCCCAAATTGCTCCTGCTTCTAGCAGGTCTGAGAACCAGACTGCTATGCATAGGGCACAATATTTGGGCTAAGGCATACATAGAAGAATTGATTTGGAGAAGTAAAAGTAAAACCTGGAGAACAATATACTTGGTGCAGAAGAGTCAGGTTTGAAAGAAAAATTTGATTTTGCTCATTTTAAAAAACAAACAAACCTCACCCAGTTGTCCTGTATGGAAACAGTGATAAAAATAATTTTATCACTTTCATCATTATTCCTTATCCTTGTTGCTTTTTAATTGGACCATAACTTGAAATCCAGATAAGTAATATGGCTTGCATTGTGATACCTGGAGAAGATGCTTTCCTCATCAGAAGAATTTTACATGAGCAAATTTGGTTTATTCTGTGAGTAAAAGAGTAATATTATTAGTTATGTCAGATTTTGGTGGTCCTGAGTTCGCATAAATGCCTGGCATGTTAGGGGCACCAATTGTTTATAATCAAGTATTTCAGTGAATGGTAAGGCTGGAGTGTGCCTGGCTCAGAGAGTTAGTTCTGAAACAATCTTGCAGCCTGTAGCTAGACCTGCTTAGACCTAGACAGGTGTGGGGATGTTTGAGAAGGATCATATACGTGCACAAAAATTAGGAATCCTTCTAAAACAGTATAAGCTGTATAAGGCAGCTTCCTTATCAGATTTTATCTGTCTTCCCTCAGATCAGACATAGCCTGAAAGTTATTAATACACCTGATGCATTTATTTTTCCTTCACCCTTTTTTGACGGGTGGTGGTGGAGTGGGGGGTGTCTTTTCCCCCAGTTTCACTGCTCAAGATGCTTCTCCTACACAATGCTGCTTTTACGTAACAAGTGTGGGAAACATACCCGGATGCTTTTTTTAACCTCATTGTTCCTGAACATTTCACATAAAGATTGGTCAGCAGAGAGTAGCAAAGCATAGTTACAGAAGACTATGGAAATGGATAACAAACCTTTTAAAACAGAAAAATACTGAAAACAATTAAAAGTCACACTCAAAAATTTTCAAGCAATGACTTTGATACAATATTTTAATAAGGGCTCTTTAATGTGATGTGGCTTTTTCTCTTATGTGAGTTCTTTTTGATTCAAAGGGTTTTTCTTTGCTTTTAAATGCAGCACTTAGATTAAAGTGTAAAGCATGGAGATAATTTAATCTAAAGCCCTTTAGAGTGCAGGTGAACTTTTCCCTTTGGTTATTTTAAACCGATTTCCTTCACAGACACTGAGTGATGATGGGTGGATTAAGGGAATGATTAGACACAACAATTTCATGAGTAAGAGCAGAGAGCTTTTATGTTATAATTATAATAATTATTTCTCAGAAAAAGGCAGATCCAAAGTATTGACCACTGCATAAAAAAGCTCCAAACGTTGCTAAAATATGATAATGGTGAGATAGCAGTGAAATACAGCTGCATTTCTGTAGTATTATTGCTGATCTGGATTATATTTGCAACCTTTTTTAGTCTCTCAGAAAACAACACTTGAAAACTATAGGAAAGGATTCATTGCCTTAAAAGACTTAGTTTGTCTGGTATCAAGATAGCTTAATAATTTTTTTTTTCTTCTTTTAATCCTGTGCAAAAGAATGAGCTATATTAAGCAAAATTATCAATCAATATTGCACTATCAGGTCTAATTTGCTGGACTGTGTTTTGCCTGGGGAGTTGTTCATGATGCTGTAATGCTGTATGCTAACAACAGACTGACTTTTCCAGCAGAATTCCTTGTTCCAATAACTATAAATGGTGTGCCTCAGGTCACGTTATCATAAAACAAATACGTGCTGCTTGTGTTGGAACTTTGTTTATTGGTCAATCTGACATATTGCCCTGTGACAAGAAAGTCACTGGGCTGGATTTTTAAAGAGTGTCAGTCTCTAGAGGCAGATTTGGCTCTTAGGGCATTTGGGAGACTTGGATTAAAATTCTGCCTCCTACCCAGAGATGGGGGTTGATTTATATTCTTGCTTCTCGAACTTGGCTTTCCCCGACATGGAAAACCTGGGTAGCTATGTGCTCTGGGTAAATAGGTTCTCTCTCACTCTCCAGGAGGAAAGTCCAGCCACACTGATTTCAGTGGTGCCACTGTAAAGCTTTATTGTGGAAGGATGGCAGGGAAATGAAAGAAAGCTGAGGCTGTAGTTTGATGGATGCTGGGTGCTGGTATTGGCTGTGACAGCAGCAAGCTCACCTTTCCCTAGCATCTAGCTTTCTGCCCTTGGCTTTCCTCTGTTTTCTTAAATTGTCTTTGAGGTTTTTTTGCTATCTGTACACTAGCAAATCCCTATGTTTTTACTCTATATAAACATAAAATGAATGGAAATGTTTTTATAGGAGGTAATTAATGGGATAATTGCACTGAGCATTAGTTTTTAATATATATTCATAAATATGAACTAGCCTTTTAACAATCTGTGTGCATTCATCCAAAGCAATGGAAAGGACTCCCAAGTGATTTTAATTTAAAAAAAGAGGTTAAAGACAAAAAATGGACATAGTACATGGTAGTAGCTCCTCAGGCCCCTGGTAGCCTTCCATTCAGGGCTGATGGCTGTAGTTTTTGTTTCATTTACATTGAAAATGAAATCTTATGGTATTCTTGGTGTTTATCCCTTTATCCACATTTGCCTCTGAAATGGTGCCTGGCAGCTGAATCTTTATTATCTTTCTGTGCAGACATTGCCTATTCATTACTAATGTTCAGTGGAGACATGCACATACTCTGACAACAAAATTCAGGGCTGATACCAAGCTATGCAACATCTGCTAAATTCACATGGGGAAAGGGAATATGAAAACAAATACACAAAGGGCACAGCTACTGAGATGGTAAATATTGTTTTTTCCATGCCACACCCGAACCAAAAATAGAGACAGAGGAGGCCTTAACAAAGCTTGATTCAGGTTCCTGACAGCTGAGAGTAACTGCTTATTTTCCACTGAGCTGTAAGTGAACAAGACTGCCAGTTTACTTCAAAAGCATGAATTAGCCTGAGACATGGGCTTCTTTTACTATGAGTAGATGAGAAGTAGACAAGAAGAATAGCTTCATGGAAATGTGTAGTGTTAAAGTCACTTTTGTTTGGAGGTAATAAACTGCCTATACTGTAGTGGGACAGCATGGCTTCACTGGCTGGGCAAGTGGAGTAGCTGGCAAGGGAGCCTGGGTTGGCTGTGGGCGGCAGTCCCGGGACTGGGACGTGCCCTGGCACAGGGGGCCTGGGTCCTGGTGGGGGGATTTCTGCACCAGCTCGGCTGTGGGAAGGAGCACACAGCCCAGAAGGGAAAGGAGGAAATTGCTAGGTTGCTGTACCAGAGAGTAGGTGGTGCTTTCTGCATCCTAGGCTGTTGCACAAAGCTCAGGTCCTTAATAAGGTAGATAAAACTGGGCACTCCTAAATCTACTACTGATAAAACAGGGTTTCAAAGTGGCTGTGGGCTGAAGGGGGAAGTGAGTGTAAGAAATACAGTTCAGTCAACACATACAGTCATTGCAATAAACTCAGTGGGGAGGGTAGGTAGTCAGGGAGGAACAGATGTGCAGTTTGGTGGGCCCTCAGGACTGTGGACGTGTGGCTCCATATGGCTCATTTGGGCCACTCCCTGCCTCTCCTGCCTGAAAGCTGCTGTCAGATACTCTGCATGAGAGTGTGTTGTAAGAGAACATCAACGCCAGCCTGCCTGGAAAAGTGCCTTAACCTCCAGAAGCACCTGCTCTGAGCATGGCAGATTGGGCAGATGTGAAATAATCTGTTTTGTTATGCTCTGGAGAGCTTCTGTCCAGCACAGGCAGACCTTTGCTTCTGCCATGCTGTTTCTGCTGGCAGCACTGTGCTGAGTAGCGCTGGCAGCACTGTGCTGAGTAGCACTGGCACCACTTGCATCAAGTTATTTCTTTTCTGCTATCCTCTGCTGGCAGTGTGAAGATTTGATACTGTTCCCACTGGAACCAGTGAGAAGAGTTCCCAGAGTGGACTTCATACCGAAAGGGTTTTCAGTCTTTGGGTGTGTGTTATTCTTGACACAGGGTACACTTGTGCTTGTTACTCAGCTCTTTCAGAAAAGCAGATTGCCTGCAATTGCAAGGCATTGGACTTTGTTTACATAAAATCATACAACTAACTGCTCTTTAATAGAAAAACACAACTATATTAAAAAGTTGGAAGTGATGCAAAGTTGAGTCTGGTCAAGCTGGTAACATTAAAAAGAGTAAACCCAAAGGAGAAGGGTTACTCTCCCTTGCTATCCTAAATGGAAAAGTAACTTTTGAATTTGTGTGAATTAATAATAGAATATTCAACAAGAAATATTTTTCTAACTAGAAAGAATCTGTGTCTTTGCAGCAAACATCTGTGATAAAAGTGAAAAAAAAAAAACTTAAACTTGTATAAGAATGGCAGACAGAAAAAATGTCACACAGAAAAAAAACCAGCTTGGGCCTTTTTTTCCCCCTGCCTCCTGCTGTAAGTGATTAAATGTTTGGTTTCTAAGCAATGTATTCAGTTCCTAATAAAATTTTAAAGTTCCTCCATATGTCTAAGTGAAAGGGACCCAGAAGAGAACAGGAAAATTGCTGCCTTTTGTTTTTCCCCCTTTCCAACAATCCTTTTTGACCTTTCTACCGTAACTCATTTATTTTGTCCATTTTGATAACAAACTTTCAATAAATAAAACTACATTGTGTTTTATACCTGTTCTCCTTAGCAATATATCCTGCTTTCCAGCACTTTTCTGTAGCTCAGCAAAAATCAACAATTTTCATGCATCATTGCTTGGGCATGAAGTTTTGATATTGGTTCTCCAGCATGATCAGGTGCTAAATGAGGTGCTCCTGGTTAAGGACCAGTGGGATTTGGTCACCTGCTCTGGTTAGCGATGCCCTCCCCACCACGACTGTTGTGTGGAAGGCATGGGCATACTCTGCTGACAGGTGATCAAATATAATCCCCAGAAAGACAGGGTCTGAAGGAGAAATTTTAAGTTCCAAACAAATATTTATTGCCTGACTACATTTCATTATGTTTCAGTAGGTTGAGTGTTCCCTCCCGCACCGCCCCCATCCCTATCCTTTGTGAAACAGTATCAGTGAAAGATGTAGACAGTGCTGAGGCCATGTTTAATTGCATACAGTGCAAACATAGCAAAAGACCATCCCTTCCTGAAAGATGAGAAAAAAGACTTTCCTTAGCTTTCATTCAGTAGAGTCTGAGAGCAAATACTTTTAGCAAGTTTGTTTCCTTGAGCTCAGGTACAAGCAGCAGTGTGGTTAGAGAAGGGCTTCAACATGCAAAAATGTTTGTCTTGCACAGTAAATAACTTTTAACCAGGCTTTCCAAGGAAGGAAGTCACAATTCCCTTCACTTGAAGACTTGCTCTATCCTCCCACCTACCTAGAACTGTACAAAAATCATTGCGTTGATTTTCAGTATTAGCCTTAAAGGTGGTACAAGTTTCCTGAGATTTGCAAGCTGGAAGATCTGGATTGGCTTTTGACCATGCTTGTCTTAGCTTTGGGGTAAAGAGAAAACTATTCTAAACTTCTGATAGTGTTTTGATTTTTGCATTTGCTTTGCTTTCCCCAAAGTCTAGAGAAAAATTCTCCCTTAGGTTCCCAATTATCTCATTTTCCAAGAACCTCTCCCTTCTTTGGTTATGACCAGGAAGTATTTGCTTTGTGTGTCTTCCCTGTGAAACAACACTACCTTTGATTCTATTCTGATGTGACAAAGCAAGAAAATAGGTTGGTTTGTTTCATCAGAAAAAATTAAAAGGTAATAATTAAAGCAGTACAAATTCCTGTACTAAGGGTGAATCCAAACTACCAGAGTGTTAGACAGCAAGTGCCTCGTTTGTATTCCTTTCTTTAGAAAAGGAGTTGAGGCTCCCTCTCATTCAACAGCCACTCTGTCTTTTCGGTCACAGAGTAACTTCAGTGTGCATCGTACCTTCCACCTTACAAAGACACCTTGTGTAACTAATATTCAACAAATTTAACTACTGAGCTACTAAGAACTGGTTTATCATGACACATGTTAACTTGTACAGAAATTTCTTAGAAGAGACTGGCCATGGCAGGCTGCTTTTGGTGTTTTGGGTGCAGTGTTCCTCTCAGTGAAAACCTGTGGTTGGCTGTTTATTTGGGAGCTGGGGTGCTCCTCTCACTCCCCTGAGATATAAAGGTAGCTTAGCAAATAAGCCACTTATCTACAAGAGTTTCTAAATGGATTTTTTGTAAATAATATAGGCTCAGAAGTCAGTTGTAAATTTGGAGCAGTTCTTTTAAAGTGCAGTGGTTTATTGCTACACTCCCACCGGCTCGGTTGTGAGTGACTGTCAGGATGTTGGTACAATGAGTTTGATAAAGAGATACTTCATGGCTCAGGCTGATCTAGGCTGTGCTTGGGTCTTGGCCCTCCTCAACGTGAGACCTACTATGTTTCAAGATGAGCACCCTGAAAGTGACAATTTTTTGAAGTGCCACTGGTAAACTTACTTGGACTCAAATTTATTTTAAATACTGGCAATGACAACCTCCTTTTTTTTTTCTTTTCAAAGAAAGTTGAGAGCTTATCTGAAGCAAGTTGCTTTAGGTATTATTATTCTCCACTTCTTTTAGTATCTCCTAGCATTATGTGGAAAGTAGAAAAAGAGATGTATTTTATAGAATGAACTGTAGAAAAATTACATTGCTGGCAATCAACACCTAGCCATTGTGGGAGCAAAAAAATAAACACCGCTTGCTGCTTTTTTGCAGTGCAAATCCTCAGGATGTGGCAATCCTATGATGCACTAGAGATCTTTTAGTAAATTAAGATTCTGTAACCCTATAGATGCAATCTTTAACTAAATTAATATAAAGGCATTAAAATGCTGAGTATTTAGAACACTGTCTGAAAAAAATTACGTTTTAAAGAAAATTGTTATGAGAAAAAGATCTTTCTTATAAAAGTCCTAATGCTGTAGCCTGAAAAACTCCTTCAGCACAATTAAAAAAAAAAATAAACTCCTGCAATATTGCTAGCAATTGTCAGTGAAACTTTATCATTCCATGTGAGAACTGATATGCTTTAATGCAATTTAAATTCTCGATTTAAAATAAACTGATTTTAACTGACTTTTCTCTTACTCCCTATTTTGTAATTTTTTCTCCTTTTATAGAGCACTGTAGTACTCCCCATCTGTCTTTCATTTGCTTTTGTAAGATATTATTTTTGAAGGTACCAAATTCTAGAAGGGGAATTTAGAAATCATGTAAGTTCAGTGAGGAAGCCAAATCCATTAAAATACACTTGAATTGGTGTGACTGAAACAATGTGCAATTCATGATATAAGGAAGTTAGAAGAGTTCTAAATCCCTTCATTTCAGACATCAAAGACATATTAACTCCTCCTTCAACCCACATACTCCAACTCAAATCATTTCAATAACTAAGAGATCTTTAAAAATATTGCTTTTTAAATAGATTTGGCTTAAAAATTTTTGTCCTTCCCCTGAGCCAACTGTATTTCTAAGTGTAAAAACAATCCTCAGTCCACAACAGGTGGAACAAGTGAGATCAGATATTTTCAGGATAACGTTCTGAGACTGTTTTGAAAGGTACAAAAGAAAGAGAGTACAAAACATGCCCTATAAACAGTTTCTCTAGAAAGCACAATCTTACAAGTTTAAAAGAACTTTTCCTACCTGTAGCTTTTGTGTGGATCAGGAAGTGTAGCTTTTCCTGATTACGATCTTCCATGGCTTAGTTTGGCTTCTGCATTTGAATGTTAAATATGTAAGAATGCCTTGTTTAGCTTGGGAGTTTGCATGACCTCTTAATGAGACACTGTAGTTAGTGTCATTGGGTATTAAGGCATCATGTGACTGTAGATGAAAATAAAATCCTTTAAAGTTTGCATTTAATACTTCCTAGAATCTGTAACCCTTTACCTGCAAGCTGGATAAAAACCTGATAGAACTCACTGTTTTCTGGACAGGGTTAAAAAACGGAGAAGCAGAAGAACACGTGCCAAATAATTCCTTTCCTCCGGGACAGTCACAACGACCACAACAAAGTCCGAGCCTGTCAGTGTATTCATGCTCCATTTGCATATTCTTAAAATTAAATCTCCCCGTATCACAAACAATGCTGGAGGGATTTGGCAGTAAGTTCCTCTGTCACATGTTACCTGCCAATGACGTGTCTTCCCCACTGTTGGGTGTGATTCTCTGTAGAGAAATTCAGCTCTGAGGTGTATTTGCAGGCGTCACGTCACATTTACCTGTGAAAGCTGCCGACTCACTTGGAGTCATTTTGTTTTGAGTGTGGTGTTTCCAGAAGTGATATGAAAGATGTTCTGTTGCCACAACCAGTTAAGAGAGTTTTCCCTGTGCAGGAGGGGAGATTTAAGTTAGGCAAGCACCTGAGTCATGTGTGATCTTTAACATATGTCAGTGTACCTGGAAACTGCAAAACGAGTCTCCTGGAAAGAACTGGCACTAAGATTGCGTCACCTAACTGCCCGTGTGGCAGCTGGGGGGTGCAAAGCAGGGCTAACAGAGCCTTGTCAATAGTACAACTAATTCCTTTTTTTGGGGGGGGCGGGGGTGGTGTTTGGTGTGTTTTGTTTTTTGGTGTCAAGCCTCATGGAAGCACTTATATGAGGTTCGGCTGCTCTATTGAGTAGGCGTGCTGTTCTTACTCTAAATCATGCTGGATATACAGTTGCCTCCCTGCCTTGCAGGGATTGCATCCCTGCCTTCCCTGTAGGAGGGTGCTGGATTTCTGTTTACTTTTCTCATGCAAACTATCCTTCTAAAATCACCACGGGCTACGTGTGCCCTGCTATATTTCCCCTCGTATCCTCTGCAGTGAGCTGAAGCTGAGACTGTCAAACTCCTGTCAGCAGTGGCCTGAGGCAGGCAGGTCCCGCGTTCGGGTGCCCGGACTCAGATGCGCCTCCTGGCCCCAGCCGCCCGCTGTGGGAGCCAGCACACATAGGGGTGAAACGTCGTGTGCCAGCAAAGAAATTAATAAAAGCTGCTTTGGATATTCTTATTTTAAGCAGAGACCTATGTCATAATGTAATGACCAAGTATCACTTGCAGGCTATGAGCTAGCGTGCTCCAAAGCTCTGCAACAGTTCTTTGGCACATTTAAAATATTTTTCTCCTGCAAACGATTAGTGTAAGTTGAAAATGGGTTTCAAGAGCCAAGAAGTTTCTCAGTACAAAACCTTCACTAAACTCTCCAAAGGCTCTCTGGTCAGTAAATAAAGAATTGCCAGGCTAACATTTCCCCAAGCTGTGAGAGACGGTGAGGGAGGCGGGAGATGCAGACAGTTTAGGGCTGCCTCTGCAGCGTGGATCTGGTGCTGTGCTCAGCCCTGTGCACAGCGTGGGCTTGGACCCGGCTTATGGCCCTGCCCAGCCGCAGCTCACCCCACGGCCAGCTCGGCGGTATTTTGCCTGTGGGATTTTGTCATTGTACTCGTGTCTGCTGGGCTAATGAGGTGGGCTAACATGCCGAGAAATATCCCCGTCGAAAAGCTGCATTTTAAGCCAGGAGGCCACTCAAAGCAAAGAGCGAGGCTGCCTTCCCCCTTCTCCTGACACTTGGCATCCTTTTCAGACCCCTTCCATGGCTACTGTATTTTTTGTTGTTCCACAGACTGTTCATTCTTGAGATTTCTCGAACCAACACCTGGTATTTCTGTCGCAGTAGAGAAGTTCTGCCCCAGCCCCTGCAATCCCAACTGTGCTGTGCTTCTGAAACCTATCTTTTTCTGTGAGTATGTGTAAGCTGCTGGGATCCTTCTGGGTTGATTGCCTGACAGGTTTTCACAGATGTGTCCTGCAGGAAATGATCCCTTGTCTCACCAATTCATAGTGCTTATTCAGAAACATGGGTGTGACACTTTTTGAAAGGAAAAGCGGTTGAGACATTCAGCCTGCAGAAATCCTCTTTTTCCTCTAATCTCATTCTTGTACCTTAGTCGACTGTTTTGGCTGAGGTTTTCTGGAGAATGTTCCTGCTGAGATAAAAGGCTGCCTCGAAAAATTGCAGCCTAAAAGATTAACTTTATGACTTCATATGCTGTTGTCAGTGTAATATTACAGGGGGAAGTGGTGGGCAGTTTACTAGTAAGCAATGGGGTAATGTAGACAAATGGCAGCAAACTATCCAGTTGCTTTGGGGATGTTCTGTTTTCATCTCTGCTACAGCATGTCTGGATTTTTCCTTTATCTCTCACCTTGCAATCCTGTGTATTTCACTTTAAATATGCTGACTAGATCTATTTCAGTCTAGAAGCTTTCTCACATGCACTGAAATGCATGTGGAATCAGAGATATAGTAGGAGAGCAGGCAGATGATTTTATTTATACAGTATTGTGTGGTGAAAGCTCTGAGAGTGGGAACATGTGAACATGCCTTAAATACATTTTTGTACATTCCCTGCTGAGGCTGGAGAGGAGACCAGTAAGCTACCAAAAGAGCAGGTGGTGCAAATGGAGGGTGTACTATGGCTGGGAACATGTCAGGGGCTTTGCTGAGTTGGGATGGGAGCATCACCCACGCTGGTAAGCAGGAGCAGCATAGGTCTGGGATGATAGGACAGCAGAGGCAGGGAGCTCAGTAGGGGCAGATTTTAACATTCACTTGGGGAATTTTGTGATTTTAAGAGCATGTTATACTGGATTGGAAACATTCCCTCACACTCTTCTCCTTATTGGCCTCTGTTAACAAGTAATTGATCACTGTATAATTTCTCCTTGATAGTGAAAAACCCTTTTTCACAGAAGGGTGATGGTGCAAACTGCCCCTTCTGGACAAACACATGATAAAATGCCTCATCCTGCCTTGGGGAGGATTGTGATGACTATTCCTGCAGCCTTTGACCTTCCTATTGAAATTGAGAATTGAGATTATGAATTAGACCCACATTGAGAGCATCAGTTCATGTCATAAAACTCAGGAGACTACCTCCAAAATGCAAGGAATGGTGTTCTGTAACCAGGCTGGAAAGGTAAACCACAGGAAAAATGCAGCTCACTGGTCTCCTGGCAGCCATGTGGTGATCTAGGAAGAGATACTGGGTAATGTCTGTAACAGGCTACAAGAACTTGAAGTAGGTTATATTTGTAGCATAAATACTTTGTAATGATTCTTAGTAACAAACCCTTGTTAATGAAACTTATCCAGAGGCCCTAGCCCACATTTAGATGATTACATGATCAATTTTATGATTATATAAAAAAGTCTTTGGATTTAAAATTAGAAGAAATAAAAATAGATTTCAGAAGTCTGTCCTTTTGCAGTCTTAATATTTATATTAAAACAGGTATTTTTAAATCTTTAATCAACAAGATGAAACAATGCAGATTGTTGTTAACAGCTTTACAGAAGTGCCCCAAAAGACCAATTTTATGATGTGTCATACAGACACACACATAGTTTTGACAAAGGGCAAACTCTCAGCATTTTAAGCTGAAACAGTCGTCTCTGCATACAAACACCATTTTAGCAATCAATATTTGCTATTAATTCTCTTTGCAAGAGGGCTGAAACTTCTGTTTCCACAGGTAGAGGGCTTGAGTATGCATCACGGAGCAATCAGGGCTGGGAGACACTGAAACCTGAATGCCTTCTGAATGCAAACTTTTCCAGGCTACATGTTAACTCATATTTTGATGTTCTCTGGTAATAATGTGAAAAAAAGTCGAATGGCCACAGGCTGTTTGAAATGAAGTCACGGGCTGTGCATTCCCCAGCTGTGGTGCAAAGGAAATGACAGATAAAAATATTTTTTCTAGCTGACCTCCGGCTTACCTTTGTCTGCCAAAGAATTTCCGGCTAATTCCCTGTTAAAGCTTTCTTGCAGCTACAGCCTATTCCTAGAATCTTCTGTGTCAGAAAATACAGGCCCCATCTGAGCTTGTTTACAGATGCGCTTTATCTACCGAATAAATGAAAGCTTTGTTCTAGAGATGCAAATAGTGCTTCTCAACAAAAGGTAAATTGCTCTATTCCTTTGTTGGGGTAGAAGAGCACTTGGTATTTGGACGGCTCATCATTGGAGAAACTACTTTGCCTCCGTACCACTGGATACACATACTAGGGGACAGATTTGTGAAGGGCTATGGAGCACTCACAGCAGCAAGTAGCAGCAGCCTGAAGCCATTCAGGCTTCATATGTGTCTGCCGTATAGGCTCACTGTGAGGAGTCTGACCCCCGAGAAATTGATTCAGGAAGCTGGCAAGCTGAATGAGATAGGGTAGGCACAAAGGGTGATTCTGGGGTTTGTCCTGTACAAGGCTAAGAGTTGGACTTGATGATCCCTGGGGGTCCCTTCCAACTCAGAATATTCTGTGGTTCTGTGATTACATTATACTTCATTACTACCCAAAATTAGCTACTCTCCTGGCAGACAGAAGATGTATTTTACCCTTCCAAGATAAACTAACTTTCCAATATTACACAGGTTATGGACAGGGAGTCAAGGCCAAAATGCACAAGTCGTGCACTGTGGTTGAAAGAAGGTGGAAGTTGCCTACCTTTGGGACAGGATCCTGGGAACTGTGGTACCCACAGCCTCTTCCCATAGCTTCACAGGTCTGAATGGGAGTGGGGTTTCAGGTCCCTTTTTTTTGGTGCTTTTTACTGGGTTGGTCACACAGGCCTTCATGTCTGTTGATTTGCACACTGGCAGTATGCAATCTAGTCATAAACATCATCTAAGAATGGTGGGGGTTTTTTTTGCAAATCTCATTGTTTTTTGAATGCTTGATTTAATTAACTGCAATAGGAAACAATACCGGAATTTTTCCATATCAATACTGTCCTTAAAAATTATTTATAGGTCAAAGGAAGCTGTGAAGGCCTTGTGTCCCTCTGCCAGAGTGGAATTTCCATGAAAATAAGGGACACACACAAGTCTGCTTCCATAGTTTATTAGTACAAACAATGCATACACAAGACTGTATATTTGTTTGAAGACTGCAATAAATTTCTAATTTAACAACTCTGTAACAAAATTTAACTAAATTTGACATTTATGAAAATATAAATCTCTGATTGGGTAGGTTTTCTCAACAATACAAAGTTTACATAAAAACATTCAATATGATCTATTAGTTGCAAACAAGTTAGGAAAAATCATTCAAGTCACTTAATATACTATATTGGCTCGTACATTGAACATTCACACACTACATTAAGTTCTAGCTTAGCATTCATTTCTTGGAAATTTGTGACATGGAATTCTGATTTTAAAAATAAGATTATTCTGTTTAAATAACTTGCAAATATTTCCACAGGTGTGCCATCTTTAAGATATGTAAGTAGGGGAAAATTTTCTTATCCTTTCAGATGTTGTCCACTATATATTTTTACTTAGGAAAATGTAATTTTTTTTACAGCATTTGTCATTATTTCACAATTTCTGCCTTGAAACTGGTAAAACTGTACAAAAGGCTCAGAACAGTTTCTAAAGCAGAAAGTGAAGCTTGTATGTATGTGAAAGTAAGAAAAACCCATTACAAACTGGACTAGGAAAGGACCTCTGGACAGCCTTTACATTTAGTGGAGTGTTTCAGCAGATATACAAACAGTCCCAGGGTGTTTGGTCATTTGATCTGTATTTATCATGGGAAAGAACAGAAATAATACTACGGGAAATGTTATAAGGACTTATACATGGCATGTCTAAAAACTTTGGAGACATAGGAGGTACTTCAGACTTTCTTACAAGAAAATGGATAACAACCTTTTAACATAAAGAAATTAATGTGTTTAAGTGTTCATCAGTAACGCCCCTTCTCTTTGAAAAATTTTCATTATGACCTGTACTAATATACACTATGGAGACAAAAATTTTCCCCAAACCAAGAATAAACCCCCAATCCCTATGCTGCCTTTAGAACTTAGGACTTTTATAATTTTTATCACAATACAGAAACCTGAAATCCCTGCATGCAATTAAAAAAAAAAAGCTTTCATTCTGTTCATTAAGGTGAAAAGATACTTGTTGCCTCACATGCTGACATGTTAGCTGCTGACTGGCACCTATTCCTTTCAACCCAAAGATTAATCCCAATTAAAAAGAAAAATAAAAGTAGGTATTTTTAAAATGATGATGGAATGTATCAAGTGTTCCAGGTTGGCAGGTCACATCTTGTCATTGCACCATCAAGCAGAAAAACACATTTTTGCAAGTGGGTATAAAGTTGACTGTTAGCTATAGACCCACGTAGGTGACTTGGAATATAAAATAGTGGTCTGACTTCTCACCAATCACTCAGAGCTTTAGTTCTAGTTAAAATAGTCTGTCAGCCACAGATACGATCACCTAACTTCTGTAATAGCATAACAATTTTGATAGTATTGCTACAAATTTTTAATCAAGGCCCTGGTGAAATTCTGGACTAAACCTTGTATTCCGAAATTAAAAAAACCCTGCAGCCCATTTGCTTTATGTTTGCTTTTATGTTTACAGAAATGTAAGACAGGAAAAAACAGCTGGTCTGCCCTCTGCTGTTTCTACCTGTCTTCCAAGAAATGCACTGATTTTTACATGAATTCAGAAGACATACCTAAGCAAGTGTACTATTCACACAAACTCGTCCAGATGGTTACTCAGTTGTCAGAGGCAAAGCTGTGTCCTCTGCAATCTATGGCTGAGCACACTTTCTCATAGCAGTAGTTGTGTTTTTTGGTTGGTGTTGCTTCACTCACCTCAGGCTCTGTAACTGTAATAGGGCTATCCCTTGCAAATACTTCCGTTGATTCCCTCCAAATGCAGTCTGCAGTCACTTTGAAACTGTAATTGTGACACTTTGGCCTAATCACTTGTGTTGCGTTGTTGAAAATCTGACGGCTGTTTGAAGTAGCAATTTTGATTTTCAGTGCAGCATCAACTCGATCCACTACAGTGTAAGTACCTATACTTCCATCATCAAATCCAATAATAATGTTCAAATGTCTCTGTGAGAGTGCAAGAAAAGTGGGAGTTTTATAAAGAGAACAGGCACCGATGTTTTTTCCATCTGCTAGCCTCATTACAATTAAACTAGAGACTGCACCATTGTCATCATCTTCTTCCCCACGACAACAAATGTACACCAGGTAGCGGCCATCACGAGACAGTCTCTGCCGCCAGATGACACCCGGAGCATGAACCACACGGAGTTTTCCACTGTATAAATCAAGTACATTGATGTTCTCATCACCACGGGTTATAATTCCTAGCTTTCCATTTGGAGATATTTCAAAGTCTTCCAATTTTTTTAAGAAATTGGTAGGCAATTGTACACGTCTGCAGATGACTTCCTCTGTTAGGCTCCAGATGTTCACTGTTTCAGTAGATGTTATAAATACTATGATATCTGGGCAGTCTGGTATCAACTTAATATCCACAATACTTGCACCATCATCACAGCAAAACTTCTTTGTTATACTGCCTGTCCAGAGACTCACTGCCAACACTTTATTCTTTGCCATTCCAACTACAAATGTATTTGCAGTTGTTATAAATGCATTCTGTAAGGCAACTAAAATATTGCAAACCCTATGTCCTGTAGCCAGTCGCCAAACTCTGGATGCATTTTGCTCGCAGAGAGAGACTACAAACTGATCGTTATGAGTAATCATTAGCTCTGAGATTTTTTGTCCATTAATGCGAAAGATATTTTCACCACTAACCGTGTGCCAAACATACTGGCTGCATTTATCATCTGATGTAACCATTATCTCTCCAGAAGAGGTCAGCACACAGTTTTCAACAATACCTTCATGCTTGAACACAGCTTCAATAAATCCTGTGCTGAAGTTCCACTTATGGACAGAATCGGATCCATCCAATGTGTATATTAATTCACCTCTGGCTGGCAACACCAGTCTTTGGATAGGTTTTCCAGATTTGTCAATATTGGACATAGCAGTTATGATGTCTATATCCCAGACAGAAAGGACACCACTGGTGGATAAGGATAGCAGCATGTTGTGGTGATTTGATTTAATTAGCCTGACTATAGTTCCTGAGATTTCCTGTAAGCTTGCCATACACTGTCCTGTATCTCTCCTCCAAACAAAAATGGCTGAGGTATTTTCCATTGAAGCAATTATACAGTTGCCATTTTTGGACAACACGGCAGATATGAAGCGCTCATTGTGTTTAGCTCTAAACTTTTCAGCCACCTTCCACACACGAGTGTCAAGAAGTTCAATACTGAGAGCCTTACAAATTAAAATTGCACTTTGGTCTTCAGAAAGCTCTATGCTGACAACTTCACTGTCTTCTCTTCTGCAGTCAAAGTCATCTGTAAGCTGGGGTTTTGCAATTTCCTCTATATTCCAAACAGAGAGGCTACCCTCACTGTCCACCATCACCATTTCCTGGGCTGTGTCCAAAATGAGAAGGAATTTCACAAATCCACTTGAAAATTCAGAGGTCACGGTGGTCAGCTTCTCTCCGCTGCCCAAGTGGAAAATGGTCGCGGTGTTCAAATACTGCCCACAGAATGCATAAACTCCATCTGAAGAACACTGCACACAGGTCACTTCGTACCAGCAGTGGAATTGGTAGAGAGGCCAACCGTAAAGCAGATCTATTACAGTAACATCTTTACTGGCCTCCAGCCAAGCAAGCGTGTGGTTGACTGATAATGTAAATCCATTTATAAAACTGGAGCTCCCTGCAATTCCACAATGTTTTGATCCCTTAATTTCCACCTCAGATAGAAGACAGGAATTTATGTTATCATATATCAAAAGAGTGTTGTTTGTTGTAGCCACAACAAGGTACTTTTCATCACTACTAAGCTTCATCCCTAAGATAACAGACGGAGATGTTGTAATTTGCCTTAGTAACTGGCGGGTTTCTACATCCCAAGTGCTAATGGAGCCATTTTCTAAAGCAGCAATAATTGTGCTGGGATTAAATGTAGGCAAGATCTCAGTGACATGCAAGCAGCTAGATGACAGCGGCAGGCGCTCAGGGCTGTAAGTCACATCCATGGAGGAATGCAAAGGGACAATAGAGCAGTACTTGGGTCCATCCTTGTCACATTCTAAGAGGAGATGTCTAAGTTTGGGCAATGAACTTACTACTGGGAGAAGTCTCTGCTGCAATTCAGCAGAGAGTGAACCTGGGTATTTTACTACTTTGAACTTTATACTGCGGAGGGTACTGGCCAGAAATTTCAGCTCCTTTTCTTGAGAGTAAGTGTAAGCCAGTTCTATGTCAGAAAGTGCTTTATCAAACTGCCCTATTCTAATCATGGTGTACAACCAGCTGAAGTTCATAATGACTCCGTACAGAAGATCATCAGTTCTTCCACATCTTGTTAAGTGATGAATAAGCTCTGTCATTTTTCTGTGATTAATAAAAAAGATATCAGGTTCTAATGGGTTACACTGAAAGACCCATGGCTGATCTGGTGCCTGCCTGTCAAAAGCAGCCTGATCCATGCAGTGCCTTTCATCCTCGTTCAGGCCTCTACTGTCACGGTCAGGGCAACCACTCAGATATTGGTCATTGCTGTAAAAAGGTTTTCTTCGTCCACCTGACCAAACACCAAGGAAATACTCTGCCATGACTGTGTGCATTTCACGCAAATCTTCTTCATTTTGCAGGTATAATTTCTGGGCAATTAGTTGCAAGTGTCTATTTGCCCAAAGAAGCAGTGTCACATTTTTCACCTGTCGCTCTATTAAATACCCCTGTAAGCCCTCCTTAAGCCTTGCAATGTATATATACGGAATTCTCAATGGGTTACTCTCTCTGACTCTCTCATTCAGTTCACACATAACACTGTTGTCAAGGGCTAAAATATCTTCCAGTTCCATTTCACTCAGGCCAGATTTGGACATAGTGATATAGCCAAGTGCTCTTGACAATAGTCTTGATCCACACTTGTTTTCCAGTGACCAAAACAACTGCTCTATGCTTTCGTGGACTGTAACACAGAGGGAGGACTCATCCACATCTTTATGAGATCTCCAGTTCCTGACCTCTCTGAAGGTTAAGTTCACAAACATAGGCAGTGTGCACTTGGAGAATGCCTCATTGACATAGATTTGTTGCCCTGATGTTACTTTCCTTTTAACTCGCAGCAGCTGATGTTTCAGTACTTGACTACACGTCTTTCTGTCCCTTGCAGTCAATTCAATATAGTTGCTTTCTTCATGAATAAGGCACCTCAGTTTTTGCAAGATCCCATGCTTGTTTGGCAGTGTTGACAAAATTATCCGTACTGAACGTGGAAGGTGAATGGGAAGCCACCAGAGCTTCCTACCATCATCACTATCTGTTAGCTGTTCTAAAGCATCAAATATTATCACCAGTGGCCTGTGAAATGACGACTCATTCAAGAGATTTATGAACAAGTCCCGAAGGTCATGAATCTTTTTTGGGTAACTTTGTACGAGGCAATGATAGTTGACTGCTAGTTGTTCACAAATGCTTTGAAGTATATTCTTCAGATCTGTACTTGTTTCAGTGGATCCCAAAAATCTTATAACTACCACCGGGTCAGAATCTGGTCCCATCTCTTCTTGCAACCAGGAATAGGCCTAGAATATAGAGCACAATTTAGTTTATATCTCAATGAAGCACAGTAACAGAGTTTATAAATAGTGATAGTCTATATATAAACATTTTAAAATATTACCGGTTGAATAGAAATGCTTTCACTGACAGAGTTAAATGTGAATGAATGAAATTCATATATCATCTTTGTTTAGCATAGGTACTATCTCAAAACACTAAGACTGAGCTCCACAGAAAGGCTTATTTCAAAGGGGACATCACTAGAATGTACTCCATAAATCCCATGAATTTTACTCTTCGCAAAATCTGAGTCTCACTTTTGAAAGTAAGTAGGTAGAGTCTCTTATAAATAAACTTCCTTAGACACTACACACTGTCATCCTTGGTCAGGCACACCATCCTACCACCTAAACCTGTTTAGCATTGATTCTGACTGAGTATAAAGGCTTGTCTCTGGAGGACATAGATCAGAGTACAGGTTGCTCTTAACCAGCGGGTTACCTTAATCCTTGGCCCATGGAACTATACTATGCCTTGTTGTACCTGTGACTTTTACTCTAAAACACTGCCACAAAAAGGAAAAACCATCTATCTCTTGAAGTTTTTTTGGTTAAAGCACGCCAAGCCAGTGAGGCATGTGATTTCTTTAAATCTTCCCAGTCTGTGCAGGCTAACACACTTGGTCCTCTATCTCTTCACCTTACTTTATGTTATTACAGTACATTAAAAGAAAAGCAGAATGAGAGTATCTAGCCTGACTTATGTACTCAGATATGAAATGAGATTTTGAGTTGCAAATCCCAATTTCTTGTACACAGCTAATGTGACTCCACAGGAAGTAGATACAGAGATTTTAAACAGTATTGTTCCCTTCTCCAGTTCCTTCTGATTGATATGCCTGTTTCCCAGCTCACTATGCTAAATTCTCTGACCGCCCCGCCAGGAACTCAAAGTTGAGACTCTCAGCTGGAGAATTAGGTCTGGTGAAGCCAGCTTGGTCTTGTCCTGCCTTGCACAAAGCATTTAATTCATTTCCCTGTAGTACTCAGCTCAATGACTTAAACAGCATATGCCAGGTAAGTAAGTATGGGTATTTCTGCAGCTTATTACAGACAGATTTGTAGCCAGTGTATTAGGATGATTCTGGAATAATTTCTGATGAGAACAGCACGATGGCATGACTTGGAAAGACACTGCATTAGTGTTTAAGACTAAAACCAGCATAAGAGGTTTAGATGGTTATGGATTCATAGGGCCTCAAAGGAACAAGAAGGAACAAGATCTTTCTAAAATACACATTGTTAATTCAAAATATATTCATTCCTATTAGACCACTAAGAGTTTTGATAAACTGTATTTGTTTTAGCTAAGCACATGATACAGATGCATTATTATTGAAAGGTAAGTATTTTTCTGCACATGTGTACAATAATATGCTGAATATACATTTTATTATTTTTATTTTATATATCGAGGGCTGATAGGTCTGTTGAGGAAAGAAAGAATTAAACTAACTTGGCCTTTACACACAGTAATGCTCTCAACATGTATGTTTAGTATGTATGGTATTTACCTTCTTTGCTGCTTCAGCTAATAAAAGAGTCTTCCCTGTGCATGGTCCTCCATATATGATAAGAGGGTTAATGTGTCCTAATTTTCTAGGCAAAACATATTTGTGAACTATGTTTAATGCCTCACATCTATATTCATAAAAGGTGGAGTATGTTTTACATAGCGATGAGTGTTGAAGAACTTCATCGTACAGCACGTCTGTCTCCGTGTCAAAATTCTGCTGCACTGTAGCTTGGATTATATCAATCATGTCTTCATAGAACTGTTTACCAAGTCCTTCAATGTAATGGCTCTCCACTTCTTGGGAGTAACCAAGTTTCATGTCACAGTGAGTGACAGATGTGTACACTCTCAGATTGGACGATGCGACAATGGTAGGAATGAATTCGTCCCTGAGCTTGATCAGTTTCTCGTGGGCTTCAGGATCTCGTAGAAACTTCCCAGCTGTGTGTACCACGTCCATGTATTTTCCCATCTCTGGAATTTTAACGAAACGCTCAATGTTGGCAATTTTCCGAATGTAGCAAACACATTTCTTTAGGAATGCTGGTGTTTGTTTACCCAAGGCAAAATCAAGTTCATCTTCAATAGCTAGGGATGAAAAGAGAACATAGAGTCTCTGTTAACTTATTTTTATAAACAGTTCAAGAACATGCCCTACTCCCAACAGAAAAAACCAAAGAAACACAGAGAATTTACTGAGTGCTTTTTGTATGCTTTTTAGTCTCAAGCAAGCACAACAAACCTTTTTTTCCCCCTTAATTATATAAGAAATGCCAACATAAATGTATTTTCATGTTTGTGGAAAGGTTGACAGAAAAGACAATAAATGAATACATAGAAATGGTTAGTGTGAACTTTACCAGAGGAAAGGTATCGCTTTGCTTGGCTGTGTTTCATTTTTCCTTTCTCATACAGCAATTGCACAGCAGTCTTAAAAATCTTCTTAATCTCTTCTGATATATCTTGCCATTTGTTCTCATTCATAGAATTTGAAGAAGATTCCATCTTTTAAAAATATCCATAGTTAAAAAGTAGGTGTAATACATACATATGCAACTTCAGAAAGTAGAAGTCTAACATTCATGGCCAAAACCAAAATGGTAACAGAGAAACACATATACTAAAAAAAATAAATAAAAATTAAAAGTTTTATACTGCAGATGATCATAATGTATTCCATTTTAGAATTTTAAGAGTTAACTCCTTGGAATATTTTCTAAATTCCTAGTACAGGCAGCTAATACACTGTTTTGCAAGAATAAGGCCAGTAACACCTTAATAGAAAGAGGGTTCTGAGAACCAAGCCTGAAACAATGATAATAAAGCAGGAGTAATACTGCTAAAATTATCACTCCTTTAATGAGATGTAATAATGATAATAATTTAAACTTGCATCTCAAAACGGAAAACGAGGTTCCTGGTACCTGTAATTAAGTGCCTTATATTAGCTACCATATTTTAACAATACAGGATTATATGTCACATCATGTTCATTCATTCATTGCTATAGTAACACTAATCTTACTGTCATCAGAGAGGAACTCTTAATATAAATTCACTAATCCTTTCAGATGGTATCTTGCAAATGCCACGCTGGTGCTTTCTCTAAAGCAGCTAGGTTTTATTTACTGCTGGTGAAATGTTTCAAGGGTCTCCAGTTTTCATGGAGGGTGAAACCTCTAGGATAAATTCCCTAGCAACTCTTTCTTGACAGAGTTGTTTATTTTTTATTACTTTCTATACATTTATGAGATGTAACTCTATTGTTACATCTTTAAGTTATGTTACATCTATGTTACATCTTTTAAGTTACAGCTTTGAGTTATGAACATCTTTTTACTTAGTCCTGTGTTATCACTAGCTTCAGGAAAAATACAAAGATTTAATAACAAAACCCCCAATTATACAGTATGCACTCAAAAGGAAGTGAAAACTCTTTTAAGAACTTCATTTTTTGTACACTAAAATATGTCCTTATATCCATATTGGATGTTTAGGAGGGTAGAACTGAGCCCTGAGAAATAGATACAGTTTTTATTGTCAGCAATTAAAGACAAATGTCTGCTTTAAAAATTATAATTAACAGTGTTCAAAAACCTTATGTCAGAATACAGTTAGTAAGTTAAAAGTATGATATCTGATTCAGGACGGTGCTAAGCACTTGTTTGACTGTTAGAGTTTTCTTCTATGGGGATAGGAGGGAAAATGTGTATTTCCTCTGCAAGTCCTGTTCATTGTAATCTAGCAAACGCACAATACAAAGCAGGAAGGCCTGAGTTGTCCATGTTACAATATCAGGGAAGGGAAGAGAAATCTGTACCACTGTCCCACTAGCCCTGACAGCTCACAGATGACCCAAGTCCACCTGCTCTAGCTGTTATCAGAGAGCGCATCAAGGCAGCAGCCATGTTCCTTGGTGTTTTGCAGCTGCTCCCTTCACTATATACAGGAAAGGAGCACCACAGCAGCAGTTCATGTGTGGACAGGGCTGTAGAAGCTATTTCAGACAGCAGCAAGTGCCTGGCCTTGGGAACTGCCTGCTGCTGTAACTGATAGAGAAAAATTTTGTGAGCAGGAGACTGTGACTTACCGTATTCTGGTAGGTCTTCAGCATTTCAGATTTTGGTCGGAGGTAATACGCTGGTGGCACTGCATTCTCATCCCTGCAGTACCACTCTTCTAAAATCCTGGTCTCTAGCTTGGCCTCTATAGCAGCATCTAGGATCATTTCAAATTCTGCTGACTCAACTTCCCCTGGTATTCGGATGTTCCCGTATTTCTCTCCCAACAGGCCCTATGTATTTACAGGAAAGTAGGGATTAAATTTTTCTTTTTCATTATGCAAAAAGCATCCTCAGGATCTGACTTTCATAAAAGTAAGTCTGGTAGTAGTGTAATGACTTTGAAATTACTAGGAAGGGAAAAAGATACTGTGTGACAGGAACTACTGTTAAGGGTACCATACTGAGCTGTATTTTACTATGATGACTTAGAAAATTTCAAGTAGATGTATTGTCTTTCACAGTACTAATGTAAAAATACAAAGGCATTCAAAAGAGGTAATTAAAAAATACTGCACATACTTAGCATGGTATGGACTCATGTTGAGTCCATACCGTGCTAAGTATGAGCAGTATTTTGAGTTCCATTAGTCATAGGTTGAGATTATCTTCACATGCAAAAGCAAACTCAAATTGTGGCTTATACCAAGAATACCAAGGATCAGGGTTGCAGAACCAAAAGCTGCTTTGCTGTCTTCTATTCCCTTGTTATCTTTGCCCCAGTAGCTGTCCACTGAATGAACAGTGGGCCAAGGAAGGAGCAAATACTGAGTAGAAATTGATCAAACCCCATTTTAGTACCTCTGCATAAAGGTAAAGGTTTGCGGAAGACAGTCCTTAAACTGACGTTTCACTTTCAAAAATGAGGATTAAAATACTGGTTGTGATGCTCTAAATATACTCTTAAAAAAAAAAAGTTATTTCTGTAGTTTACTGTCTGCAAACATTTTAAAAAATATGATTGTAATGTCCTACAACTTCATAGACGATAGTGTTATAGGAAATTACTACAATCTTTTGGCAAATTTTTTCAAATTTGTGATCATCGGATCAATTCTGCATTGAATACTTGATCCACAGAAGTCACTGAGAATTCTTACTTAATTTAAAATGGGATTTTTAAAAATTCTTCCCTCGTTTTAAATGTATTCAGCAAAGATCTTGAGTTAATGAGAAAGAGTACTTAATGTGGAGAGGAACCAACAGTATCAGAATCTTGATGTGAATCAGAAAGATCTCTTAGTAAAGTAATGTTAATGCAAATATAGTAGTGCCCTAAAAATGTAAATGACCATGTTTGTAAATAATATCTAAATACTCATTATTTTAAACCACTTGTCATAATAAGAAGCTATTTTAAACTCTTACAGCAGAAGAACACCCTGAAAATCAATAACTGATGAGGATGAAGCCTGCTTCACTGATGATAAAAAACAAGAAGCAGCAGAACACTTTGCTGAACCCAGCCATGCTGGCACATGGTACTCCAGTGGCTCATCATGCCAGATGCTGCAGCCCCAGAGCAGAGACATCAGAGCAGTGTACGAACACTTCCTAGTCCTTTCAGGGAAAACCAGTTAGCTCAGACCACACTCGATATTGTGTAAACTAACCTGGATGATTCTTGTCTGGAGCAGATTAGGAATAACTCACATGAACTGGCTCTGATGGGAAGCAGTTGGCTTCCTCCATAGAGGAGCACTGACAAAGAGCTGGTAGATAGGAACAAGTCAATGTCTGTCCACTGCTTCGGAGAACTGAAGGAATGTAGGAATTGTGAGGGTTCACATACCCCGGGTTCCAGGATCTGACAAGTCACAGCATCTGAGTCCTTCAAGAAGCTTCTCCAATGGGGACGCTTTAGGGGAAAGTTGAGTTTGCCTGGCTGCCCATTCAGATCTCACCATAGCTTCACTCAGGGTACAAATCAAAGAGTCAGGAGAATGGAATGAATGTGTTCAGTAACTAGAATTATATAATAATAAATTTAATGAAATGATCCAGTATTTCTATAATATAAATTTATTTTTGCTTTGTGATCATTCCAGCTAGTAGCTCCCCTCAGAGAGGGCTGGGAAAATTTTGAAGCTTTTACTGTTCTGATCTATTTGTAGAGCCCTATAATTTTAGAATTCTGAAGATGCAGAGGTTAAACAAAATATAGTATTATTTTCTTTATTCAAGTGAAGTTAATAACTTACATCATGCTGAATTGGAAAGCCTCTTCACATTCAGATTGACATAGAAATCTCATAAATTTCTCTCAGAGGAGCTTTTACCTTGTATAGAAATTATTACTTAGAATTCATTAGGCTACACTTTTTCTGAATATAAGTTCAATGGATTCAATAGACAGTTGCCTGAGCAAAGATCAATAGTTGGGCCCTTCATTAACAATACTAAAATGTCAACATTATTATGTCTGATTTTAATGTACTGCATTTAATCAACTAAATTTGTTTTGGAATTATTCTGTGTACTTTTCTGCTTTTCTGGTACAGTTTATGCTGTTCTCTCTCCACTGTACTATAGTTAAATAATGACTGGTTTTACTCTGAAATGAAAAGACTTTTTTTATACCTCTCATCTGTCATTGCACAAGACACTGTGTAAATAACCTTGTATTTGGGATTATCCTCCTGACTACTTGAGCAAAACACAATAAAAATCAACTTTGACATGATCCAGCCAACACTAAATATGGTGCTGAGCAGGTGTATCATTTAGAGCAAGGCACTCCCAGGCACTGCACTGCAGCTGTGTTCCTGTTAGAGCCCTAAGAGAAGCGACCTGAGGTTCTGGTGTTAATACCTGACTCTGTGTAGTCATTTGAAGAATATTCTGGTAGATTTTATGAGGTAGAAAACTCTTCATGGAGTCATTCCTGTGCTTTCTGGTAACGTCAGACTAGTCTCAACCTACAGCCCAGTTTTACTGGCCCTTTAATGGAGGCATTGAAACAAAACTCTTCATTCTTCTGGAGAGTACAAAAATGACTAACACTGGTTTTCTGAAGGACTGTGGTATCACACCCCAGGCTGGGAGCAGGAGGAATGCTGAGTAAGTGCAGCTGTTTTCTACTGCGAAACTAATGCTTAAATGCTGGGTTACGCCACATAAACACACAAAGTTCCTGGGGAACAGTTCTTCAAACATACCTTCCTCTAGATGCATGTTTTCCATTAGCAGTGGCACTAGTAAATTTAAAAAAGACTAAGAAGTATAAACAGACTATATGTATTTGCTGGAATTTTAATACACTATTTGTTTCTAAGGCTTTGAATGACAGCCCTAGGATGGGTGCATTT
Source organism: Pomatostomus ruficeps (assembly GCA_013400735.1). NCBI lineage: Eukaryota > Metazoa > Chordata > Aves > Passeriformes > Timaliidae > Pomatostomus > Pomatostomus ruficeps. Next base: position 50,424 of record VYZT01023541.1, on the reverse strand, counting down.
GCAGGCACAGGCTGTGAAAACTACATCTTCCCATGTTAGAGGTGAGGCTTGGAAATACCTCCTTCACCCTTTCGGTGTCATTCTGGTTAAATTCATATCTATCTGTGTAAGTGGTGTTGATCAGGATGCCACAAAACCACTCAAGCCTCAGAGGCCTAAATGAGAAGCTCTGAACTGCACTTTTCCTTCAGGAGCTTCAGTGTCTGAACTGCAACTGTGTCAGAGGCTTGCAGCAGCCCCTGGAAATATCCGCCCCATCTCCATTTCCCTTTACATTCAAGTAAATGCAGATTTCTTCTTAGAAAAACAAAGAAAAATGAAGCAACAGGATTGAAAGTAAATGTAATTTCTCACAATCTTCATGTTGTTTCACACTTAGTCTACAAATTAGAATTACAATTATTTAATTATAGCGATGGCTTATATCTATGATCTGAGGGTTCTAATGGACTCCCGTGAAGGTGGGGGGTTGTGGGGTGCTGCGGGGGCCGGGATGCTCCCGTGGTGGAGCGAGACAGAGCTTTCACACGTGGTTCCGGGGTGTTTCGGATTCCCCGCGGTCCTGAGCTCACGGCATCTGCCACTGCCCAGCAGCGGTGGCTCTGTGCTGCAGCCGCAGGGTCCTAGCGCTGCCCTTGCACAGCTTCTGCCGCCTGCACTGCCTGCACCGAGTGCGGCTTGGTCCCTTCCCTGTCCCCGTGGTCTCCCGGCTACCTTAGATATAGCCTACTGGCGATAGCAAGAAGGGTCTTCCGTAGCAAGGCTTCTTAGATGTTTATTGCTGCGTTGTTGGTAAAAGCCATGCGGAGAAAAAACCTTGATGGACACATGCGGTGCCCTCTTAAAACCCTAGGGTCTTGCGCGACGGAGGGTGACCCATCCCAGGGGACACCGGGGCAGCGCAATGCCCTCTGGGAACTGTAGTTCCGAGAATCCCAAAAACATGGAGGATTGCAAGGAATCTTGGGAAGGCGAGTTCTTTCCCTTTCTAAGGGGCATAAGCTTAGCACCGTCTCCCCAGTGTGGAGTGCCCTGCCTCCCACATTTAATACCCTTTTGAAATATTTTATAGTACTCTACAGCAACAACCTAAAACTTAAATTTGTGATAACAACATTGCAGCATTTTGATGATTATTATAGGAAATTATTTTAAAGGGAACAGTAATGTTTATGCTGTTCAGTAACAAGAGACAGTTTTTATATGCAGACTCATGAACCAAAATCTCCCACCTAATGAGTCATTTTCCTTTAATAGTAAAACAACAAATTAAAGACTCACTAGATTGAAGGTGATTGAACTGTATAAAATGACCAGGCTGACAAACGTATTAAAACCCTCAGAAACCATTTGTGTCTAACAAAACTTTACAGAATTAACACAGAGCAACCTCAGCAGTTGCCTTGTTAGCTTTCACAGAATCACAGAATCATAGAATGGGTTGGGTTGGCAGAGACCTCAGGGATCATTTACTTCCAAGTCCCCAGCCATGGGCAGGGACACTTTCCAAGAGACAAGGCTGCTCAGAGTTCCATCCACTGTAGTTTCCATCAGGAATGCTTTGTTGAGCCTGAGGCTGAAATAACTGTTAAATGTAGGTTGAAAAACTACCGTCTATCAAGATGGGAATTATTTTTCATTCTAATATTCTTGGTGTGGAAAGATATTAAAATTATAGGTGCAGTCACAATAATGACCAAAAGGTGGACACAAAGAAGATTGAGATTTGATCTTGAGATATGAGGGATTCACATGGCATGTTGTATTAGTTCAGACATCATCACTAAAATATTCATGAATTCTAATGCCTTATGTTATATTAAACCAGAACAAGCTGAAATTTTAGATATATTTAATTCCAGCTAAGATATTTGGTGGCAATTTTAATAAAAAACAGCTGTCAGATAACAGCAAAATATATTAATTACTGATTGGTTTAATTCATCTTTTTTTTTTAAAAAAGAAATTATATATTGACATCTGCTAATGAAACCATTTGAGAAATCAGATTTGTAATGTTTTATGGAGTGATTTCAGGTACTTGTCAACTTAAGAGCAACAATTTTTTTGCCATTTTGCCAACAGAGGAAATATCTGATCCAATGATCTTTTGCTGGGCTATTTGTACTCAGTCCTATTTCTTGGTCTTTGTGAAGCCATGCAACACTGAAGTGCATACATATGCCCTCTCTGCCTCTTCTCTGAACAGTCCTGGATTGCCAGCTTTTTGAAGAATCAGCATTCAAGAAATCATCTTTGAAGGAATTAAATCTAACCACAGTTAATTTTTTAACTTAATATACTTCCTTGTGTACAGGACTAAGCACCCCTTAAACAATTTGATTTTTCAAGATCCATGAGGATTTAGGAAGTATTATTTTCCCCATGTGACACAGGAATTAAGTGCAGGGAATTAAGCCTGGGCAGGGACTCAGAGCTGGGACAGGTATGCAATGGGTAGTCATAACCACATAGTGGAAGCTGTTTTTCCTAATTCTCAGCTCTGTCCTTCTTACAGGAACTGCTGACTACTGAAGGAGGAAAGCCTTGACCCCTTGTCATGAGGTCCTTCCTGAGTGACTCACATTTCAGCCTGCTAAATTAATATAAGCTTAAACTAACATCACCTATTCAAAGTAGAACAGCTCCATTCGGAGAACAAGTATCTCACATTATTGAAGATGTGCTGAATGCTTCACACTGTGGGCTGAAAATTTGAGGGATTTAAGTGCTTTCACAACACCATGGGGTATTAAGTTCATCTGTTGTCAGGGGCTGGGAAAGGCTGCTCTCACTGATGTCCCAGAGGTGTCCTTCTACCATGCCCAGGAGAGCTGTGGGTTGCAGTTTGGTATCAAGCCATGCCTCAGCAGGAGGCCTCGCACAGAAATCTGGTAAGGAGCAGGCTGCAGCTCGTGGGCTACAATCTAAAGCAAAGATTGTAATAAAGAAGCACACCCATGGAGCCAAAGCCCTGTTTCAAAACTTCCCCTGGACTGGAAGAAGGACAAGTGTGTGGTCACCAGGTGTAAACCCTACTCATCAGGCTCAGGGCATGAGTGATGGGGTAACAGTCACATATCAAAGGCCCTGCTACTGCAGTTCCTTTCTGTGCAAGCAATCTCACAGCACTGTATAAGTAAGGGAATATTAACTGCAACAGAAACATGGATGTTATCTTTCCACAGTTTGCATGACTGACAAGGGCTACAAAGTCCTCTGGACTCCTCCCTCCCCTGTGGTCCCATACTATTCATTGCCTTCTGTTTATCCTGGGGTCAGAGCCCTAACTCCCTGCTTCCTCAGCCTGTGCTTCTAGGCTTCCTTCCTTTTATAGTAAAATCTTTTCTTATGAAATAAAATCTTTTTTTCTTCTTTAAAGTCATATATTTCAGTCAAATAGCCATTTTTGATCAAATATGTTGGGATGTTCATACATGTTGGCTGATAAAAGGTATGTTACTATCTAGTGGATCAGACTTCTACAGACAAAAAGGACACATAAAGAAAAAAAGTAAGTGAAATATTGACATTTGTATTTAGTACCAGGCTTAAAAAACCTCTGATTTCATCTAAATATTTTTCTAAAAAGCATACTTACTGTAATCAGATTCCAATACCCATCAATTTCTTTCAATTCCTGTATTTGTATATATGGCGATAGAATCACTTCAGCGTAACTACAAGAAATGCTCCATTGTTTTCAAATCTTACTTTTTACATGCATGCTGGCTAGATTCTGTGTCTTGGCTTTCCTATTGAATTTGGAGGTGGTAAGACAGTGCATTTGCACGTGCATACCTGCCTAGGAAGCCATTCAAGTTAAGGAAAGCACACAGAATTCTAATATACAGGCATGTTTACCCTCCTTGTCTGCAGAAATGTGGGCTTAACTGACATAACCAAATATGCAGTAAACCACATCTTGAAAATCTGAAACAAATGGTCAGGATACCATTTTTTAAGGGTCTTTTATGTAACATCTCATCCTAAGAAATTTAGTACAACTATAGATCTTTTTGGTTTCTCACAATTATATTATAACTTTGTTCTAATAGTATCCTGCAAAAATCACTTATGTAATATAAGATGTGCAGGTGCAGCCAGAGATATTTTGGGGAAAAAAAAAAGAAAATTAAAATAACAGGATTAGCTGGGTCCCTGCCTCTCAGGCCTTGAAACCAAGAATTTACTACCAAAAACAAACAGAAAAGAATGTTCTAGTTAATTATTTTTTATAACTTAAGGGAACAATAGCCAACTAATTTCAAATTCAAAGCAAAAATGCTAATGGCTAAACAACAGTGAATCACTGGAATTAAAACCAGAAAATATGCTTACTTCAATTTATCTCAATGGCATATACATGTTAATTGCTTCTTAGGGCAAACTCCAAGCCACTGTACTGAAAACTGAAACCAAGATGAAGAAAGCTGTAATACTATGCTTAATCTAAGCCAAGTTTTAGGAGTTCCAGAGTAGCTGGTGCCCAGGAGATGTTCAGAAAATAACTGCCTCTACTTCTTTTTATTGTACTTCTAGCTGCAATGAGGTTCAGTGTAAGGATCTCATGAGAGAAACACAGGGAGAGTGTTGTCCAAATAAATAAATACATTTGATTTCTTTTCTTGCCTATCAAAGGAAAACAGTTATGTTGCACTGGTATAAAGTCTCCCAAAAATACTACCATTAGAAACCAAAAATATGAAAAAAGGACAAAAATGTTGTAATCTGTCATTTCTGGGATGTACAGGTCCAAGTGCCTTTCGAACAGCATTCTTCTTCTGCCAAGAGTTGTAAGGCAGTGCAGCTTATCAGACACAACATTAGAGCTGCTGCAAATCTCTTAAATTTTCTTTCCACTTTTACTATATCTCAGTCTGGAAACTTGTAACTTCCTGATACTTTTGCCACTGACTCAGACTGCCTATCCATAAAATGAGGCTAATGATAGCTTGCAAAATAAGCATTTTATTTTGAGTACTTCTATTTTGATATGCAAAGGATGTGTGTTTATATATCAGCAGCGATGGAACTGTTATTTCACACTGTTTGTCCTGTTTTGTTTTTAAGGGAAAAATGATACCACAGAGCAGTATCAAACATTTTCATTTGCTTTTTCTCCATAGGTTGAAGCCTGTGAGTACATAGAATTAGTTTTAGAACTTCAGCTGACTGTAGAAAATGTAAGAAATACAATTTTTAATTGAAGTTGCTGAAGCGAATAGGAAACTGAAGGCATAATAAAGACATTTCTGTACTGAGAATTGTTTTTCCACCTGCCCAGATATATATTTATGTTCCTTGGCTTGAGAAATATTGCACTGTGGTGTTTCACAGAACCATGCCCTAATTTCCCGCTTCCCTTTTTCCCTGGAGGCACTGCAAAAGTACCCTGGGGGGGCTATATGAGTTTCAGAAACTTGAGACAGGTCTTAGTTTCAGTTCCATGAAAAACAAGAAGGGCTGTTGAACTGCCTTGTAAGAAAACTGACTGCAACTGGGACTGGAAGGATGAGGTGCAAGTGCTGAAGTGTTTTGCTGTGAGTACAGTTCCTGACATAAAAAGCCTACAAAAGAAGAAAATGATGGTGGTGTTTCTTGATGCTTCATCTGTCTTTCAAAAAATTAAAGAGAGCAGTCAAATGTGGCTGCAAATGAGCCAATTCCCTCAACTCTGAACTTCACCCACAGTGCAGTATTTTTAAATCTCAAAGCTTTTCCCTAGTGGTAGGGAGATATGAAATAAGGATGAGTAATTTCTCAGGACATAGCGTGTAGGAGCTAACAGTCTATCATACAGAGTGAACGTGCTTCCTCAGAAGAAATTCATGACCTACTTCCCTGATACACTTTCCTTCATCAGAACTCTCCTTTTTCCTGGCTGGAAAAGTATCAATGGTCTTTCTCCATACCCTCCCTGTCTTCTACATGATCCTGCAGCACTAGTTTGGTTCCTTTTGTTGCCTTTTCCTTCATTGCTTATCGTTGCTGGGTCTTTGATCAGCCTCAGCATAGATGCAGGTGAGAAAATCAGTCAAAAAGAACAGAATTAGGGAAGAGGTCGGTGAATAAAGACAGCACAGAGAAAGGACTGGAGAAGACTTTGCCCACCTCTGCCTAAAGATCTGAGATGCTCAATCCCTCCAATTCTCCTCCAAACAAATGTGTTATTCTCACTTTGCTCTAATTTTGAAATTGCATGGGAGATTTCGTGACAGGCATGTACATTTTTCCTTTCACATAAAGCTCAGGACCTTGCACGCAATTCCTACTGCAGTCCACATTTCTGTCAACTCTCTGACAGGTCCTGTAACACTTGACAGGAGTGGAACTGGGTAGAAAAACAAACCAAAAGGGTTAGGTTTAATAGAAGACCGTAGCACATAGTCCAGAGTGAAGTCAATAACCTTGTCTGTGGAAATCACTACCCTTCCCACAAAGAATGGCAAATACACCTTTCTTGGAAACAGCAAGGAGATCAATATTGTCTTTTAGAGGAAGGCAGGGCGTTGTAACCTCCCCTGCTTTGTAAAATAACCCCAACACTCATCTAAGCCAGAAAGAATCGTGGAAGGGCTTGAAACCCTGTCTTGCATCTCACAGGTGAAGTGTGGCTAATGGGGAAAAGCTTCTCCCACTACTGCTGTTTAATGTGCCTTACTGAGCATCCAGGGACACAGGTATCATGGAGTCAGAAAGGAAGAAGATACTCTGAGCCTATCAGTGTAGTCAGCTGGGAGCACAGGTACAAATCAGGCTCCTGGACACCAAACCCTGGAGTTAAAAGCTGGCACTCCTCTGCATTCTTACTGCTCTCTTTGGTATGCTTTGCATGCAAGAAGGGGCCATATTTTTATTTTCTGTGAAATATGCTCTTCCTTGTGTTTATCAGAAAGGCAGCTTAGTTTCTAAATTCCCGTTTTAGGATAGTATTTAAGTGTTAAATGATAAGGCAAAGAGCTTAGATTGAGCTAAATCTGAGTAAGGCACAAAGGGCTGAATAAGACACTTAAGGGATTGACAGAGGCATCTAGTCTGTAGTAACTTCCAAAGTTGCAGCAGCTGAGAAGGGGTTTTTAGGACTGCAAAACCTATCCAAATCCCACTGTAAGCACATACACACACTCCTTACTGGAAATACACTTATATATTTATGCTTTGTTGTAACACAATTAAGCTGTGTGTTCTCAGTAACACACAGAGCCACTATGAAGGTATTAGAAAGTGTTAATTAATGAGCATTATCAGAGGCAGAGACAGCTGATGGAATTTTTAACACCCCTCCTGATTTTAGGAATACCCAAGCTAGTTGTAACATGACATGACATTTCACTGCAAATTTCTTTTTTTATTCTTTCCCCCTTCTTAGTAGAGCTAAACAGATTGGTAATCATTGAGTCTACAAATGAAAACCTAATTTTGTAACTAAATGTAAAGAAAATTATTTCACAACTTTCACAGAGTAATGCAGTCATTGAGAGCCTGATATGACCCATGATCTATGTAGTGTGGAATGAAGAAACTAAAACATTGTTAATGAATGTGTTTTATGTATAACATAAATGAAGGTCCTCAGAAAAATTTTTAGTGTAAGTGACATTAGTTCTAGCAGATTATAATGCACTCATAATTTAGATTTTAGTACAGTATGCAAAACAAGTACCAGGACATAACATCAATTCTGCTTTGCAAGTACATTTGGAATGGCCTATATTATTTATTTTGACTAGTTCCTTGATTCTGATAACTTTTAGTTACGATTTTTGTATCCTTATGTGCTAATTGTAACAAATCATTCTTTTTCTTCCAAGCTAGCTGACATTGGCTTTTGTTAATTGGGACAATTGGTGGCTGGTACTCTCTGAACAGGTACTTTATCAGTCCAGTCCTTCAAAGATGAAAAGAACTTATTAGAAAATTCCTTGCACAAGAAAATTGTAATTTTCCTTCCCCAGCAATACTACCAGTATGATGGCCCAGTGAACTTCCCACTGATGCAGAAGTGTTGGTCCCTTTTTAATGTTCTTACATGATTTGCATGTATTCCCTCCTTTTCACATGCTTGGAGGGTGAGAACCCCTTTTACTGTTTATTAAATTATAAATTCAGAGGAGGACAGAAAGGACAGTAGCATAGCTGCAGGATGAAAAGAACTATTTCCTATGAAAAGAAACTTGTTATCTGAACAGTTAAGGAGAGAATGCAAAAATGCAAAAGGTATCTTTAAAGAAGCCGAACTGAAGGGAAAAACTAAAACAAGCACTGTGATAATAGAGATTAAAGCCTTCCTTGTCTTCATAAACCAAACCCTTTAGGCACTTGACAAAGTTTATGGATTATCAAACCTAGCATCATTTAAAGCATTCAGACTATCAACAATCGTTATAGTCAATTCACATCACCAAATATCACAATGAGATTGCTATTCCCGATCATTTAAAATGTATTAAATATAAATCCATCTTTTCATAAAGTCATCTTTACAACTGCCATATTTCAAAACCTATTCTTCTTCAAAACTATCCAATATTAGTTTTCCACTTATAATACAGATGAAAAAAATCAACTTTATGAATTTTCTTAGCTTTCACCTGCCATACTTCTTCAAGGATGGGATAAAATGAAATAGTGCCTTTCTACTGGGATACCTTCATGACTTTTCTACTAATTTTTACACAATAGGTTATTTGACTTACAATTAATGGTAAGCATACAAACACTGAATACTAAGTACTGCCCATGGAAATGAAAAAAATATAGCAAACATATATATATATATATATATATATATGTATACCTGTATGCCACTTGCCTGAATGAAAACAGTGTCTTGCCTGTGCCATGCAACTGTATGACTGAGAGGCAGAGTATATAACAATAATCAGACTGAAAAGTGAACTAGTTATTTTTGGGTAGGTGTTTCTTTCTGGGTCTGTTTCTGGAGAACCAAAGCATCTCTGAAGTGGATGTCTGTACTTGAGAAAAGGGAAGGTACATACACTAGGTACAAGCAGCAGTATTAATATCTCTCTTTGAATTTACCAGCTGCCTGCTAAATACTGTAGAATATGCTGCTTTGTTACACAGAAGTAGTGTTGCAAGGTTTAGAATCCCTTCCATCCCTCTCATTTCTGCAGAATAGCTGATGTTGGATTTTTGACCTACAGTTTCATTTGTAGGGCAGATCATTACATCTAACTGATTACAGTACTACCTCAGAAGATGGTTTGGTAAAGCCCTTGAGGGTCATGAGAAAATAAACTGCATGAATCTCATGCAGCCTATTTCTTCCTCTACACATTACATAGTATGATGGAAATATGACTTCACGTTAATCTTATTCTTGCTAATATGGTCATTCATATGAAATATAATACTTAACCTTTCTGGAATGCAGCACCAATAATTGTATTTCTGTCAAGAAAAAGAAGTACAGTGACTTAGCAGAAAATATGTGCAGTCTTCTGACTGAAAATGCAAGTTATTTTCAGACTACATAAAAACCCATGCAGTTTCTATATCACATAGAAAAGCTGTCTGATGAATCTTAAACCTGTTTTCAATGGGCTAAGTTTAAAAAATGGGTAAGTATTTTAGATTTAAAGATTCAGAGATGATTCTCAAGAAAATACATTCCCACTCATGAAGCAGATGAAGGAATTAACTTACAGTAGCTTAATCATGTAATATCCCCCCATGCTTGATTTCACTTTCTGTGTATATCTGTTGTTCAGAGCCAAATTACATGGAAAGGGACAGACATCCTTTGCCTCTTAGTCTGGAGGCTGTGAAAGAAAACCAAAGTTTCCCGAAGGGAAAAGTTGCATATTATGTCTTTAAAATTGATCACTTTGTCTGTTTTGATGGGTTTCAAAACACACAAAGCTCTACTTTGATATTTACAGAAGAATCTTTCCTGTTGGCCAAGTCCATCTAAAACAGGATTAATGTCTGCAGACAGATACTTTACTCCAGATCAATGCCAAGAAGTCCTATGGAGCCATTCCTGATAGGACTCCAAAACCACTTATGTTAGAGGGACTTCTTATTTGGATGGGTTTTAAAATCAGACACAGGGTGAGAAAAGAATTAATGATTTGATATTTCTTTCTTGGAATATACTTTACTGGAAGAGGTGGACTGTTATGCCATCTCTGGCTCCAGGTATTTCTCTTCATTCACTTAAAAACTATAAATAGAGCTGTGTCCTTGAGGAAAATTAAATACTGAAATGCCCAAGCACAGATAACTTCTGTTGAATTCCCCAAAAGCACTGGGTACTTAGCATTCCCCCTGACCTGGATGTTTTAGTATAGACACATTTGACTGACTTTTGCCTCCCTACCTTAAAGTATGTGGTGATTTTCCCAGGAAAGAAAAAGCAAACTATAACTTAGGCATTCCAGAACCTGTGTGTATTTAAGTTTTTACATTAGGAATAAATCCTAAAGTAACACCAGAACTTAAACTGGAATTGAGGTGATCCAGAAGAGCAGGAATAATATAATTTGGACTTTTCTCTGAGCTGGAATGCACTCAAAATTAATTATCAGCCATTTGTACTAAGCAGAGAGAGTGTAGCAATATACTTCATGGAACAATTAAAGCATGCATTATACTGAGGAACACAAAGATACAAACAGTAGAAACATTCCACTCGATAATTTACCATACTTCCTCTTCAATTTCAGTGTGATTTAAGGACATGCCAAATATTGGAAATTGCTAATATTCTTTTAAATTCCTACTGGAATTCCAAATTTATAATGCTAGGTTCTTTAGGTCTATGAAAGCTGAAAGAGTTTTATGCTTCCCTAGGGACTGTTCAGGAAGGGATGCATGTGCTGCTCCTGAATTCAGGCCTGTCAGTAGTTACCTCCCACCTTTGCCCTGGACTGAAAGTGAGGAAAAGAGCTTTCACACACTCCCAAGTAGGTCTGGGGAAAGAGGACATTCAGAAATACTCTGTGGGGTACCTCAGGAGACCAGTGAAAACACACAGGATAATGCAAGAACTTAGATTACATTTGTTTAGATGTGGCACCTCCTGAGGACATGGTGAGACCCAACTCAAAATATTTGGTGTTTCTCTTATTTCTAAGTGGCCACCTTCACAGGGTCAGCCCTGTTCTCAAGCAGCAAACAAGGAGGATAACTGGTTATGGATACCATTAACAGGTTCAAATTAAGAATAAACTGCCGGTAATTTGAGAGGGCTAATGTACATTACAATTGCTGTTCAGAGTAGGTAGAGAATGTTTTTACTATTCTTGGTCCAGATGTTTTGAATGATAGGTGGAGATAACCTCTGAGGTTTGTACAATCCCAAGCACTAACTGAGCAAACCTTTACAGGTAACAGACTGACATTTAATTTACATTTCTCTTTTTCATTTTGCAATCTTTCAGGACATAGTCATGCAAGGACAGCAGTTCAGGCAGAGACTGTGTGGTACTATCCAGATGGAAGAGCACCTATGTGTCATAACTTGCAGGATGTATGTAAATATAAAGGTTTCAGTGATGCACTGAATGCATTTGTTCTTTGGTATTGTTATGCAATGTAGAGTTTAAGCAGTTCACAGTTTAATAAATATACTGCATTTCAATCTTCCCCTGTAGATTCCAAAGACAAGATTTCTGCATAAAATTTGTATGAAAAGTATTTTCCCCTCATAAATGAGTCTCCATAAATTATTCTATAGATCAAAAATAGCATGGTATGCATTTAACTACAGTAAAAGCTATGAGTATTTAAATGATTTAAATGATAATACTGATTTTATACAGCAGAAAAAACCCAAAGAAAAACCCCAACCTTACAAAAAACCCCAACCTAACCAAAACCCAAACAACTTCCCTCTCCTTTAACTGAGTCAAATATTAATAGAGGTCAGGCAGCAGATAAGAGAAGAACTGTACACTCCCAAAGTCAGTGTTCACAGGAAATTAGTTTCTCTTTTTTTTCAGAACTGTTTCCTCCTTGTGCTTATGAATATGTGTTAATTTGGATTTTGTTGTTTCATATTTGGAGAAACGCTTGGGACTTCCAACTTATTCACTGCACTAACTTAAGGACTGAATTTAATTTTCTCTCCACCCACTATCACAATGCAGGCACAAAGTGCCATAAGGAATGCACTTTTAAAAATCAGTCCATCTCCAGCAGCTAATTCTGAATAGTTCCATTTAATCCCAGATCTGTGTCTCAATTCAAAAAGTGGTAATTGCTAAGTACAAAAAAACCCCAAAACCCACCAGATGAAAAGAAGTGGCACATTTTATAGCACTTTCTCAAGAAATGGGAAGTTGCCCAGAGCCTGCAGTGCCAAAGTCAATTTTTCATTATGTTACTATAAATTAAAACTAATTATACTTGCTAGAGTAGAATCATCTTCAATTTTTGTTGTAAATGAAATAAGCCCCATCTCACTACGGTACAGCTGAGCAAAAAAAAAAGTGTGCATAAACTGATTTCTGTGGTTTTTCCAGTCTAGTTATTGGGAGAGCTACTACTATGGCCCATATTGGAAAACCTGAAATAAATATTGAAATCCTTGGCTCACTGCAACCTCTTTGCTAACTGTTTCATTCTGTTTAAAAATTTTGATTTGGCTTAATTTCCTCAGTCACAATATCAGGCAGGCAGTTCTTAAATGCTTCAAGATCCTGAGCTGCTAAAATATGCAGCAATAGTATTTGATAAGGTTTCCTTCACTATCAGAGATTTTACAACATCCATGTCTAAGGACACTGGGTGCTGCTACACGAAAAACTCCATGCCTTTCTGTTCCAGCTCTGTTTTTTACATCAAAGGGAAGATAGAAAGTAGAAAAATAAACCCAGAAAACTAAATATAGTCACATAAGATGAAAGCTACCCAAACTTTCTAGAGATCTGGGCCAGTGTGTGCTTGTGAAAAACAGTGTCATGACAGCATCAAACCCAGCCTAGGCTCTGTACTTCAAACGTTGGGTGCTTACGGTCAAGTCTTTTTTCTCCAGGGCTCTGAAACTAAATAACGAAGTGAGGCAAACAGGTGAATGAATAAGAGCCAGAGAGATGGTTATAAGGGTGTGACAAAAGTACAGAATGACACATGCTACAGCTTGCTCTTTGTCTAATTTTGGCATGGAGAGATGTGATCTCCAGCCTTCACAGCAGGCAGTGTTTTGTACCCCTTCCATCCCCACTGCATTCTGTGGTTTCAGTTTCCTAAATCTTTAACATTCTTCCCTTAAAAAATAATCAAGAACTTGCAGTTTTTTCTGTCTTATTATGACAAGTCTAAGAATTAGAGTTGACTTAGCTACGTTTAGGTACAAAGGAGAAAAACTTTGTACCTTCTATAAATTATTTTCTTGGCAAATATATTATAGAAAATTTGAGATAGTGAATGTTGTGGTGTGCTATGACCAGGTTTTGGTCTCTCCCATGGCCAGGCACTGCCATCTCCCCCATTCCTCCCCCGGTATTTGGTTTCATCCCCTGGAAGGTTCTGTATCCCCCAATCTGCTGCTAGCCCACCAAATTCAAACCCCGCACCCCTACACCATAGGATGTGTTGTACCCTCCCCGCCCACTCACGATGGTATATATGTTACTGTAAAGCGCTGTGTTGTGGTTCCCGGCATGAATCCAGTGCCCAAATAAACCATCCTGGGAAGCCCCTCCGTCTTGTCTCTCCTTCCTCGGCGCGCTTGCACCACTGGTGGATTAGGCTGGACCTTCACCAGCCCTCCCGCACCCCAGAGCAGCCTGGCCAGCCTCTGAAACCGTGGGCGAGTGCCCGATGCCTTAGCCGGTGGTACCACGGCAAGTGAAGGCATGGTCTTACAACTGTTTTGCATTGAAGTCTAGCAAGTGACCACAGAGAGAAGAACCAGTTTTATATCAGTACATCACAGACTCAGAGCCTCCTCAGGTTGGCACTGACCTCCAGTCTTTTCACTCTCTAATACCTGGCATCCTAAATTGTCCTTCCTGGGTTTATGACACACAAAACAGCAAATGCTGATCAGAGCAGATAGTCCTTTGCTGCTGCTGCTGCTCCTTTTTTTTGGTAAGTCTTTCTAGGCCAGCTGATAATGGATGTGTGAGAAGTATCAAGAATTAATTAACTGTGGCCTCCTTAAACAAGTTGTCAAGAATTCTGTTGTGATAACAGTACAGTCATACCCATCTTGCTATGAGGACTGATCATAAAAAATTGTTCTTTCCTCTCCACTAATACTGAGTAATCGCTGTTGATCTACAGAGCTGCATGGGGAAATATTTGCATAGCAAATGCACAGCAATGAACATAAAGTATTTTAGAGAGAAGAAAATCATGCATTTGTTACTGAATCATGCATGTTAGGATACATAACATTATATTTTTCTTGTAAAGTAAGACATTATTTTTATACCCACAACAAAACATGGACCTGCAGAGCTTTTCAAACAATCTTCTAGCAGCTTCATTCGAGTCTTTTGCAGCTCAGGACTGTCCCATTCGTCTGCTTCAACTCCCCAGTATAAGTCTATGACCTGGAAAACAGTATGCAACATAGTTACTTATCATATGCCCTTTCTACCATTCAAATTAAAAGTTAGCTTTGCCAACATCCTGTGCACTAAGCGTTGCTCCTCAGTGAGGTAAAAAGCAATGAGGTCTACATCCAGTCCTTACATAGACTGGCAGGATTTCCTCATATAAATGAAAATTCCAGCCTCTTACTTTCCCTCCCAAATAGTCCCTCCTGGGACACTCTCATTTTATAGTCATATGGAGATCAGCATGACAAGATCCTGACTTGATGTAGTCTTTTATTTGCTACTAGATTGCATATAATGGATAGGTTAAGAATAATGACAAAATCATTGAAAAAATCCTGGCTCCATGAAAATTCATGGGAATCCCACTGTGGATCACAGTAAAGACCATGACTTGACACCCTGTGTCACTTGTATCCACAGGAGATAAACTCATCTTGTGCACATGGCTTGAAAGAAAGAATGGGAATGGTTCTGCATTATCATTCTTCCTTTGTTAGCTGATCTTTGTACTTTGGAAGCAGAGTTTGTACAGATATGCAGTGGCAGAGGGCTTGCTGTCCAGCCTTTCATATGCAGCTACAGACTCAGTTTTGTGACCCTAATTAGTTGCAAACAAACTCCTGGAAGAATCTTTTAATGTTAAACTTATTTGAAGAAATTAAGCGATGAAGTGTGATTTCACCACACATTTTAAATAGAAAACTGAATTCTTACTGTGGGAAATTGGATTTAAAAAGATAGTGAACATATGTGTGAATTACTTTTGGAACAAAACTCATGGACCAGGGTACTACTCTCTCATTTAAGTACTACTGATTCTTAACATCTTGTATGGAATTTTAACAGAAGAAAAAGTCCAAATGGATAGTTAAAAAAAATCAAAATTGTATTAATACATGGATATACTACAAAATTGTTTATTGTAGTATTGTTTGTACTGTGGAAACACTCTGCAAGAAACAGAATAATAAAATTAGCTGGTGTCTAAACAGATTATAAAATTAGCCTGAAGATTTAATATAAGAACTAATAATGAGTTGATGTAAAACTGAATTTACAGCTGGTTAATCCCGGAAAATTTCTCATACCAATACCAAGGTTTAAGACTCAATCCTAGAGCTATTAATGCCTATGTGTAATTTCACTACCAACAGTCTTACTGATAATTTCTGCCAGGAAAGTTTGGGACACAGATCAGTGTTTGCTGGAGCAGGCACGTTGTTACTGAACATGACAGGTAGTGTCCTGTGTGACTGACTCATGATAAGTGAAAAACCCCAGGTATGGAATGCTTTGTAGCTTACACTGTCAAGAAAGTACACTCAGTATCTTTGTTTTTTACAGGAACTCTGTTCCAAAATTTTGCTGGAACATGCATTTTCTGCTACACAAAACTGCATTTTGAATAACCTTCCTATTTCGCTCACTTGCACTCATTTCTTTTCTGTCCTTTCTCTTTTAGTCTCAGTAGGAAAAAAAAGTGTTCCTTTCTTCCTCTCTACTTTCTGTTATTTATTAATACAACTTTATTATTGAACTTCACATTGTATTCATCTGATTGCTTGCATGATGCAGGATAAAGCTTAAATATTCTCATAATAAAATCCTTCCAATACAGATCTTAGCATACAGTAAAAATATTTAATTACTTGTTGAATGCATTTATTGTGCTGCTCAACTTTGTGAAAGCAATTTCTATTTTAATTAACTGTTCAGAAATCACATTAATTCTTTAAATGTGAAGAGAAAACTCCCTGCAGTACCAAATTATTGTAGGGACTCAGAGACTGTTTGTTAATTTTATGGGTTAACAGTTTTGGCACATAGTATCTTAACATGTTACAATTTTGCCCGGCAAGAGTAAATATTTTACTGATCAAACCTCTGAAGACACCAAAAATGTCAAAATAAGTCTCATCAGTTGCTCATTATGCTAACTAAAATTAATAGGATTTACAAAATTAAAGAAATTGAACAAGGAGACAATTATATCAGATTTGAAGCATGTTTTTACTTATACTTGGAAAAACTGTGTGACAAACACCCACTCAAACTTTGAGTAAGGCTGCCAAGGTCCTATGACAGCTAGTGCTCTCTGCAAGAGCTCCTCACACACAGAGGACTGACACTGGTCTAGTTCAATTCCACACTAGTCACCTAACAAGACACTTCATTCATAATTCAGTGTTTCCTTTTGCTTACTTTAGCTTTTGTCCTACCAATCTTACAGTTTCACAGATTTTTCTTAGGAGATAAAAATACTTTATTTCGATCACTTCCAAGAGCTTAAAAAAGGAACTAAAAATTTCATTCATTCAAAATTCCACTTTCCTTCTAGCATATATATATATATCCCGTTGAAAATTATTTGAAACAGTTCATTATTCTGAAGAAGAAAAGTGTATGCTGCTAATTAACTATGTTTACTTATCTTCCAAAATTTTCAATTACAACTACTTTCTTTAGCCTCTCCATCCTCCCCTGTAAAAGTACTGTATTTCAGGTCAAAACTACCATGCACTCTGGAAGCCTTTTTCTCAGCTTACTTGCTTTCTATCTTTGCCAATATGTGCCTTTTCCGAAATATTTTCTGATACAAAGAAGTCCATCGAGCAAACAAATTCATACTGTTATTGAATATAGTCAGTTCTGCTTCCAGTCATAGCGTGATTATGTTCAGTAACAGCTCCCACCAAGCTGATGACACCTGACAGATCTCACGCTTTGCAACAACTGAAACAATTTTGAGTGCAGCCTGGTGACTCATTGAAAGTTGGAGTGATGCATGTACTCAGATGCATTTCATGTGGGTCATGATTTAGTAGGTAGAGGGTGTCCTGAATAGTGCATTTGTAGTAGTCACATGCAAAGTAGTTCTTGTTTGGTCGGTAGAAGATTACATGATGAAAAGTTATATGTTCTGCTCTGTACAGAGAAATAGAAATTTATCCCTGTATCTGAAAAGTACATAATACTTTACCACTGCAGGAAAAACTGTAGTCTTGATTTTGCATACTAACCTAAGAAATTCAGTGTATCAGGACTGGAAAAGGAAAAAAAAATGTTTTGCTAAAGTCTATCTCAGAACCTCTTTCACAAGGCTTTACTACTTTTCCTTGGTTATTTTTGTCCATTTTCCTACTTCGCTTCCACAGAAATCTGGTAGCTTTCTACTTGTTTTCTGAACTGTGTCAGTAGAGCTGTCTCTTAGACCTCATATCACGTAAAGATGCTCCTGGTGTTGAAACTATACAATAAAATAAGTTGCTTCCATGAATATCAACCAGAGTAAACTTAATTATTCCTTCCCTAGAGACTACATTACAATTAGTTTGAAGAAAGACATGTTTCCTCTCACAAAGAATTCTGTGGATTATGATCTACTTGAAAGAGACATTCCCTTGCCAAGATGTCTCTCCAAAGATAACAGAAATAAGGGGTTGATATTTTCCATGAATATCACATGGTAGTAATACCAGAAAAATATTATTTAAATAATTTTTGTTATTCCTTTCATGTACCACTGCAGCTGGGACTTCCCAATCAGCTGATGAGCTGGGACCTTCAGATGAAATTCTTTTATAGCCATAATCAAAAATCACTGGAATTTACCACCATGCAGATTCAGCAACTCTGCTGTGACTCAGGGAATTAAAACCAAATATCCTAATTTAAGAACTTGTTATTTTGATTAAAAACCAGCTGTATGTGCATCAAGAATAATGCAGTGGGAGGAACAGGATGTTGCATAAAAAGGCATTAACTGTTTCCAACTAAGCTACACTCTGGAGAGATGAGTTTTGGGGTCACTAAGTATGCCAGGAAAGCTTGTGGATGCAGAGCCAGAGTTTCTGGAAAACTGAACAACATTTTTACAACATCAGAAGCTGTATTTGTTTCTCTTAGCAGAGAAACAGTTCCAGGCCTGCTGATGTATAAGGGACTGTGAAGTTAGGATATACCTGACTTAAAGCACCAATGACTTAAACAGTGATGCCAAACACACATGTTTTAAATCAAATACAAATGTCTTTATTACCAATTGGCTCTTGCCAAAGATGTGTATGGGTCTATGTTTCTTGTAACACAAAGAAGAACATGAACTTACTGAAGCAATGGGAATGCTACAGTTGACATTAAGGAAGCAGATTCCATAGTATACAACCACAATAAAAATGTTTCATGTTCAATTCATTTTGGTAATCAGTTTTGGTATTCACCTGGTTAAATTGTTTTCCACATTACGGTGGAACTTAAGTATGATTTCTAGAAACAAAACACAATAATTCAGATGTAACATTGTCTTCTTATATACCTTGAATATCTAAAATAGAGGTGGCGCTTTTTCATCTATTCAGAATTTACCTCAAATCTGCTTGTAAAATAATTTAAGTACATCAAAGGCTGAGAGAGGTAGGCCTGTTTAGCCCAGAGAAGACACAGATGAGAGACGATTTTATCCAAGCATACAAGTAGCCTAAAGGTGGGTATCAAGAGGAAGGAGCCCGGCTCCTCTTGGTGGTGCCAAGCAATAGGACAAGAGGCAGTGGGCAGAAACTTGCACAGCAAGTTCCATCTGAGCATGAGGAGGAACTTCTTTACTGCGAGGGTGACCAAGCACTGGAACAGCTTGGTTAGAGAAGGTGTGGAGTTCTCTTCTCTGGAGATATTCAAAACCTATTTGGATGCAATCCTGTGCAAGCTGCTCCAGGTGAACCTGCTCTAGGCAAGGTGAATGAACTAGATGACCTCCAGTGGGCCCTTTCAACCCCAACAACAATTTTGTGTGTGATTCTGTGAAATAAAGTTTTTGTAATTTTCTATTTACCAATGATATTTAAAAATGTTATCTGTTCTAAACAGAGTTAATTTCAAGATAAAGTAATTCAAGATTCAACACAACAAAACCTACCTGAAATTCCAGGCCATAGTTTTCTCTGCAGAATTCTCTCAGCTTAGGATACACATGTTCTCTTAGGGCACTCCTTTCTGCTATTGTATCTGTGTTGTGGAAAAAGATGCTATTAACAATATTTATATAAACCCTTCTTTTAGTCAGGGATATAGACTTTTCACTTAAAGATGAGCCCTTAACACACACAGAGCACTAATGAAAATCAGGTGCTGGGGTCTAATCCCCAAATTGTATGTTGTACATAAAGAAATGTTTGAATGTGTAACAAGGCATGTAAAATCACATAAATGTGTTTGTATGTGGCACAATTATGCTTTGTACACATCTTAACGTTGCAGCATATTACAATTCAGTGCAGCTGAATTAATTTTGTAATTCAGCAGTCAGAATTTATTGTTTTGACTTCCATTTAGTTTCCAGAAAGCTTAATTTTACAAATAAGAAACACCATGGAACAAAGAGATATACCAAAGATGAAAGAGATCTCAATACTTAGAAATAGATCAATAACATGAACTAATAACATTGTCTCAAATGCTATAACTTTCTTCACCATCTTTAATCTAATAGTATCTTAAATGCATTATTTATTAATTGTATTATTTATCTTTGGCCAGGTGATTTCTCCTATAATAGTAAATGCCCAGTTCTGTTATCATGTTATTCTTACCATGTAAAGGGCATGTTTTGGTAATGAAGTACAATATGGCGATGACACCAAAATTATTATTAAGTTCAGTATGTCCAAGTTAATTTGAACACATTTATATAAAACATACCACTTGCACATATAGTCAAATATGAAGTAAATTTGGTTAGCAGTGAAATCTTGTGTAGATAATAAATTTTATTCTCTTTCACAAGACTATGATATGTGACAGATTTTGCTGTATTGTAACTGAGTTGAGACCACACAGAGATAGCACTGTTGCTAAGTTATTTTCAAAAATAGAACATAATTGTTGTAAACCACTAGCTCCAAGTGCCATGTGATGAAAAATGAAGTGTTAACTCATGAATGATGGAGAATATTTACTGCAGGTAATGCATTATTTGTGTAACTGCACTGAAATAAAACAATAGATTACAATTGATTTGATGTTTCCCATATGGTTGCAAATAAGAAACATAAATGCAAATCTAACAATCCTTTAGAGCCACAAACAGAGCCACAGCTGATATATCTTAGATGTCTGTTCATAGAATCATGGTCAGAGATTTATAATGTTTTTATTTAAAAAATTCTAAGAAAGTGTAAAATCTGTAATTTAATTTATTACACCAAACTAGTAATATCCTTCTTACTATTTAAGTATATATTTGAAATATTACACAAATGTATGGTATAATTACCACTTATTTTCATGAAGAGAAAGCAATCCAGAAACATCCAGAGAATTATTTCTCATGAAATCTTCATCAAGGTAGAAAAGCCTATACCAAAAGGCTCAAAAGTACAGTCAGGTTTAATTCAATTTATCTGAATTACAACAGTTCTTCACAAACTTTTGATGTGTAAAAAGGTCAGAGAAAAGTAGCTTTCAGAAAGCGACCTCTTTAAGTGCGCTAATGTAACACTATGTATTTATGCTTTAATGTTTTAAAATAGACTAACTATGCTTATGTGTTCTGACAATGGTCCAAGGAGCATTGGTCAAGTCCTTGCCACATCACAAGCTTTCCATCGGACTGTCTGTACTCCAGGCCAGGTGAGACCCTAAATCTAAAGTGTAGAGCTTTTATATACCCAGTGTGAACACTGCTCATACGAGACTCTGCCCTGGGCTACATTTGGATGAGCGCAGCCTCACGTTCTCTCAGGCAGTTACCACGCTCCTCTCCCTGACGCTGAAGAGGCTTCACCAGGAGGGCTGTGCCCAGCTCTGGGCATCCCAAATCAGGAGGATGGGGAGAGGCTCCTAAGACAGAGGCCAAAAGCACAGAGAGACAGAGTGATCTGAGAATGTTTAGTCCTGCAAAGAGTGTAAGAGAGACCTAACTGCAGCCTACAATGACTTCTAAGGCATTTACAAAGATGATGGAGCCAACCTCTTTGTGCCAGAGAGTACAACAAAGATAACGATAGCATATTACACCTTGGAAGTTGAGGTTGGACACCAGAAGAAGCTCCTCCATCCTTGGAGCTCTTCAAGACTCAACTAGACAAGTTTGTGGTTGACCAAGTTTCTTCTCACAGCACTTCAGGAGGGAGGTTAGTCCAAATGACCTGAGCTGAGTCCCCCTTGCAACCTGCAGTGACCCTGTCTCTCAGGAAAAGTTGCAGGTTTGGCTTAGTTATCCAGGCTGCTTATACACTGCCTGGGAAGGCTTTTGCTCCTGTCTGGGCTGGTGGGAGCAAAGCTGTAGAGTAAAATACCTGGTGCCATGGACCCAGTGTCCATGCCATACATTTTTAGGGCATTTCACTTTAGGTTAAGCTCTACCTCACAAACATTTGGAATGCATTTGGTGAGGATATGGAGTTATCTTCCTGATTTTCATGGGAAAGGAATCCAATTCATGCACACCAAGACCTCCCTATGATGCGAGTCAAAGTATATTAGATAGTGATGATCAAGAGATTCACTTCACTTGCAGATCCAGATGAATACAGACACATCCTACAAATATTTTGGAATGGAGTGAAAAAAACAGCACTTGCAGCTCAGAGCTGCCTGTGTTAGTACATAAAAGGGATGGATGAGCTGCTCTCTCCTTAGGATCCACAGCCATTAATTTTCTCTCATACTATAGCATCTAAGTCATCCTTTTCTTGCAGAATGTAGTACACAGCTAACAAGGCTAATTTGTCAGAGGGTTGCACGATGCCAATACAGCAATATTGTTTTGGTTTCAAAGCAATGGTGTTGCCGTACATTGTGATAAAAGCTAACTGTGTAGTTTGCTTTATTTGAAATTTTTTTACCTTCAGAGTAACTGAGACCCTAAGATCAGTCAGTGATAGAAGACTATATATTCTATTTTTTTTGCCTTAACACAGGTTAATTTTGGCATGCAATTTTATGAAAACACAGAGCATCATATCTTCATGATCAAGTAGAATAAACTCTTGAAAACCAACTTACTATTCAGTTACTGAGATAAACCAAAATGATTCTTGCCTTTTTAAATGAAAATCAATCATGACTACAACTTGGTTATTAAGGAAGCAACAATCTACAGTTGTTTGCAGTTACTTAAATGTGACAGCAGATAGAATAGTCTTACTAGGGATCTAACATAGGCTAAGTTGCAGGAACAACAACAAAAAAGGGGAGTATTGGAAAAAAACCAGAATTTAAGAGTAAACACGATTAAATGATAAATGGGAAGTATTTTGCCTGAGGTTTACAACAGATAAAACCATGTTCTGCTACTTTCTGTTTATGCCCATAGGATTTATACCACAGAACCCTGCTGGCTCTAGTTTTAGAACGTCGTGTTGTTCCCTGCAGCTTAACATGTAGAGTCTTGTTCAGAAAATGAAACAACACACTGCAGGAGTAGTGCTACATTTGTAATATCTTAAAAATGAAATAGATAAAACATTCCTTCAACTAGAACTGTGGTCTGGATAAGACACTTGGCATACCCATTCTGTATTTTTATTCATACCTCTATATCTAATGGAATCTGCTTATCTACTTGGAACTTGAGTGTGGTGCTTATATTAACTGCTTTTAAGAATTCCTGTATTTGAAATAAGTTTAGAAACTTTAAGGAAACAGAAGTGCATATAGTTAAGATGAACTGTGATAATTAGTATGGATGGTAGATAAGCTGGTTTAATTAAATGTAATCTAACTTGATTTAAAGTGACAGCAAAACTGTGAAGCTGGCAGTTCCTAACAACAAAAATGTCACACAGGCAAATTCCACCTTCCAGGTTGCTGCTGCAGATGAATGGATTAACTAAATCACATTCTTCTAGCAGCCAAAATGAGACAGTAGTTGTGAGATGAGCCTTCTACACCTCTTTATGTTAATTCTGATACTCAGAAATACAAATAATAGTTCACAATAAATGGTGGGAATGAAACTATATCTGAAAAAACATAAGAGAAAACTTAAAAAAAACCCCCAACCCTAAACTTGTCTCCAGTATTTAAATGAACTCAAACCCCAAGTCTTGTGCAAGACAATGACTTGTTGAGTGCACATCTTCCATACAAGAGCCATATCTTGCAGACGGCTGCCTGCTAAGCCATTCCCTAACCACTGTCCTGCCCTACACTTTCAACTGACTAAGAATGTCAGTGCAGCCTCCTGCTCCCCAGTGTAATCTTGAGGACTGAGATGAATTAGTCACATATACATCTACATCCTTTCTCCTGTCCAATAAACACACCTGTTTGTGTGCAGTGTGGTTTCTGAAGGCTTGTAGCTCAATCAAATCACTGCCAGTTTTCATTAAAGTACACCAAGGTGCTGCTTCTCAGCTTGAACTATTCCCATGCCAAAGTCTGACCTTCAAACACAAGCTGTTCTGCTATTAAAGTCACTTATTTTAATAGAGCAAGTACATTCTTCAATCTTGTGTTAGTATACACATGATGTGTATTTACAAAGAGTTGCCAAACATTAATCTCTGGGATAAAATAAGTCATGGAACATAGAAGAAAATTTGAAGAATAAGTCATGGAACTGTTGAAGAAAATTTCAAAATGTATACGCAAGTGAACAGAAAGAGTTAACATGTAAGTCTGATGAGAATTGCCCATTTCCAATAACCAGTTATTTTGTCCTAAGACCAAATAGTTTATCTTGCAGGTGGTGTACTGGTCTGAGTTCAGCCACAGTGATGTGAATGGCTGTTTTCATGTATGTGGGCTGCAGTCACACATCAACTCTACTCAGTCAAGGCTCAATGCAGCTGAACAAGGAGATTGCTCAGCCCCATTTCCTATCCTGTGCTGCAAAGGAGCTGCCAGTGTGGGGACAGTGAGCCCCACAGGACCACTCTTAAAGGAGCACATGAAAACTGACAATCTGTTCACAGAAAAGTAACCTGTGAGTAACCATACCCATGCAGATGCAAGCTAAGGCCCTCAGGCAGAGGAAAATCCTAAGCAGGGAAGGTGTTTGCCCTGCCACTGTTTGACTGACAGAGGAACATTGCAATACCCAGTTTGAGAGAGCCAGCAAGAAAATTGTTGATTGACATAACAAGTTGAGGCAGGCAGCTGAACCTGGAAGAACTCAGGCAGAAAAAGAAGGAAAAAAAAAGAAAAAAGCTGCTCTAGCAGCTGTTCAAGGCACCACAGAAATGAATGTCACATGGAGTCAGAGACCTGTCTATAGGTTTCATCTCCAGGCAGTCACCTAAGAAAGACCATGTATGCGCGGAAGAAATAATTTCTGTATCACCTCCTCCATTCTTGGTGTCCTTGTGCTTTGCAGTGGAACAGGACAGACACTTGCTGGAGGTCTTCACCTCACACCTTTCAGCTCACTTCTATGCTGCCATAGTCTCCTGCACAAATTCACACTGTTACATTTAATAACACATAATGTTGGAGTCTCTTGTGCAACTGTGGAAGCCCTGCATGAGCAGTGAACTTCCAATCTAGTGCTTTCTCTAAGTTTTCTAAATGCTTATATTTGATAGAAAGGTAGGACAGATTATTGCCATAGGATTTTTTTAATGCATTGCAATACTAAAATAATGTGTGTATTTTATAAACATTGTCTATTAACTGCAATGAGAATTTCTGCACTTTAATTATGTAAGGTTAAAAATTACTTAGCAGCAGTGCCAAATAAGAAGTGGCTGCCAAGCCTCTTCATGCTAGTATGTTCTTGACTCATATGACTGTTCAACTGAGTTATTCCTTTTAAACTGCCCTTTTTACTGATAATACACAACAGCATTGTGTATTACCCATGCTACTAAAAACTTCGAATACTCAAAGGTAACAAGTCCCTAAATATTACAGAAAACTTGTCTCTGAAAATAATACCATAATAATAAGTAATTTGCATTTCTATAGTCCCTTTCATCTCAGAATCAGAGCATTTTGCAAGCAATTAAGTGAGTTTGACTCATGTAGCAGGTAAGAGAGGGAAAAAAGACTAGAGGTCCCTAGTACCCTTGCCTTCATAGAAAATGAACATAAGACACTGTTGTCATTTTTTTTCCCTTGGAGTTTCTGTGAGGAAAGAGCATTAGAAGAGGCAGGAATCCAAAGCTTCCCAAGATTAGGTAGACTGGGAATGGGAACAGGTTGGTCTGGATCAATTCTCCCAGTGTCCCTTCCCCGAACAACAATGCCAACCTTCAGGTCTCTACTGTGTCTTTGGAAGGCAAATGAGAAACTGGACAGACTGAAGACCATTCATTAATTGAACAAAACCCCACAACTAACTAACCATCCAAATAAATTCTGATTAGCAAAACACTGCAACATTACTGTGATGTAAGACAGCTGCGTGTCCTCCCTCCCCCTGATGGTCAGAGTTCTTTCACGAGATGTACATGAAGTCTATGTGACTCAACCTTCTCAGTTCTTAAAAAAACATAAATACAAGACTGGACTAAGCATTTCAGCCCAAGGGGATGTCTGCTTGCCATGAAAGTCAGAAGAAATAATGAAAAATAACATTAAGATGGTAAGTAATTCTGAAATGTGTCTCTGAAGTGGGAAGAAATGACAGGATATAACTACAAATTTGTGATTTACACCAGAACAGTTAAACAAACACACTTTCAAAAGACCTAACTAGGCAGGAGTCAAAATGTAGGGCATAACTATAAGCCTAAAACTTCTAGTTGCAGCAATTACCTCTTCTTTTTTAGCCCCAAATCAAACAATACCTGATGTAAAATGAGGCATAGTTTTCCCTGAAATGTTCCATGTTGTCAATTCAGTAAGATGATAAATGTAAAAAACCACATATACAATAAGTAAACATATGCAATATGTATTTTTTAAATTATAATGTTTTAAAATTATAATGGCCAGATTTCACAGTGTCATTTTATAAAATATCCTGCATCCTGACTGCTAATATGCTTAACCAGTGCCACCTATTGGTTTAACAATAACACCCAAACAATTTAAAAAAAAAAAAAAAGAGTTGACTAGTAAAATCAGAGGGATCAAGACCCATGTTAAAATACAGAATTTAGGGGGAACATTGGTAATTAAGTGATGTAACAGAAGGGAAGAGTGGCTCCCATATCCAAATATCAAGATTCAAATTTTCATTATTCACACAATTGTCTTCCCAATTTGAAACAAATGTTGGTTTCTGACAGTTCTGTTCTGTGTGCAGCATGCTTACATGACACAAATTTGGAATCGGATCCAAAAGTTGGTGAAGTTAATGGAAAGATCTGCTATCTCAGCAGATTTTAAATTAAGTTCAACATTTGGCACATATTGAAAGCCTGAATCTTTTGATACCTTACTGACTTCCCCAGAGTCTGGATGAAATCTCTCAACCATAAGTAAATCAAGCAGTAAATAAACAGTACATCCTCATGTCAATCTAGTGGTGATGGTATGGATGAGGACTCTGAAGCAGAATTTTATCTCATAACATGTCCTAATTAACTAACTTCACAGTAGCCCTTGGGAACACAGCACCCTGATATGTAGATATTCCTAAATAAAACAAGAAGAGTTAGGTTTACCTGGAGTCCGTTCCCAAGCCTGCAAATGGTCCCTAGACTGCCGCTTGGGAGCATAGGTGTCCTTGTGTCCCTTGACTGTGATTTGTGGTAAACACTGAAATGCAAATGCATCTGCACGCAAATGCCAACAAACAGCAGGAGCTCCAGCAACACTGCAGGTTGAAGGCAGACTCTCTACAGGGGGACAGCTTTTTGCACTTTGCAAACTGCACAAGTGGAAGAATTAAAAAAAGTCTAATTCTTTCATTTAATAAAACAAGTTAGGAAAAGCTCCTGAAAACATGACAACTTGCAAACTGTTGCCCTGAGTTTGCAGTGTTTCAGTGTTTTTCCTTTTGTAAATATTATTAGATCTTTCTGTAAACATGGCCATGTTTCCTTAGCTACTATCTGTTCTTTTCCTATGTTTGTGAATTCCAGTATACTGGGTGGAGAAATATGATTGACAAATACTTTGACCAAGTAGATTATAGGAGGTGGTGATTTCTACCTCCAATCCACGGTGATGTGTGAAAACATATAAATAAAAGTCAGAGGGTTCTGCCCTCTCTCTTTCTGCCCTCTCAGTCTGCTGTGTCGGTGTGGTTCCTTGTTGGCTCTCCTTGGGGCCCTCGGCCTGGTAGGCCGGCCTGACGAGAGCTACAGCAAACCATTATTGTCATACAATTAAATGATGTGACAGGAGAAACTGAAGACACAGCACATTTAGTAACACCAAAATTAAGTCTGAAAATTATCTCTGCAGAACATCAAAGCTTAATAAAAATAGGCATGGGAAAGTAAAAAGGTCTGTTAGGACAAGAATTTGCTACTATGATCAAAATTAATGTGAAAGAAAAACTTCTTGTGAAATCTAAAGGAGGAGTTCTGAATGAGTTGTGGAAAAAATGAATAACAGCAGACAGAAATAAGGGCCATTGCAATAAAAAAGTTATGGGCAAAAATACCATTGATTCACTGAGAAGTGTCAACTCACACTTCAAAAAATAATGGAATTTCCCAGAAAGCAGAAAAAAGGCTTACAACAATGAAAAATGCTTTTAACAATTAAGCTGTGTGTACTGCAATAGCTTTGCTACTTTTCTTCTCACATCACGAGACCAAAGAGAAAACCGAGGGTGTGTTACTAAGGCACTTAAGGTAATGAGGCTGTGGCAGTCAATAAAGCAAAGGGATGTCACAGACATTCTTCCTCCTAACTGCAGGTTCAAGTGCTGTAAGGGAATGAAGTAGTATGTTATAGGCTTGGAGAAGGCATAAAGCAGAGCAGAACCCTAAAAACCCACAAGAAAGCCGGTCTCATAAAAGCACACACTTATTTCACAGTACAGTCTGATGCAGGACCATTAAATACACCTAATTCTGAAGAAATTCCAATAAACACTCCTATGTGACTTTGCATCTGGCAGTACTGCAAAACAGTGGAAGAACTCTGCAAGCACTGTTGGCTCCCGAGTAAAGTTGCCCTTCCCTTACCTAAATTTTCTACTTTAGGTGCACAAATCACAAGAGTTCCAATCCAGCCTTCATTCTTCCTTAAGTTTGGTGCAATACAGCCACAGTTTGTGTCACTACAAAAAATGGTGAAGTTAGTTGGGCCAACTGGAAAAGCATGACTGATAAATGTAACCTACTGTACGGGCTTCAAGTGAAAGATGTGAAGACTTTTATGCCAGAAGATGAAAAAGTCTCCAACCTGACACTTTTGGGTGTGCAGAAGCACCCACATAAGAGTTGCTGGTTGCTATCAGTGCAGTCAGCTTGCATCAATACAGTAGGAGTTTTCTTTGCAACAGATTTTTTTATCTTGATGCTAAATGAAGAGAATTAAATAACATCACTGAACAGTCAGGATAGCTCATGGCTGCTGTAGAAACTATTATCAAAGATGAAGAAATGAAATGACAACCCCAGCAAAGGAGAGCAGCTGCAAGAGGGCACTAAGCCCAGAACAACGGGACTACATGAGGGAGGGATGCCAGAAGCTCAACTACAGCTTGCCTGAAGATGAGAATCTCAACTGATTTCTTTAAAATACTACTTCACATACTGAGAGACAATTTTAGCCTAGGTATTAACACCCACTTACAGGCCCTTTGGTACAACAGTTTTAAAAACTGAGGGTCTGCACTGAAACTCACTGAACATGGCCAAATGATTTACAAAGCTGGCTCGTTTTGATGGATTATGCAATGTCTGAGAGGCAAACTGTGATTGACATGTAAAGGAGGAGTGATTTATCAGACCTTGTTCTACTTCCCCTCCCAATTCTAATGATTCATCTAAGCATTATTTTTAGTGAAGATTATATAATCCAGTTGAAAAGGCCATTTTTAATAAATGTACCTGTTTTTATCAGTCAAATATTTTTCTGATGCCTTGATTTTCCTAGCTATTGCTTTCTTGCTCTAGGTTTTAATTATTTCTTCTGCTTGCTAACCACATTTTGTTGATTATATGTAGAGGTAACAGTAAATTTGCAGTTTAATGATCTTGAGGAGTTAGCAATTGAAAAAGGACAACACATGTTCTAGTCACTTCATTTGAGAAGCAGATGTAGTTGCAACAATTAAGTTTAATTTCTCACAAATACCTAATACAAGTATGATACAGAAAATAATATTTAAAGAAAACTTCCAGAACTGACATACCAATTTAATTAATCGGTGACTGAACTACAGAATGTTTCCCAGATTACCACTTTCAAATTACTTTAGCCATCCTCCCCAACTCTTTGCTCTTATTTTCCTGATAATAATACCCAATGAGTTATAATTACCTTTAAAGGATGACAAGGACCTTTTATGATGCTATAATCTCAATGGCAGTGTAGAATCTGTCTGAAAGGGTGGACTTGACTTTATTTCCATTTCTTGCACTGCCAGACACTGTCAGTCTTTCTCAGTGCCTGCAAAGGCATTGGTCCCTTGGCCACAGAATAGAGAAAAAGTAATATTTTATCTGTCACACCTACACACAACTGAATCCATAACTGGAGATTCTGTTTGAAACTGTTTTGAATTTACATAAGGACTATGAGGAGCTGACTGTGGCATTTACATTGGAACAATATACCAGCAATGGAATTGCTTAATAGAATTATATAATACTATACATGGTTGATTATAGAAAGTGTAAAATAGAACATTTTTAATGAAAACAGGTAGAGTGTAAAGAGATTAGTTGCATTTTAATGTCTGTTTTCTAAAAAAAGGGAAGAATAAATGATGAGCTGTGTCTTTTATATGTCTTCTGTTCTCTTTTGAAAAGTATTCTTAACTCATTGACTGACATTAAACAAATCAGACCAACAAATTACCACATAAATAGGAGAAATCATGTGAATGAGTCTCCTCCTCCCATTGATAAATAAACCACCAAAGCAAAAGCTGTAATATAAGCCATAACATTATAGACACTTCATAAATGCCTCATTTCCAGAAAAGCTTCATCTGAAACAAGCAGACCACTGCAGGACATACACCCATGATAAAATTATCCTTATGGGATTTTATTGACTTACATTATCTATCTTTTTGTACGGATGCTTAGATCAAGTTCCTGACATGGTAAAAGGATGAGGAAGCAGAAACTGAATTTAAGAAGTTTGTGAATAATTACATACACCAGTTACTGAAAGTTACAGAAGCTCTTTCTAAACAAGGAAATTTTCAAGGAATTTTTAACTTTTGGTCATTTTATTGACTAACGAGCTTATTTTGTATCTGTATGTTGCTTGTAAGCATGACCATAGTGCTATGGAAGACATACCACATACCACGTACCATTCCCCATGTATTTCCTTAACTGGTTTGGAGAGAGCTCATGGAGAGTGACATAATCTGTCAGGAATGGCACAGGTATGTCTGCTTCTGCTTCAGGTAGGAGGTCAGGTCTGAAGGCCTCAAGAGGTCCCTTGCAGCCTGTAGTCTGTGATTTGCACAAAACATGACTAATGCAATAGCTGTCTAAGGTCCCTTGGACTCCGTTACAGCCACACACCTGCTTTAGATGGCATGTCGTGTAACTCAGTGGCACTAATTTTGCTCACCACAGATGGCTTAATTCTTTAAAATCCCATGTTGGAAATGACTTGCATTTCAAAGTAAATCATGATCCAAATTTTGGTAGCATTTTGATGTACTGAATTAGGGATCACACAAACAGAAATGCTTTAATAACTTGCCTCAAGAGCACTGTGTAATTCTTCATCACTTTTAAATGTAATACAATACATATATAGGTAAAACAAGACCATTATCAAATATACATGATTCTATAATTCTATAACATGATTCTATAATTTTCCCACTCGTAAAAATATCAACACTTCCTGCTCACTTATATCTGAGCTATCACAAATCTTATAGGGTGAAAAATACAAATTTTCTTCAGAATTTACTACTTTGTCTTGCCAGAACAGTACAGGCTATGAATCTAGCCACCAGGGCTATTATCAAGGCAGAAAATATTTTTCTTTTGATCTCCTTTTCTAGAATTTGCAGGGCCTTTATTAAAGAGCAGTAGATATGGAACAATAAAAATATTAACTCCTTAATTTCAAGAAAATCACTTATAAAGTGGTCATATATTATTTATGTTACGTTTAATTATGATAGTAAAGTAAGATCCTCTAGATGTGTCATGTTGGCATAGTTAGGTGTGGAAAATTCTTGATAACAAATAACCCTTAGATTAGAGTTCTGCATAATACACTGGACTCCTTTGGATCAGACTTCACACCTTAGGCTCCTTAGATTGCTGAATGCTGTAATTTCCTTATTTATTTCTTAGTACGGCTCCATTTTAATAACTCTGTAGAAATAAGGACATTCAGATACCTAGGTCTTCGCAGCTAACCCCTCTAAATACACATAGACAAAAATGGATCATTACAATGATGGTTTTGGATAAAGTTACTCTTTTAGGGAGATCTGCTTTTAGGTACCCTTTCTCCACAGATATTCTCATTTTTGTTTTTTCGAGATCTCTTCTTTGGCTGAATATACACGTCTTGTTCATAAAAATTCCCAGTGAAGTTAGCAGGACTAGGCATTTCACCAGGCAATAATCCATCTCATTATTTGGAAAGGTTGTTACAAGTACCAAGACTGTTGACTAATTAGTAAAGCAACTGGACATTCATGGAAGCAAAGAGCCTCACAGGTTATTAAGCATGAAGACATAACCTTCATCATTTTGTCCCTGTTGTGATCTATTATTCTTTCATCACACATCTGAAATTGCTAGAGTCAAAGAGGAGTATTGGGCTCCTTTGGCCTAACTCACTAAGCCTGATATTACTCCATTTGCTTCTAATTTATCTTGTATGTAACAGCTGATTTGCCTAACTCTACAAGTATGGATAACTCCTCTCATCTAAAAGTATTTAACCCACATGGTTACTCATTGGTTCTCAATCATTTAAAAGTAATCTTAATCTAGTATTTTAAATTGAACTTAATCCTAAACTCTGAAACTAAAGCTGTCCAGATGGGCTCTTAGTCATTAATTCTCCTTTCATCTTAGTGTTTTGTAAAATATTACTAGTTAGAGACGAAATGAGAATTTCACAAATAACACTGCTATGTATCATACATATACTATAATAACTATCTCAACTGTTTCAGTTTGGAGATTCATAGGGCCTAGATCAGACTGTGAAGATACTCAATTGCTAGTGGAGTGAAATGGGCTCGACTAATAAATATTTTCAAGGGTTTAATCATACCACAGAGGAGTGTTACTATACTGAAAACTCCAGCTCTGCCACCCCAGGAAATGCTAGGAGCAGGGGAAGAGTATTTGACGAGCTCTGGCAGTTTGAAATTTGACCTGTTCAGCTATTTTATCAGTCCAAATGACTGATACGTGCAATAGCATCACTGGATTAGGTTCAGTGTGGAAGTCCTGCCATTTGCTAGTCTTTCCAGTTTCTGGCAGAAAATGTATTTTGAACACTCTGATAAATCTAGTCTCTAAAGGTGACTCTTTTCTCTAGATCCAGATTCTGCACAAGAATGACTGTAGCTGCTCTGTCCAGCAGTGTCCCATCCCCAACAGTGGGCAACAGCAGGTGGTGATAGAAGAAGTTTAAGACCAGGCCAAAGACAGAAGGAGCCATTTAATTATGGTGGTGATGAGGTGCCTTACAAGAGGTGCATTTTGTACATGTCCTCCTTGCCCAGCACAGCAGCATGCACTTGGTGCTCTGCACTGACTTGGGCCTCCCTGCTCTTTACTTTGCTACACTGCTTGTTTTCAGCTACCTGTGATTTAGCCTACTCCCCTTTGACTAGATTTTGTAGGTAAAAACTTCTCTCCGATACAAACCCTATATTAATAAGAGCAGTGTCAGGCCAGTGGAGTTATTTTAGAGGTGCACTGACACAACCATGATTAAATTGTGTTCCCTAATTCTACCTATTATTATCCTTCTTTAATTAAAATTCCAGTAGAGGGATAAAGCAGTTGTCTTGAACAGCGCTGCCTATATTAAAACCTGCCAGATTTCTTTGTATTCCATACACATGACTATTTATGATATGATATTTATATCTACCACCTTCAATATATTAAAACCTTAAATTACTGTAGGTAGATATTACTAATTTATTATTACAGCAGCCTGAAAGGATATCTCATCACAAAACATTCTTTCAGCTGCTAAATTCAAAGAAATTTCATTCGATTAAAAAAACTGCCACTTGGGCACTGCCCTTATATCTTGAATTAGAAGTTTGGTAACTCCTTGAAGTTTTCATTATGTGATATATATTTTAAAATTCTCCAAACAAAACTTAAAGTCTAATGCAGGATTTTCTCTTGCATGTTCACAGTCTCTGGACACATGCCCACACAGTCACGTATGTAAGTTTCTTAAGAGGAATTATTTTGCTGCATAAGCTTAGGGATAGGATGCCAAGTTATGTAGTTATGTACCTTTTGTACTACACTGCTCTTATGTGATTATACAAATCCCACCACAGAACACACGTGGCCTCCCTGAAACACAGCCTTGGAAATCCTCTTCAGCTTGCTGCACAGCAGACTGTTGCTCAGCTGAGAGGTCATCCCACTGCCCTTGAGCAGGCAGAAAAGAAGCTCCCCTCTCTTGATGGGGGAAGGCACTGGGACGCTGCCTGCTTGGTTCTGTCTCTCATTTCAAAGGTCTCATACGTTGCTCAGGGAGCAATTCACAGTAAGGACCCGATTCAATACCGCTGCTGTCCATCATCTAATACATTATTTGAGAAATTAATATCACATATAATTTGCCCACTTGTTTCATTGTCCCTCACTGTACTTAGAAACTGTGTCAAGGGGCCAGAAGCTCCCTTGTCACTGAAAGAAAGCCACTGCCCCCCAAGAACAAGGCACGGTCTAGTATGCAAATACATATCTGAAGAAATAAAGCAGTATTTGCCAACTTAGAAAGCAAAAAAAAGAAATTGTAGGTTTTGCTTTGTTTTAATGTTATTTCTTTAAAGCTATGAAAAACAGTCATAGAACCTAAGCTGCAGGTGCATACAACTGTTTACAAGTTTACTTGTGATAAAGTTTAAACTCCTCTGTAAAGCTTTTACTTTTACAATAGCATTCAACAAAATCTAGGCAGTTCTTCAGTATTGCTAGAAATACAACCTTGAGTGATAACCTTTGAATGTACTCAGTTCTCACAAGAGAACTGAGCACTACCAGCAAGTTTGAATACAGTCTGTGACAGTGCGGCTTGAATGTCACACATCTATTTACACCATTCTACACGGTTTATAATATTTTGTATCATTTATGGATACGTGTGCATATGTGTATACACACAACTATAGATACAGAAAATCACAATTTTAGTATTTTAAGTATTATAACAGAATGGACATGTGGTCAAAAATTTTAAGTAGATAGGGTAAATATCTAATCCCCTTGAAGCTGATAACTCCAGGTGTTGCTTAGCAGGAAGACAACTCAGTTTCAAGCAATTTTGCTTATTTCTAAACATCAAGAAGAAACTACAAACCCAACAAATAACATAGCTTGCTCTTTTATTTAAGAAAAACCCCACCCAATACCTCTTGATCATAGTATTGTTGCCAAATGCACATCCTACCTTTTGAGTACATGAATGAAAATTTTCTGGAAAATTAAATAGAAGTTCTTGATGTTGCCATTTGCATATTTGGTACATTTAGAGCAAATCTGTAGCCCCGTCCACAGGATACATAAGCAGATAACCCACATGAAAAACAGGAGGACACGAAGAGCAGTTCTTTTCATACAGATTAACAGATTATTATGGCTTTTCAAGTTTATCTGTGTGACAGAATAATAGGAACAAAGGCTTGAGGATCTCCTTTGCAAAAAATCATCTTGTACTGGTTCTGCTTGAGATCTACCCACCCTGCCTTGCATAAAAAGTTAAAACCTACATAAGACTTGGTCATATAGTCTCAAGGAGAGTCAGATCTTGATTTTGCTCAACCACACCAACAGTGGAGTTGTTCCATAGCACAACAGAAAAGAGAAAATTACACACAGAAGTTGAAATACTGAAAATGGCAGGTTTCTTTCCAACTTAGTAAACTGTTGGTATCTCTAACCGCTGGACCTCCTGAAATAAGACATATTTCAAATCAAGCTTCACACCAAACCTGAGTACTTGAACAAATTTTCTCCCCCAAACTCTGAGACACTTTATCTCTAAAACTACTGAACTCCCCTTTTTTCTTTTTTTTCAAGTGGTAGCTTGGTTTTTGTCTCTTAAACACTACAGTGATGTGCGTCACACAAAACCATAAATAGGTACAAAATTAGGTAACCAGAACTAACACTTAGCACAAAAAAGTCCTGGAGTTATTTGTCTCCACATCTCCGCAACACCTCCTTTGCAATTTCATACACTTGAACATCTGTGGTTTTCTTTAGCTAAGGAATAAATTCCACTCAGATTATATAAAATTGTCTTTATAAAGAGATCTTCATGTAACATATCCAAGTAGGGACACCATATGGTATTTTGTGATTGGTCAGAATGGGCCATCATTAACTAAGCATTATTATGGCTTTTGGATATCTTTCCACTTTAACATTTCCTAAATTATATTTTCCTTAAGGAAAACAGTATTTCAGGTAAAAATAATATAACAGACCTGGAACATGCTAAGAAAGCAAGATTTTGCCTTTTTCTTATCACATATGGCAATAATTTTGTAATTTAAGCAATCATATTTCTTCATCTGTTTTGAGTTATCCACCATCACGTTCTAAACGACAAATTCACATGACTATTTTTCTTTCAGATGTACATCAACATGGATAAAAACACCTACAATTCCTCCAAAGCAGCCTACAACAACAGGTTCAAATGAAAACATTGGTAAGACCTGTTTCTGCAGTCATTATTTAAACCTTCTTTAGTCAGCAAAACTAACTGCTGGTGGGAATTTTGCTTTACGTATCACAAGGAAATACGTAAATTTGGCATTGAACACTTGTACTTCACTATAATTGAGTGTTTTTCAAATTAATACAATGCTCTGGATGATGCATGTCAATGGAAATCAACTAAGATGGAATAAAAAATGAAGGAATCTCAAAGTCATTCAATAGCATAAGACAATGAAATCTCACTCCAGCAGTTCATGGGGAAGCTGGTGAAGTTCCAGCTATACAGGTTAGTTTTATACTGTGCTTATACAATGGAATCATTAAAGTGGTGGTAATATCAGTAGTATCTTCTGTTAGAGTAAGATCTTCATTTTATATTTCCACATGTATACGTAGGACTTCATACTTAAGATTGTCAATCATGACAAAACTAGTAGTTGGTTTAATGGTTTTAAAAAATGGGTACTGGGGGCACTGAAACCATGAGGAATTAAACAGGGCTGTTAAAACAAAGCTTGTTTATGATCTCATCACAATTGTTTCTGTTTGTACAACAGAAAGGTATTAATAGGCAAAAAATGGCTAAAAAATATTAATTTTCAAAATCCAGTAAAACCAACCCAGTGCTGGAACTCAGGAAGTATGAAAGGGTGCTACACAGAGGAGAGTGCAGTATGTAGGTGGAATAGTGGATGGGAAAGGGATCATCCCTGCCCTGTGAAGTGCTAGGTGCAACCCTGTTTATGCCCTGAGATAAGGCTGGCTAACAGCACCTCTGTCAGGACACGCCCGGTTCTATAGAAAGGTATTATCATCCTGTCTGCAGTGGAACCACCTGCGTGTAGGATTTGGCTTTATACACATCCCTTGTCAGTGTATTCATTTGTTTCTACTGATTACTAAGGCATCTTCAAACTAAAACTCCAAGAGGTCAGAGTAAAAAATTATCCCTGTCTTAACTAATCAACGCAATAACAGGACTTTAAGTCAAACTAGCAAAGGGCTGATTTCCCCACTTTCAGAAGAACCAACAGGATTTAAAATTTTCAGAGTTTTGACTGATTGTTCCAATTCACTGGATTTCATTTTCAAGACAAATTCCTAACTCCAGTTCAGGCACCAGTTTCAACCGGAGCTTGTAATGTTTCTTTATATCACCACATAACTTCTTGAACAGCAAACTTTGCAACTCAAATAATTTTCTGTTTGAAGTAGTGACAAGAATCATTGGAAAGTTCTGAACCTATACAGGGCTGATATCACAGTTCCATGTAATGGAACCATATGGGAGTTTTTACTTGTTTTTCACATGAACTGTATGTTAACGGCAGGCATCTACACAGGCACTACTGAGTAGCAGAGAAACTGTCATTAACTGACTTGCTGTTACAGCTCACAGATTTCTACACGGAACAGTAAAGCACTTATTACAATCAGGCAAATATGGCTTACTTTTCTTATCACTCTGAAGTAACAAAAATATCTTCAGAAAACCAAAAAGCAATAAAAATCTTCAACCTCTCTTTGCCAAAATGACTATTTAAATGCATATTTTAAATATTGCTGATTGCTTATATCTACTGATATGTGAAAACAGATTTATTTGTATTCAAATAAGAGAGCAACTTCCATGTTTCTAAAGATCCAGTCATTTTCAGTGATATGAAGATGAATTAATTGATATCAACAACTTGAGCAAGACCATACTGCTAACTACTAGGGGATAATACACTTTCATTTATCTACAAAATTTCTTCTAGAAAACAAGACTTCAAAATGAAGCAATCTTGCTCTTACTACCCATGCTCACGGTCTCCACTTGTTCTTTTTAGGGACTTCTGCTTAAGAAATTTTTCATATGACCATTTTCCTAACTGCATAATAAAAACATAATGTAGTTCAGTCATACTAAAGAATATGTTTGCAAAGAACAGACCAAACACTGACTACCAGTGTTCACCCCTACACACTGTTTCTTGTCACTAACAGTCCTTAAAAGTTCATAAACAAAACCTGTAACCACTCTAAAATTTTGGTCCCCTACTATCATTTTTAAAAGCAGGAGCAATGTCACAGATAAAATATTTGACATGAGGAGTGTTAATCATTGCGATCATGTGAGACTACAAGAAAGATAATGTAAACAATCCTAAAATGTTTGAATTGTTTTCTTTCAGTGTTGGGTTTTTTTAAAGCTGGTATTTTCAAATTGTAATTCCAGGGTAAAATCCTGCAAATGGATATATATGGCTTTAAATCCCAACTTTTAGAATGAATTTAGTGGGTTTTCTATTTTAGCAAATATCTAGCTAACATACCAAGCTGCCCTAAATGCCATTCACATCAAATGCAGAGGCATCAGTAGCTTCCCAGTTAAGGCAATGCTGGCAGAAATCCATTTCTAATGAGTAACGTATCTTCTAAAAATCCACGGTAATTTTCTTTCAGAGCCAAATAGATTTTTTTTCAATTATCACTATTTTAATATCTCTTTGCTTAGATTGCAGCAATAAACTGCAAACATCTTCATGCCCTCCTTAAAAAAGGCAATCTTTTAAAACAAACAGGGATGTTAAATATGAGAGCTGAGAGTTTCCTTGTGTTGAAAGCAAGTAAGAAGCGCTGGAGGTGTGGGAATTCTTCAAAGCAGCACTATGCCCAATTTTTTTTGCTTGTGAGCACTATTTCTCATACTCCCGTAAGTATTCGTGCCAAGACAATTTTCACTTCAA
This sequence comes from Pomatostomus ruficeps, assembly GCA_013400735.1. NCBI lineage: Eukaryota > Metazoa > Chordata > Aves > Passeriformes > Timaliidae > Pomatostomus > Pomatostomus ruficeps. Next base: position 11,217 of record VYZT01023541.1, on the reverse strand, counting down.
AGTTCAAACTATTTTGTCGTTTCAGGCATGATTTTCAGATCTCTAATGTTTGCATAAAAGGTGATAGTATTGTTGAATTAGAAGCGTTGGGGGGAAGGTGGTGGGTGGTGGTGTGAAAGTTAATTGTGAATACAGTGGGCTCATTTTTTTACAGACAAGAAATGTCATAAGTGTGAATGCTTAATTTATTATTTCCGTGCTTCAAGTGGAAATATGCTTCAGCAACTCCCATCTTACAAGTGGGAATGACACCTCCTGAATGTATGCAAATTCCTCGAATCAAAGGGTAATTTTAAAAATAGGCTTTGAACAGCAGGAGGCCTAATTAATTCGGATACCGGGTATACGACCCCGACTTTATTAAGCTAAAACTGCAGGTTTCAGGGTATGCTTCCTTGGAAGAAGAGTATAGCCGGGATCAAAGGACCACCTTAGCTCTAGCCTCAGCCGGCTAAGACCTGCTTTCATTGTGCTATGAAATCAATCGGAAACTTATTAACCAGACTCCCACGAGTGTTCTTCAAACCATGGCCCCCGAAAAGCCTCCCCTTCGCTAGAAGGCAGCCCCTCTGCGTGTCCCCAACCCCCTGTGTGCCCTGCAGCTCCGACAGCGCAAAAATGAGAGGATTCCCCGCGCCCCGGTGCCTTCCAGGCGTGTCATTTACGGGCATAAAACTTAAGGAGCGGAATACACCGGTGCCTCCGAGCCCTCCTCCGACCTCGTACATCCAACACCCGGCAAAGCCCGCCCCACACCCCGCGGCCGCCTCGCCCCGCGCCCCACACCGCCC
>VYZT01023538.1:302675-408179 GCA_013400735.1 Pomatostomus ruficeps | reverse complement strand
AATCTAGACTTAAAAAAAAAAGGACAGCTGATTATGATATGTTAAAAGGACAGCTGATTAATTTCTAATCAACTCACATTATGTGGAACAAATCTTCCACCTCCTGCAGCTTAACCAGATGATTTCCTTTATTTTACATTTTGGTCAGCTTAGTTTCCTCACAATAGCAAAAAGCATTAACTTGTGCCAAAAGGATAAATGGTCAAGACACTGCTTGGGGAGAGCTCATGCAAAGCAGGTTTGAGGATGATTAACATCATCCATTAGCACACAGAGTGCTGCAGTTGCTGGTGGTAAAGGCAGGACAATAGGCACTGGCATTTATTTTCAGTAATCTTTTGGTGTTTCAGGAATACTTCTAGAAGCATCTTGATCCTGGGAAGTAACCTGGATACAATCAACAGCAAACATTAATAAATGCTGGTTTTGTATTAGGGAGCTGCATGGGCCCGTCCGGTCCCAGCATTTGCAGTGTTTGCTCTGCAGCAGGATGAAATGCTTTTGTGTTGTCCACACTAAACTGGCACGAGTGTGACATCTCTTTAGCACACAGGTGTCTGTAAATAAACACAGTGCTTGTGTACAGAAATCCTGTGCTGTTTTTGAAAAACACATATGCACACTTCATGAAACCTGTGAAGCAAAAAATATCTGAAACTGTAACTAGGGAACTATCACCAATTTAAAATGCAACTAAATTTGTTGTAACAGTCTTTCCTCTTGATTTATTTTGATAATTTTAATTCCTAGAAATTTTTTTAATAGTATATATTATGTAAAAATCCTAGAGCTACTTCCTACTGAGATGTGATGCTTGATACCAAACAGGTAGAATTTAACTCATACATATGTATTTTTTGCATACAGGTTTCCATCATTTACAGTGTTTTCAGAATGACCTCTGCTGCTAAGATTTGAAATCCATTTGCAGCAAATGGGATGTCAAAATTCAGCATCTGACTTCAGATATCTGAAGCTAGGAATTCAAGGCTGAAACATCCAGATGCTTAATGCTTTAGAAATATTTGAAAGGTGAAAAGGGAGCACAGACTAAAAGTTTTGGTAGTTCTGTGCATATTAGTACGTAACTTCTTTTTAATGCCATTCCACGTCTATATTTCATAGAAGCTGCTTTTCCTCAGTTAAAATTTCAACACAACCCCTAGCGAAAAGCCAGATACTAACTGCACTCTATGCATGCCAGTGTTGTTTGTAATCTCTAGGTGAAGAGTTGGTCTCTGTTAACATGCAGTGTTCTTTTAATACAGGCAGTTGAGTTGAAGTAATTGAAACAATCCATTTTGACACAGCTGACATTTTTATAGAGGTTTCACTCTAAAAAGTCAATCAGACTGGTTTTGTTTACTCATAGACTGAGACCTTGTATGCCAGGCTTGATCCAAGGTGTGTGTTTTGTACTACAACTAAAAAAGCTGCTGAAAAAGGATGGGGAGAGAGGAGGATGCTTCAGAAACGCGAACATGTTCTGTCATGTTCTTTTCATGCATCTTGAAATTATAAATGATTCAGATGTTTACAGAAAACAGTCTCTAGCAAGCTGGTCTGTGACTAATTATGACTCTTCTTGCCTCCAACCATCACTGATTATTATTTTATACTATAAGGTGTGGATCCTGAGTTGTATGAATTGACAACCTCAAAACTGGAAACTTCCAACGCAAACAACAGAGTGACTGATGCGTTTGCAAGGCTCATGTCCACAGTGGAGAAGGCAAGCACATCCACAAGGTGAATACTCTTCATTGCACGTTTTTCTTCTGTTTCTGAGGGTGGCATGAAATGTGAGGAGTGAACGTGTGTGCAGTTTTAGGACAGAAGTTCCTGAATGATCAAAAGGCTTTAAATTTTAAATCTGAAGTTCATTGTACTGTAGTTCTTATTTCAAATTCTCGTAGAACTCTAAAATAAGATGGGAAAGAGTTTATGAGCTGAAAGAAAAAGATCACCAGGACCTAAGTTGAAAAGCTAGAGCCAAGACTGAACTGGAGGAAGGAACTTCCTGAACACCAGAGCTGGTTCCTAAGAATTACAGGGTAAACTGAATCAGTTCAGTGACCTAGGACTGAGACAGAAGACTCTCCTTGGACTCTGTGTAATTTATAAATACAAAATGTTCCACAACTAAAATGATAACAGACTAATAATTATAACTATATTTGTCCCTTCACAAGTATTTCTAACACCTGTCAAAACTTCAGTGACCAAACATCAGTTTAATTTTGCTGTTGCAGGTTGAGGATTGAGAGTGTAGTTGATTTAGGATGTCCTTTCTGGATCAGTGGAGCACACATGAAGTAGTTCTGTGCTTTTTTTTATAGGTTGTATCTATAGAAAGACTTCAGGCATCAAATGGCTTTCTTGAAGTTTGGCCTCTTGAATGGGTACAGAATAGTCTCTCCATTTATAAGTTTGTATTCTTTGGTTTGGTTTTTTTATGTGTATCTTAGCAGTAGGATCCTGGACTGTCTTAACATATAATTAATGTCTGTGCCCATTAAAAGAAATGCTGAGGGATCTTTATCGGGTAAAACATTGGGTTTTTGGAAGCTTGTGCCTCAACGTGCTACACGTAGCTGGTAACATATCTTCACTCCCCAGTGAGCTTCAGGGTTTATTCAGCACTCCAAAACTGGATGTGTTTTCGTGCAACAGCCCTTAGGAGAAGCTTGGTAATGGTGGGATGTAGCTGGCTTGCTGATAATTACTAATTTGTAATTTTCAAGAGCTCTTTTAAAACATGCTCTTTTACTGAGAAAACTATCTTCCTAGTTTTCCTGCAGTGATAATTTTGAAAGTGAACATGAAATCAACCAGCCATGAAGTTTCAAGGGAGAACCAGTAGAGGGAACTCCCCACTTCCATGCTGATTTTTGGGTCTTTTGGATTGCCTCTTTTTCTACGCATGGAGTGAACATACTCTTCCTGGAGATACTGTAGTGGAAGTTTGACTTTCAGGAATTAGAGAACATAGCCACAGTTGAAATACTTTTGTATTATATTCTAAGCCTAATTTAAAAGTAACCACAGCAGGACATGCAAACTCCAAACGTATCTTTATTGTATCTGTAGGTGCTTTAAGATGTCTTAGCTTTTTGTTTACAAGGAAACAGGGAAGTCTTTGCTTAATGAATGTTGACCCTCATTTTTCTGTATTGTTGCTTTTTTGATATGAGGGTTTTGGGATTTTTTCTAGTGCTTCCTCAGTGCACTTGAAAGCTCTTACTTGTGCTGTTAAAGCTCTTTATCCAGATGTCAGAGCTCTTCCCCTGTTCTGGAGAGCATTGCTTACCAAAAGGAATTGGTTCTACATCTCTGGTGTAGCAGTGTATCAGGCTGGGGACCTCGGGTTTGGAGGCTGAGTTCAGACACACACAAGGATTAGCTGTTTGCACTGTTTTCACTGTTTAATACATTTTGTATATTTTTATCAACTCTGAATTTTAAAAAAAATCAAGTGCTTTTTCTTCTTGATTTTGTGCTCTCCGAAAGAAAAGCAGTCTATTTTTTCAAGCTAGAAACCTTCTGAGGAGTAAGAAGGCATAGTCTCAGCAGTACGCCAAATAATGTGGCACAATGTTAGCTTTCTGTAATAAATTTGTTTTTCTTTTCAATTTTTTTAAATTCTTCTGTAATGAACTGGAGACTTTAAAATAGGAGTGAGTGGGTACAGCCAGGTCAATGAGCATGAGGTTCATGCACCAGCCTGGAAATGTGGACTATTAGATATCCATGCTAACTCACTGAGGAAAACAAAACCTGTGGATTAGGATCACATTGATGGCAACTTCAGTTGTGCTGAGGTTACCCCATGTCTGTAACTTGGCTGAACTCAGGATCTTTAGGGTAAAGTTTAGAGTGAAAATACCATTGTTCAGCTGTGGGATGCCCTGTGAAGAGTCATCTTTGTCTAAAGTAGCCCAGTCTTTGATTGCAAAGCCATCTCTTGAACCGGAAAGTTGGCTTCTCAGCAGGAAAGTATTGGGAGAGGAGAGGAAACTTCCCCCTCAGCTTGAGCCTGAAACTTTGACAACAGCAGTAAGTGTTGAAGGTCAGGGATCCAGTGCAGCATTCCACAGAGACTCTGCAGCCTTGCCTAGTTCCATAGAATTGGCAGAGATCAAAAGTTTATCTGCTGCCTTTTTGAAGGAAAGCAGAGCACTGATGCCTTTCCAAGAAATGGCCAAAACCCTCATTTAAACTAGAAATACTCCTTGGGGACGGTGTTGGATGGAGCAGGCAAACTCTTAATTACAGAGTGTTTTTAAAGTGCGTTTCTCTAATCAGCTCATTGTTGCTGATAAAGCCTGGCCTTGCTGGTGGTGCTATCCACAAAACCCTTTGCAAACATGAGAGGTGACTGAAGCCCTGAAAGACGTGAATGCTGCAGGAAGGGGTTGGAATGCAAAACAGAGCAGTGACATGCAAGGGATGGATGGACAGAGCATTCCCTCTTTCTTGGTAAATTTTCTTCCAGCAACTTTCCTGCCTGTCAGTCTGGTTCATTTCTTGTGGCTGTGTTAACATGCCTTTGAAAAGCAAATTTAGTGCCCACAGGTAGAAGGGCTGGGACAAATGCTTGGGTAGGGGTATCCCTCCTGTCCTTTTCCTTGGGAGGAAATGTAACCTAGTGTAAGAGAAGAGCTGGATGGAGACAAAGTGTGCTGTAGAGGATTATTTTAAAACCTGAATGAGGCAGAGACCTTGTTTTGATCCAGGGATGAGTCCTTCCATGGTTTTGTAATCAAAAGTTCTGATTTCAAAACAGACAGACGCAGTACAGCTACCACTGACAGTCCACTCACTCAGGTGTCTGTTCTTTAAGCTGTGGCACCTAGAAATGAGGAGTGCATGAGCAGGAGAAGCTCTGCAAGGCTCCTCTCCACTGATCAGGGCTCAGCAAGAGAAGCTCTTGGCAACAGGAACATCTTCAGCAAAAGTGGTGCCTGAAATTAATGCACAGTTATTTCTCGTGCCTCTATTAAAGGACATCACAGTTAGTAGGCAGTTTGCTAAGTTTTAAGGGTAAAACCTGTCTGCAGTGATGATGCTACTTTGTCTTTTAAAGTTAGAGAGTTAATGAGTAATTCTTTAGGGTTATATTTGGTACCAAAAGTGTTGATTGTTACCCAGAAAGGGTACTTGCAGTGTCCAGTTTTATTGTATTGCAGAGGAACCTGCCTCTCTCCATTGAGGAATGGAGAATTTGGGCCATCTCCCCCCTTTCTGCACTGAAATGATTGCAGAAAAGGGCTTGAGTCTCATTACCAAGTGATTGTGTCTATAGTTCTGTCTTGGTCATAGTTAAGCAGTGGTTGCTGTGTTCGTGTGTTAGCTTGTCCTTTATAGATACTTTTTACATTGGAGTAGATAAATTATTGCAAAAGGCCTCAGCCAGAAGGGGAGCACTCAGTACCTGGGTGAGGTGGACCCCTGGCCGGGCTCACTGGTGAGCCTGTTCTGCAGTGAGCCCAGCTGGCACAGCAGGAGGGATGGCACTGTCCTGCCATGGAGGTCCTGCGGTGACAGTGGAATAAAGCACAGCGCTGCCTCCAGCGGTGCCATTTCTTAGCGTGCTGTAGTTGAGCAGAGGAGGAAGGGGAATATAAATAGCAAGGAGTGTGTGAGCTCCATCTCGCCTGATGAACAATTGCAGGAACATCTCCAAGGCAGCCTTCTTCCTTCGGCTTCCTCTGTCAAACACTCCTGTGTTAGCTCTAAGTCCTCAATCGCCAGGAGTTTGTACCTTTAAGAGGCTTGTGGTAAGTGATTATTAATAGTGGCACCAGGTACTGATAACGCAGTGGTGGGTGAGAGCCACATTTCAGCAGCTCGGAGATAGTCCTGTGAGTGCAAACAGAGCTGACTGTGTAGTTGTTAGAGGAGGCACATATTGGCTCTCTGCTTCTTCCTTCAGTAAATCCAGCACACAGCTTTGTTTATCCTCCAGAATTTGGTAATCTGCCTAGTCAGTAGCTCGTGAAATTCCACTGCAGCACAGAAAAAAAATATTGCTATTCTGTGAAGGTAAGTCAGATTTAGTATCGAGGCTGCCTCATCTAGAGAACTTTCATCGAGTGGAGATTTCAAGTAGCAAACAAAAGGACAGTTCAGTGTCAACACAATGATCAGTGATGATCTACACAGTCATCAGATGTCAAGGATGAGTTTGACTCCAGCTCTTTTTTTTCTTCTAGCTAAGGAATTCTGAGGCTGCTGTGGAGGCAAACATGTGGCCCCTTGCTTTGCCCTGGTCTCTGCTCAGCTGAGGAAACAATCCTCATGGGGGCTGACAGAAAGTACACGCTGCTTCATGATTAGAGTGGACACTGGCCTCTCATAGGCTTGGTTTAAAGTTTATAAATAAGACCAGATACAGAAAGGAAATTTCTGAAGTGTTCTAGGGAAAGCAGTTTTATTTGGTTCAAGCCATAAATTTAGGTCTCAGCTTTTTTCCCTAAAGGTGAAGGAGCATATTCAGTTGGAATTTCTGACATCATTACAGGATTTAGCCGGTGCCTTTTTGCAACTAGAGTGTTTGATGGAAAACTGAGTATTTCTAGTAGCAGGCAGTGTTCTTCAAAGATAAGCCAGATGTGTGTGCAGTATGGATGTTTGGGAAAAGGAGGGGGGTCTGTAGCAGTCTGAACCAGGCTTCATTTTACTTGGGAAGTGTGAGGTTTTTGCATAATAGTGAGAACCAAGCAACATGGGATTCAGACCTCTTTATTCATTTGTGCTCAGTAATTCTTGTGAATAATGCAAAAGGCGAAGTAAACCCTAGTGATTCCCGAACTGCTGTATGTATCATGGCTACTCATACTCCTGCACTTCAAACGGAGGAGATACACTTATTTGTGAGGCACCTTTTGCTGCTGTTGAATCCTGAGGGGGGAAAAGGGTTTGTGGATCACAATGTAGACTAGCACAATGTGCAGTCTGAGAACAGTCGTGTTGAAAACACAGCATAAGTGCTTTTTTGTTTTAAAATTGTTGAGAAGTAACCTTGGAGTTTCTTAATGTCCTTTTAAGATTTTTTCCATTTTATTTTTGAAGATTGCACCAGATTTAGGTCGTTTAGAACTAATGCTCCTACTGTTTTATCTCTGGAATATGGGCATGGCTGTCTCTTCAAGTGAGTCTCTTGACTCTTGAAGCCGCTTAAAAAAAAGAAAAAAAAATTCTGTAAAAATTATCATTTGAATAGGACTTTTTTCCTTATTGCAACAATATACACAGGAACATTGTGCTGACTCTCTGTGTTAACACATTATTGGTAGGCAGGTAGGTATTATAACATTAGACTACCTTCAAGTAGCTTCCAGAAGTGCCTGTCAGTGGGAGACAAGCTTGACAGAACATTGCTTCAATCAGTGATTCTTTCAGTGATCCCAGGGATATCAGGTACTGGATTAATGCACTTTGTTCTTTTCTTCCCAACAGGAAGCCTAAAAAGGAAGAACATCTTAGTGAAGAGGCTGCCAAGGTGATTTCTAGCCTTCCTGACTTAACTTTCATGCATGCCAAGGTGTTGATGTTCCCAGCCACATTAACACCTTCAACAAGCTGCCAAGAAAAGGTAGACTAAAGTGATGTGAATTGGACGTTTTCTATTGATTTTTTTTCTTCCCTCTGTGGGTCGTAAAAAGCAATCTTGCTTTAATTAAAAAAATATCAAGTTCAGATGATTTGTTGGTAAGCAGCACTAGAAAGGTATACATAGTAATGTATATTTATTTACATACTGGAGTCCTAAATTTATATTAGAGAAAAATGTAAATAATTGGGGGTAAATCTTTTTGAAGATCTATTCTTTTTGTTGTGCTGGGCTGTATACATTTATGTCTTTGTGAAATACACTGGTGGTGTCCTTCTTAAAAAACTTTTAAAAGTTAAAAAAAAATCCTATAAACACATAATGAAATCTTCAATCTTCACAATCAGTGAAGTTCCCCCTTAAGACTTTCAGATTGCATTGAACAACTTTTTCTTTCCTGCATATATTAAAATACTTCTTGCTGGAAAAAAAAAAAAATCAAAAGGTTACATTGTCCCTTTTGTGGGTTTTTCAGTTATTGTTTCTTTAAAACCCAGTAATTTCTTTTGTGTTTTAACAAGCTTAAGATGTGTTTTTCCTTTTCTTTTCCCCCATCCCCTCCCCCTGTTTGATTGGTTGGCTGATCAGTTTTTATGTTCTTGAACTTCAGTAGTATGGCTCTGTCACTATATAGCCTTTTGAAAGGTATGCTGTCAGTAACTTCTCGTTCCAGTTATGGATTACTGTCTGAACACTTGATTTTNTATATAGCCTTTTGAAAGGTATGCTGTCAGTAACTTCTCGTTCCAGTTATGGATTACTGTCTGAACACTTGATTTTTTTTTTGGTCATTAGAAGGTTGTCTGCTTTTAATCAGTTTGATTTGGAAAAGAAGGACCAAAACAATATGAATGTCTTACAATGAAATTTACCTGTTAAAAATTTTTATGTTCTGTTGTACCACTATTCCTGTTTGATTTTGCACAGTGTAAAATGACATAATCATAGATTGCTATGGTTTTAGGCTGTATATACAGTAAAAAACTATGGGTTGTAAATGTCTGGGGAAATTCCTATGGAAAAAAGAGAGCTATGTCGAAGAACCTCTAAAAAGGTCAATATGCATGCCCAAGGTCTTTTGAGATTTAAGTGTGTAAATTTCCTTTTAGCTTACACAAAATAAAATAATTTAAAAGATACGTATGTATACAGCCTGCTATGTTTTTTTACAGAATGTGTGCATTACTCACCTTCTTGGCGGTAAAACTGATGTGCTGCGTTAGCAGCGGGACCTTCTAATTTGTGATGCTCAGTCCCACAAACCACACCTGTCAGGGTCCTGCAGACTTCTCCTTCAATCCTCCTGTCTCTTTATCATGTTGGGAATCTTTTCTTCTGTCTCCAGTTTCCCTTCTGGTTTGTAGGGCGATGTGGCTCATGATATTTGGGGTTAGAGACTTATTCAAACCCATTGGCAATACCCAGCTGTAGGAAACACCAGCTACGGTGAGGTGAGAAAGGACCAGCTGGGTTTGCTGATTTCTTAGCTACAAAAAAAAAAAGAAACATATCAGTCACTGACGTCTTTTCTCATGTTAGCTTGCACTGTAGCTCTGTGAGCAGCGTCTCTTCAGAGGCTCTCAGTGGGCTGGCTGCAGATGAGGCGTGTTCTGGGTGCTGCTGTTCCGTGATGGTGCATGGACACAGACTCTTCCATGTCTTTGCTGTGTGCACAGCTCTGTAAGTGCTCAGCAGTCACCACCAGTTCATCACTTAACATCTAGTTCAGAGAAATCTCTAGTGTGTTTTTTTATCTATTCTTTGAATTCCTTATTGTCTGACAGCACTTGGGGCAGAAAAGCCGGAGTTTGATGTCATTAGCTGGGTAAGCTAAAAGGTTTTCCTTGCAGAAAGAAGCTTTTTACTTCTTGGAATGTCCTTGAGAGATGAGTGCTGGGGTTCCATCTTTGTGAGTGCAGGAGTTTCAGTGAGTGGTGGCTGCTCAGAATTGAGAGAGCAGCTCCTGTGGCCGTGATAAAGTTAATTTGTAAAGGCTAAATTGTCTCCCTTGGCCTCTAATTAGTACAGCGGTGTACAACGACGTGGTATCAAACTGCACCCTGTTGTAGCAGAAAGGTTTAAGCAAAAACCATCTGCTTTACCATGTAGCCCCAAACCCACTCCTGTTTGCTCTTTCTGCAGATTTTCATTACGGCACTGACTTCATGCCTGTTACATGTCAGAATTAGCTTTGCTAATCTCCCAGGTTTAGCACAGTGTTCTTCAGTGCATGCTTATTATATCATTCAGTTCTGGTGTTGGGCCGCCGTAGGTTAAAATTGGTGCCTTTGTTTCCGTGAGTGCGGCGTGTCCCTCGGAGCCGGGGCAGTGGGGTAGCTGCAGCACAGAGCTGTGGCTATTGTTTCAAGGAGAATATGTTTAGGAGCTGACTCATGATCCTTGTCTGGCAGGGAGTGGACTGAAGTATTAAGGAGAGGTGGGGGTGGAAGTGCCAGCTGCAAGTTGATCTTTAGTCTCCTCACAATTGCCTCCAGAGGCAGCTGCCCATTTGTCTTCCAGCCTCCGAGTGCAGTTCTGGTGGCCTGCCGTGGGTGGGGGAGGGGGAAAGGGAGATTTCTATTGTGACTGATGTACCAATCTGAAACTTTGTGAAACCTGGTACTACCCAGAGTGTGTTTATGGGGTTTTTATGTTCTTTCTGCATCCCACAGACCTTCACACTGCTGAAAGACATGGAGCTTACATCCAAATTCAGCCTTTTGAGGTGGAGGCTGCCTGTCTTAAAACGCAGCACTGCTTCTTGTCTCCTAGCTTAAGCCTCCTTTTTTTGTTGTTGATGGTGGGATGGACAGGCAGAAGCCTCTTGCCTGTCTCCTCTGTCATGTACAGGCAGCTTTGTTCATGTGCAGAAAATTTTGTCTAACAGATTCGCCTGCATCAGGGTTGTTCTTCCATGCTGTTCCCATTGACACAACACGCTTTGTCTAGTTCAATCTTGCCAGTAGGCTTATGGGCAGGATGGCAATTGATGCTTTGTGCACATTTGGGCTGCTGTGCATTGTCACCAGCCAGGTCAGGGTGCATCACTTTCACCCCAGAACTGGTGTCACTGAGTAGCGAGTGCCCATCCAGCACAAGCAGCGGAGGACACCTGGTTCAGCTGCAATTCCCTGAGCTGGCATGTGGCCATGAAGCAAAGTCCAAAGATCCCACTGTGAAGCGAGCTGCAGGCTCCTGAATGACTGCTGCAAAGAGCTGAGCTCTGCTTGTGTTATCTGAAAGATTGTGCTCTGAGGCTCAGGGTTCAGCCGTGCCTTACCCAGAGCAGCAGCACCTGCTGCAGGTGCTGCCAGTGCTGGGCTGCCCACAGCTCTTGGAATGTTGACACCTCCTCAGAGTATCATTAGCTCAGCAAATTCAGTTTGAGATGCCAGAAGTAAAGCTTGCAAATAATACGTGTAGATATCCTCAAATGCGTTGAGTGTGTACTGAAGCTAACTCTTCATCACATGGAGTTGTACAGAATTTTGCCTGGTAATGAAATTGTCTTGTGGAAAGTTTTGTTGTTGGACTGCTGCACTTGAGCTGAATATCTGGTGGGTGTTATAGGATGTGGGAGAGACTTAGTGCATGTAAGATTAATCACCCTTGGTCCAACCATTTGCACCTAGGTGCAACTCCTTTGTGCCAGTTCTGCAACTCTGCATATTTATCTTCTAAATTTCAGAGCATTCTGAAAATACAGCATAGTTGCAAAATACATTTGAATATAATTTATAAAAGCGTCCATCATCTAATAATTGCATAGTACCTGCTAGGAGTGTCTGCTACAAAATCAGAGAAGTTTTTTGTCTTCTGGCCTCTGCCAAAGAGCACAGCCACTAAAGGCAGCAAAGCAGCCTGGTCTGCTCCCTCCAGAGAGCCTGGAATGTGAAAGGAGATGGAAAGAAACAACACATTCAAATTCAGAGGGCTAAAAACACAAGGGGAGGAGGAGCTGGAAGAAAACACAAATTAGAGCTCAGGAGAAGCTCGGAATAGGAGAAATAAGAAGCTGAAGCAGGACTCGGAGTATAGGCAGCTGGGATAGCTGTAGGAAGAGCAGGTGGTGGAGAAAGTGGGATACAAGCATGAGGAGCAGGAGCATTTGGAGAGAAGGGAAAGCCTGAGCTGGATTACAGGTGCACACACTGTGCCCACTGGCTGCTTTTCTCCAAAATCTGGAACTGAGCCTCGGAAAGCCAAGGGTCTGAATTCCTGTTCTGCAGAGGAATGTGTCGCAGCCGTGGGGTGAGTGGGAGCTGCATCGCCACAGCTCTGCTATTGCTGTCAATTTTTGTTGGTAGAGAGCTGGACTGCAGACTAAGGGGTTTAGATGCAGCTGCTGGTGCCTGTCTTAGCATTGATACAAGTCCAGATGTTAGAGGGCCTTTTTCAAAAATTATTTTTAGATAAGGAGGTACATTATAATTCCAGGCTGTAGGTATAAAATCAAATCCTCCAAAGCAAAGCTCTGCCATGGATTTGGAACTGCAGCTTCAGTCCTGTCATGTGTCTGCAATGTGACAGTTGTTGCTTACATATTCTCCTGTCTTCACCTGATCCTTGCCTCGTGCCCTGTGCAGATTTATTCTCTGAATCAGCGTAGTGCAGTGAAACTCTTCTCTGAAAGGCCCCTGTGGCTGAAGGGAGGGGTGGCCTTACGTGGCAATTGCAGAGAAGGCACAGTGGAGTGTGATGCTTTCCTGGCTGGAAGCAGCTGGCCGTGCCAGCTTTTTTTGCAGGGGGTCATTGTGCACTTCTGTCATTTGGTGCCCAGCATGAGTTGCCTGATTGGGATGTGCAGAAATGCTAATTTCCCTGGGATGTAGCTTAAGCAGTTAGGAGCTTTGCTTGTTTGATACTCAATCGTGGCTCTGTGGCACTGGGGGTCAGGTGCACATGTGATGCATCCAAAACTGGTGAAGCTCTTGTTTCCACCTTGTCAGCCTGTACTTAAAAATGTAATATATGTAGTTAACCCTGTGTTACAGACGAATTGCAAAGATCACCTCTTTGTCAGCAATATCTGGGAAGGACTCAGCTGGCACAGGTCTCACACACATCTCAAAGGCAGAGGGGAATTCCGACTGTCTCATGTCTGGACCAGCTGTATGCTCACCAAAGGAAAGTATTTTCCTAGTTTGGGGTCTCTGAGTCTTCCTCTGCAGATCCACTGATTCTGTCAGGACCCTGCTGACCTGGCACATGTCTGCAGAGGTTCCTGGTGCTGCACATCCTACAGTAACTGGACTGTGTGCCTCAAGGAAGGCTTGGGACTACTTATAGAATATGAAGGGGCAAAAAACCCACTTCTCATTGAACTAAAAGACACTGGGATCCTGTGGAAAACAATTCAAAGGAGATTCAAATTAAGGTATTGTACATATTATTTAATGTTTGCCTAAACAGCCTTAATGATTCTTCTGGCATGGTTTTCCATGTGCCTAATGATCCTTTTGGCATAGTTTTGTATGTTTAGAACGAGTACCCATGTGTGCAATAAACTGATCTGAGGTATCAGATTGGGCTGTATTCCCTGTGGGATTCTGCTGGGCTGTCACCTGTGCCCTCACTGGTTGTGTGCCTGGGCATTTGCTGCACCTGCAGTCAGTGGAGCTGTTGTGGGTGATCCTTGCTCATCGGGGTTTGTGAGTGCTCATGTGTGGGCAGGTCCTTGTGTTTGCAGGGTTCCAGCAAAGCTACTTGGGATAGGAGTTGATTTTCTGCTGGGATTGCTGTCATGCTGTGAGCCTCACCTTCTGTATTTAAAGCAGTGAAGTTCTTTGGGGAGGGAGGGGAAGCAGAGGGGCAGGTTCAGCTCAGCAGCCGCATCTGTGCATCTGTTTTCTCTTTTCCAGTGAAATGTGTCTCAGTTGTTTTTGACTCTTTAAGTGACAAAACACTCGCTGTTTGTTTCTCTCAGCAGAGCTGCAGTGAGGGCACTTTGCTGAGGCCAGGTGTGGTTCTCAAGGCTGCCTTCACCTTATAAACAGCAGGAAGTGTTGTCTTGCCTGAGCTGGTCTCCAGGAGGCTTTGCACAAGGGGAGAAAAGCAAGTTCTTGGATCAGACCATGGTGTTGCCTGTCCTCCAGCTGCTCCGCAGGATGCCTTGTAGGAACAGGAGTTGTCCAGGGTGCCTCAGGGAGCTGTGTTCTCGTGCCATGATGCAGTGAGCACCCCAAACCTCACTGCAGTACAAACCCCAAAGACCTCTGTGGTGTTCAGCTCTATCCTCGTGAGCCACGCTGTCACAGCTGGCCTGGCTCTTTGCAGGGAAACCTTCTGCACTTGTGTCTTGGGGGAGAAGCCCATCCCACCCCAAGCACTTTTGGTGGCATGGATACAGCACCTTGGGCCACTCTAGGAAGTTTGTCTCTTACAGACTCCAACTCCAGTAGTAAAAGGAACAGGCAAATTGGCTTCTCCCACGCTAGTTCCACATTTCTAATTGTCAGCTGCAGATTATTGGTAAAAACAGCCCAAAGAACAGCTAGTAAAGGTCTCTGCTATTGCTTGGTGGAGCAACTAGTCTTGCCCACAGTGACACAGGAAAGGAGAGCAGTCCTGCTGCTCCTGCCACACACCTTTATCCCAACATGCCTTTCCAAAGCCAGTGGACAGTTCTATGGTCAGAGGAGCAGACAGAGGTACAGGGGGACATGCAGAGGACACGTGGTCATGGCAGAACTGTCTCTGTCTAATGTCTATATTCTGGTGTCTTCTTGGGCTGTCACTCAGGTCTGCAGAGCTGTGATAGTGTCTGAATTGTAACTTTTGCTGTGGTTGGAGCTGGTTTTTCAGGTCTTTCTTCAGCTGAGGAGCAGAAGTGTATGAGGAGACTGCCTGGAAAGAACAAGTGAACGCTGGCAGCTCTGTGCAGACACTCCATAAGTAGCTGGACCACTGGTTTGAGTATTTTTTACTCCTTTATGCTCACCAGTCCAAGGAGTTTACAGAAGACAAGGCAACAAGATTTGCTGAATGTCTCCCTAAAGCCCTTCAGTTGCTCACAACAGTCTTCGAGAAGGATGTGGGAGCAGCTTCCCCAGGAATTCAGAGCAGAGTGGAAAGTATCTAACAGGCACTTTCAAAAATGCAAAGGCTGGCTCAGGGTCCGTAAGGCCTTTTTGGATCACATTTTGGCTTTTAAACTACAGGGACCCTTAGCACAAATAGAAAACATGGATATTTTGGAAACAAATCAAAAGCAGTCATGAAGTGTCTCCCTAACTTCAAATCCTTCCTTTCCTCTCCCTCTCCAGCCCCAAATATCATCAAACATTTTGTCCCAATCTCAGCAACTTGGACATGAAACCTGTTTGTGCATGAGTTCTACTACCAAAAAGGGGTTTTTTTCCAAGGCTGTGTTATTTCACTGGTGCAGGGACTGTGTTTTCATTAGTAGCACTAAAGCCTTTTGTCACTTAGTTAATGCTGAAGCGAGTTAAGAATCAACATGCAGCTGGCGACGGGTGTTCTGCAGCTGTTCAGACTCTTGCAGGTTACTCCACTTTCTCTCGGACTGAGCTGCCTCCCTCTGACAATGGCAAAAGGAGCAGTTGTAAGGCTGCTTTGTGCTCTTTCGGTACAGTTTTTCCCCCTTTTCCATTTTGAAGGGGTGTCCTCTCCCTTCCTGTCTATCCTTGGTCACCTAGATGGAGTCTCTTCTGGCAACTTTCCCCCTCCTTTGGCTGGGGAGGAGGAAGCAGTGTGGAAAGGGAGGAACAAACAGCTGTGCTTTAGGTTTCCAATCAATGCAGCTCCTTAGCAGGCTGGCAGTGTGGGCTCAGTCCTTAGGAGAGCTGTTCTTTCATTCAGGAGGCGGTCTGAGCCAATTCTCCCCAGCCCAGGACTGAGGAGGTAGGGATTTCAGTCCTTTCCAGCTTGTAGGACCATTGCAGCTGGCACAGGCTCCTGTTTATTCCCTGTGTGTGATGGTGCAGAGCACTGGAGGACCACGTTGGCACTGTGGGGGTTAACCTGTCTCAGGACACTGCTGAAATGGTGCTCTGTGTGTTTGAATTTCCATCTCTTTGTGAAAACCACTTCCCCTGAGACTGGGAGTGGGTGTAGGGAGATACCTGGGGAGGTGCAGCACTGCCCAGGCTGGCCTGGCACCACAGCATGAGGGGAGAGAGTCCAGGACTTGCTGTCAACAAATTTCTGAATGTTCTGGAGTGTACTTTGGGTCGGGAGGATCGCAGCTGAAATCTCGTTAGCAAATGATAAGCCTGGTGTGCAGAAATCTGCCTTGCTGACATCTTGGCCTTACTCTGCCACTTCTGCTCAGCACGGCTGGAAATTCATCCTTGTGTTTGCAAGGGTGAACACAACGTGGCTGCCCTGGTTTGCAGGTGGTGGTGAGAAGAGCCATGGTGTGCGGTAGCGAGGGGGATTTCAGTGTTTGCAGGAGGAGTTTGACAGTTCTGGTGGTGTTGCTAGAGAAATTCCCTTTTTGATGGATACAGAAAATGCTCTCTGCAACTGGGATTCCAAAGGCAGATATGCTTGTAATAAGGCATCAGGCCTCATTTAGCTGGAGAAAGGTTGATCAGTGAAAAAAGTGCTTTTCTCTGGTGCTCTGTGGTTTTCCCCATGCATTTGAGTGTGTTAATCTGTCACCTCGCACACTGCTGAGTGGCCCCTAAATCAGTAATGGTCCTCAAATCTCAGAGCTTGCAGGGCAGAACATCACCACTAGCAACAGATGAAAAAATGAAGTAATGCAATGGTGTGCTATACTGCCCCAAATTAAATATTTTTACCTTCAAAAGCAGTCCTACCCTCCAAATTTTAAAGAAACCTTGCAAAATGCAGCTGAGCTGCAGGCAGGGATGGATTTGCAGGAAGGGAAGCTGCACAGCCATGGGATTGCTTCCATTTAGATACGGGCATGGGATTTTCTGGCCTTGCAAGCCTCCTGCTCCTCTACCCCTGCAAAAGGCACGCTGCTGGAAGACAGACACCTGGAATGCCATCAGCTCCAGGTAGGCTTTCCCTGAATTTACAGGATGCAAGCAGAAGGGGCCTCTGCAGACACTGGGATTAGCAGAACAGTTCTGATTGCAAGGAACTCCTGTCACCAGCTCTCCACAAATTTTTGAAAAAGAAAAAAGGACAAAAGGAAGGGGTGGGTGGGAGAAGCCTGGGTTTTTTCCCCCCTGTAAAGGCTGAGTTGGTTCTGCAGTGGTGCCTGTGACAGGCAGAATACAGCAGAGGTGCACTCAGGGTTTCTCTCAGCCGGCTGCCCTGCAGCAAGTGCAGCAGGAGCATTGGGGCAAAGCTAAAGCATCAAGAGGCGGGGCAAGACTTTGATTTATGCATTAGTAGGGTGTAGTCAATCCTTGGTCTCGTTGCCTATTTTCTGCCTGCGTTGCTTATTTTTGCCTCCCTGGGTGCTTCTCCCAAGACTTCTCAGCTCGTTCACATTTAATCTCCGTGATTTGTCTACAGCCCCGCTTGCTCTAATCTCTGCAGGTCACCGTGCAGGGCAGTTCGGTTCTCTGTGGCTGTTTGCTGCCATCAGCACATCTGATCGTGCCTGAATTTACATCAAAGGAGCACCTGACAAAGCAGCCGGCCTGATAATAGGCTCTGGTTTCTTCTCAGCAACCCAAACAGGTGGAGGCGGGCGAGGGAACGCTGGCAGGACCACAGGGGAGATTGTGCCCCACTTTCAACAGGGCTCGCTTTTCCCTCCTGCCTGACAGAGCACTGCAGACCCCACTGATGCTGTAAGCTCCCCAAAAATAGAGCTGCCCCTGGAAAAGAAGAAAGGGATGGAGGTGGGCCTTGCTCTTCTCCTGCAAAACAAACTCACGTGGGAAACGAAATGACTCACAAAGATTAATTTTAAGGCTCTCCTGCAGTCACTGTTGTAGGTGCAGAAGTGCAGCCCCAAAGTTACAGATGTCTTCCCTGCAGAGAGAGATGCCAGGGTCAGGAGAGATGCCACAGTCACAGTGTGATTGTTTGCTGCCTGTTTGGAGCTGGCCACGGAAGGGGCTGATGAACTCAAGACTGCACTCTCCAGTAAAACACTTCAGCTTACGTGTCAAATAATAGGGATTTGCATTTGCTTTTTGTGTAATTTGTGCTGCCTGGACCATTTTCCTTGTCTAGAGTTTGCTGTGAGGAGCTGATTTTGAATAATTATCATACACAGTTCTATATGATTATACACACATACACACAGATTGATACAGGGAGACCTTTCCTGCAGCTGGAATTACTCTGAGAGGTGCTGGATGCTCTTTGGGCTGGTACAGGTGTGTCTCATGAGCACAGTGCACATGGGAGCTGCTCACCTTCGGTGCTGCAGTGGTGGGCAGGGCGCTCACAGAACCCCAGCTCCTTGTCCTCTGCTGGGAGGAAAACCAGTGGCACCACGTCCCCTCTCCTGTAGGTTTCACCCGGCGGTGTTGGGTCCCTGGTGCTCTGAGGCCTGCAGTTTTCCAAGGAATAAGCGAGTCTCTGGGCTCTGATCCATCCTGGCAGGCTGCATGTGCTCGCCTTGGGCTGGAGACCTCTGTCAGGGGAAAAGCTCTGCCTCCAAAGGCTGTGAGGGGAGATCTGGAGCAAGGAGATGTCTCTGTTCATCTGGTGCACCACAGGAGATGTGAAGCCAGGAGTAAGTGCGAGGAACAGGAATGTATGTGTTCTGTATCCATCAATTTGCCGGGAGCTCATCTTTTCCAAGGGTGTGGCCAAGGATTGCAGAGGTGCCGGGTGCAGGAACTCCAGCTCTCCGTGCTCTTCTGCACAGAATCAACCTTGCTCATTCTTCCATTTAACTCAGGCTAGGAAGCCCCTCTGCAAAGCCTGCGTGTTTTGTGGGGTGCTGTAACCTGGAGGGGGAAGGGATGAGGTGCTGCTGTCTTGGGCTGAAGGACAGAAGTGGTGACTGGAGCAAGGCAGTCAGTGCTGGAACTCCCTGGGCGTCCACTCTGAGTGTGCAGGGCTGAAAGCCACATCCACCTGGGAGGGTTTTCAGCTCCTTTTCACTCCGAGCAGGGTTGGAGGTGTCTGGTTCCTGCGTGGTGCGAGTGCTGTTTCCTGGGAGAGCTGAGGCTGGAAAGGCAGGACAGCCCTTCACACCTCACCTGCTGGAAGCCCTGTGGCCCGAGGGACCAGAGGTGCTGTGCTGCCCAGCTGCTCGCCCCTGGCCCTGCTGTGCTGATAGCCAGCTGTTTGGGGATTAACGGAGCTGTTTAAACAAAACAATAATAACAACACTGCAGGCGGGTTTGATTTATTATGTAGGGACTCTGGTATTCAAATGAGCTCATGATAAATGGAAGTATTGGCTCATTAAATATTGCTTTGGAGCTTGCCCTCGGGAAGGCTACGGTTTCATAGTGTAGCAGTGATTTGAGATGGTCCAAATTCTTCTCTGGATGGGTTTTTTTTTTTACCTTCCAAGGATTTCTCTGGGTTTAAAGCCACTTTAAGTTGTGATCTGTTAAAACAATTTCCAGCAAACTGTCACTGCCTGTCTTTGTCTCTTTATGACATATGCAAACCGCTTTTATTTTGCTTTCTACTGTTTAAAACCCAGGCTAGGGTGAGACATTAGGAATATCTGCTCTTTGCGTTCTTTCCACTGAGGAGTGTGATGGGATGTCTGGAAGCTGTGAATTATGAAAGCGAGCCGTGCTGCAGCCTGGCTTAATTTAAAAGTGCAGCAGTCAGAAAAAGAAGGTGCCTCGCTCCCACTTCCTCCCTGGCATGTGAAGCGATTGTGTTCTGAATGAGAGCATGGATAAAACTGGATAAATCCCATCTCTGCCTCAGGCCCCATAGTGCAGGGCAGTGTTCCTGTCCCAGCTGGCCAGCCTCTGTCCCCCAAGGCATCAGAGCCATCCAGCAGCCAGCAAACTCCAGAATTAAACTCCCAGCAAACAAAGGAGAGGGGTGAGGCCATCCCGCGTGTGCTCTCCGAAGGTCCATATGGATGGGTGCCTCTTCTCCTCTCTCCCAAGGGTTTAACTCCTGGTTGCCCTGGATCTGACGTTTGCAGCCATTGGGTGAGATGCACCTACAGAGCAGAGGCTTCAAATGAAACGAGGCAGGAAGTGAAATGAGAACCTCGCTGTGGCACGGCATTAAATCCTGGATTTGCATTGGGCTGAGCGGAGAGTTGGGAACCTGCGTGCCGAGATGAGAAACATGACGGAGCAGCACGGGCACCGCTAATTGTGGGTTTGCAGGAGAACGGCAGAAACACGCTGAAAAGTTGGCTCACAACAGCACTTGCTGCATCCTAATCTCCTGGTTCCTTTCTTGCCTTGCTAATAATAAGTAAGACTAATTTAATTTTCACAACATCCCAAATCTGTGGCTCCATGATTCAGAGACTTAATAAGATTCCCTAGCCGAGCCAAGAAAAGCTTAGTGGTTTTGAGCTTACTTTTCTGTTGGGTTTCAGTTTCAGGACATTTGTGCAGTGTTGTTGTTTGTTTGGGGTTTTTTTTAAAAACAAAACAAAACAAACTTGTATTCCATCAGGATTACTAGTGTTTCTCTTTAAATTATTATATGTGTAAATTAGTTGTGCTGGAGCTGGGTAAAATCTTGAGCAAAAAAAGGGCAAATTTTGGCAAAATGAAAATGAGTTGTTTTGATTTGCCACACTTTTTTTTTTTCCTAGCTAGAAAAGAAACAAACCTATTTTATTTCAGCCTTTTCTGAATAAAAGGCTTTGATATTTTCCTCTTTGGAGCAACTTTTAATTTGGAATGATCTTCGGAGCTAACTTTTGTTAAAGGGGCTGAAAAGTCAAAGCGAAACATTTGTTTCAGTCGACCCCAAATGAATTTTTTCTTTTTCTTTTGAAACTTTTTTTCAGGATTGCCAGCGAACCGAAAAATCAGTTTTTCACCCAGCTTTATATCCCATATCCTGACAGAAACTTCAGAGCCCCACCGTGACTGTTTATGTGGTGCAGCTGCCCCTAAGCCCTCTGTTTATATGTTGGTAAATTATTCTGCTGCTCGGGGTGCTGTGAGACACCAAACCAGGAGTGAGTGCCTGGCTTTTCTCCCTTAACAGCATTTTACAGAGTGTTTTTAACTCTCCTTCTCTGTGGCAGGTGTTGCCTTTGCTGGCCCAGGTACAGCTGCAGGACCTGTTTCATGCTCAAGCCTGTGTTAGGAGCTGGGTTTAAAGAAGCAGAGTTGAGCTCGGCTTTTGGGGGTAGCTGTACTTCGAAAAGACGAGTGCAGTAATCAAGAAAAGAAAGTCCCTAATTTCAGGGTTAACCACAGTCAAACCCCACATTTAAAATGTGCTTTTCTTATGGTTACTCTGGGTGATAAATTATACATTACACGAGGCTGTTGGGTTGTTTAACTCTTTTTGTAAGGGCACATTCTCTCTGTGCAGAGAATTATCTGCAGATGGCACAGGGTGTTGTGGAACAACAGAGCCAAGTTTGCCTGTTTTACTGAAGCTGGAGGAAAAAAGTTCAGATCAGTTGCTCTAGAACAGACACCACAACCAGAAATGGCTGGGCCCCGCTCGCCTGGTACGGATTGCAAGTCTGCCGGGGAGGAGGGAGCTGGGCCAAATGGGTTTGTTCCTGCTGTTTATCTGAAATCTTAATTTAGGCTTAAATCTTGATGCCTCTCACTTGAAGCACTGAAGCATTTAGAGCAGCGCAAGAAAACAGGCTCGCTGTGTGAGTGTTCCTGAGGCTGCAGTTTTCCCTTGGTGCCGCTGTCCCAGGGAGCCCTTCCCAGCCAGCCAGGCGTGTTCTGGCACCCAGAGCTGGTGCCAGAGCTGGTTTTGCCTGGGCAGGGGTGCCTGCTCTGGGCCTGGCAAGCACCAGCCAGGCTGGGATGTCCTGGAGAGGACCACCCTGTATTTTTAAATTACGTATTTTTCATCCTCACCTTTGGAGAGCACTGACCCTTCCTCAGGTCAAGGCATGAAATGAAGTTAGTGAGAGCCACATGGATTTGCCATCCTCCAGGAGCAGCCCATGGACCGTGGGAAGGTTGGTTTTCCTCCCATCCCTTCCGAGGGATGCTCTTGTTTGGCAAGTCCCGAGCCCTTGGAGCCCTTCTCCTTCCCCACTCTCGTTCACCTCATCCCCTGCCCCTCTGGCCCCCCGGGACCTGCCTGGGAGTGGTGCCTGAGCCGGGAGGAAGGTCACGGCAGGAGCATGGGGTGTGGCAGGGCAGGAATAGGAGTTTCTGGCAGGAGGCAGCAAGCTGGGACTTGCCACCTTTCCCAGCTCATCCCCAGGGCCACTGGGAAGAGTCGTCCCTCCTGCCCAGCACGTTTCTCTCCCTTTTTCCCCCACTCCTTTGCCTGGGATGACACAGTCCTGGGCTGTCCTTGCTTTCGTGTGTGGGACTCCAGACTGGTTGAACCAATTCCTAGTGGGTGATTCACTGGACACGTTTGGCCCTTGCTTTACTCCCAGTGTCTGTTTCTGAGGCCGTGCTGTGGCTGCATCGCTGCCGTGCCCAGAGCCCCTGTGACACACCAGGGGTGTACAAATCATCGCTGTGCTCTTCTCTGCAAGTAATTCTGGGCGTGCTGGTGATCCCTAACCCACCAACTAAGGGCTTTTTAATAACCCATACTGAGTGGCAGAGGTGATGGCGTGATTAAATTTTTCTTTTTTTGGTTGCATCAGAGTCCTTCACTTGGTCTGGACAAAGGAAACCATGGAGAATTCAGTTTGTAGTAAGTAATAAGCCATGAGACCGGTGAGGCCACGCCGTGTTTGGGGAGTGATCTGTAGCACGAGAGGGATGGAGGGGTGTTTTGAGCTCTGCTTAGAAATTCTGCTCTGTTTGTTGCCATTGCTGTGTGTCTTTGGGGTGTCATCCAAATGGGGCTGGCCTTGCTGCCACCCTCCCCTCTGCCAGAGCTGCATCTGAGAGGGCAAAAAGAGCAAACTACAAGCTCAGCTCTTCCCCGGCCCCCCTGCCCTGTTGTTTCCCTGGATCCTTTTCCTTTCCAAGGTGGGAGCAGCCTGGCTCCCAGAGCAGCGCGGTCCCGTTCTCCCTCCCTGGCTGCGAGTCAGAGGTTCCTCAGTGGAATGTGATGGTGTTGGAGCACAGCCAGCTGGGGGCTGTGCCCGTGGTGTCCCTGTGTCACAGCAGCGCCCGACGGCTGGAGACAGAGCAGCTGCTGCGTGAGGAGACCATGTGGATTCACAGGTAACCCCGAAAGGCTTTTCCCATCCTGGATCGGAGCTACTCCCCTCCTCACCCCCAAGCCCTTCCTTGGATGAAAGCTCCACAGGTGGGACCAAGCCTTGCTGCTGGAGCTGGATTGCCTCTGGGCTGCACTGGCCAGCTTCTGTGTGGTTTTTGAGCATCTCTGCTGCTTCCAGTTGTACATGTTTCCTCCTGGGAGATATGACCTGGGTCCAGACCCTGCTCTTGCGTTCATCCAGTGAAAGCCAGAGTCTGTCAGCTCAGCTCACCAGACCTTCCTCAAACCCTGGTGTAGCCTGAAGCTGCATCCCTGCAGCCACCGCAGGGAGGGAAGTGGGATGTTCTGGTGCTTTAAAAATGGAGTTACGTTCGGGACAGACGTTCTCCAAATTGAGAATAGGTGCTCCTCATCCCTGGAATTGGAACATTAACTCGAGGCTGGAGAAGACAGTGGCTGAGGTGACCGTCAGGCCCATTCAGGGTGGCAGAAGCAGCTTCTTGGCATTGCTGGCTGGAGCAAGAGGTGCAGGAGCAGGGGGCTGGGCTTTAGGCTGGCTGGAAATGGAGCCCCCTTCTGTGAAAATGCTGCTGAAAAACCAGTCAGGACTCAAAGCCCCCCTCATCCACAGCCCCTTGGTGTGTGGCCCCTCTGGATTTTTCCACTGGGGTCTCCTACTTACTCCTCCCACATCCCTTAATTAAGGTTATATTAGGCAGATCTGCTTCACCAAGTTTTCCCACCAAACAGCAGGCAGGGGAAGAAATGCAGACCACTTCATGTGACAGTGCTGAAGGCTTTAGGTGGAGACTTTTGGTTGAAGTAAGGTGGCCCTTTGGCTGCCACGATATTAACCCCTGGCAGGCAGGGAAAAGGTGGTGGTAGGTGCTTCTTTCCACCTTCAGGGCAGAGGGAAGGGGATTTTATCCCTCTGTGCCTCCCACCCCAGCAGACACCACCCCCCTGGGAAGGAGCAAGCTGGCCAAATTAGCTCTGCCAAAGGGTTGTGAGCCAGGCAGTAAAGTCCCTTTGGAGCAGCCCAAATAATCCCTCCTCCATGCAAACTGTGAGGCAGAGTGCAAGAAAGGCAAGAGCGGTGTTACCCTACCTGGGTATTGTCTTCTAGCAACCTTCCAGGGGGTTGAGGCATTTTTTTTTTTCCTTTTTCCTCCCCCTCTCTAATAAATGCAGATCTTGGCACAAACACATAATCCATGTCTTCCCTGCTCACACCAGGAAAGGAGCAAGTACTGAAGGCTGTAGGCCAAACTGTGTGAAGGAGAGAAAGCAAGGGGAGGAACAGGGCGAGGGGGAGGAAGCCCAGTGAATAGGGGGAAAAGGGGAGGAAACAGGAGAGGAAATAGTCCAGGGAGAGTAGCATGAGGTAGGGCCAAAAGAATGGAAGGAAATCCTTGCAGAAATGGCCTATTTGAAAGCTGTTCCTTCTGTGCCTTCTCCTGACAGATGCTCTAGATCTGGAGATGTTTGGGGAGGAATCAGCTGGCTTTTGGGGACATGTCAGCTGGAAAAGGGAGAGGGAAAGAGGGCTAAAAGAAAATCCCTGTGCCCCTGAGCCTGGAGCACCTGGCATACCTGGAGTGCCAGAGCATGAGATGTGGAAGTCAGTAGGTGTGCCCAGCCCACTGCAGCACAGAGCCCCTGTGGCTGCTGCACAGGAGGCATTACAGCTCCTTCCCCCTCCCTGGCCACCTTGTTCTTTGGAGAAGAAGGAAGGGTGGGAGGGAAAACCCATGATCTTGCTGGCCTGCTGCCAGTTGCTAAGGCAGTTTCTTCAAAAGGGAGGGGAGCTGCCTGGAGAGGAGGCAGATGATGTACTCAGGGACCAGGCAGAGAGAGAGGAGCCTGCAGCCACCAGCGCTGGAGGCAAACGGGATCCGGGGCTGGGTGGGAGCAGGGAGGAAGGAGCCCAGAGGAGAGGGGCGAGGTGGAAAGGGGCAGGGGGAGCCAGGAGAAGCAGCTCCTGGCGCAGCTCAGCCGTGGAGCCAGCATCCCAGCAGACCTGTCTCAGCTGATGGGTTCGCTGTGATTCGCAGCAGCTCTATGAAGCACTGCCTGTGGCTGGAGGGGATTTCATCTTCCAATGATTTTCCCCTGCTGTGTTTCATCTGGTGAGCAGGACATGCTTGTGGTCCAGGGAAGCTGGCTGTGCTGTGAGCAGGACTCTCTCCTATTGCCAGTGCTGGGAGGAACGTGTGTCCCACATGGATGTGCAGGCCGGAGACAGGGAGTGTTACCCCTCCTGGCTGAGGCCACCTGCAGCATGGTGCACAAGGACACCTTTTGCTGCCCCCTCCTTGCCTCAGTGCTGTGTTTGGGTGTCTTTCTGTCCACACAGTGTATCCTTGAGCAAGGTCAGTGAAAGCTGGTGGCTGCCTGGCCCCAGCTTCCCTGAATCTTCCAGTTACCGGGGCCCGGAGAGGAGCTTGGTGTGGCTCTTGATAGCCATGGAGTGGCTGCCCTGACTCGTGATACCGAGAAGCTGCAGAGCTGAATGCAGACCTGGGCCATTGCTGCTGGAAACGAGCCACTGCCCCGTGCTGTGGTGCCTCCTCTGCCTGGAAACCCCACTCCTGGGGCACGGTGGCACCACCTTAGGGAAGGAGGGGCTGTCCTTCAGTCCCCAGGGTACCCCAGAGCCCTGTCACCTCGAGAAACAAGGTATGTGCCTCACTCCTCCGGTGAGGTGTTGGTGTGAGATACCTCGAACCTGAACCTCATCCAGCCTGGGCCGAAATCCAGATCGCTTCCTGCTTCCTGCTGCTCCCCACACAGTGCTCAGAGCAAGGGCTGCGTGTGGGCAAATGCCTGGAGCTGCCCTTGGTCGGGGCAGACACTGCAGGGAGCTGCAGATCCCCGGAGGAATACCCCATATTAAAAGCCCAGAGCAATGGTTTGCCCTCGCTGAGGTGGAAAGGCGGAGGGTTGGAGTGGGTGGGAAGCAGCGCTCTGAGCAGAGCCTTGGTGTTCTGCGCTGGAGGCAGCTCTCGCTGACAAGTCACAAGTGAGGAAATGAGCTCTTAAAAGGTAGGTGGCAACAAAACCGGAGCAGCTTCGGGGCTGCAACAGCGGCATCTCCGCCAGCCCTGCCTGGGATCAGCGCAGCAGCACCTGGCCGTGTCCGTAGGGAGCTGACCCCGCCGGGGCCCGGGTGGGAGCCGAGCCCCGGGAAGGGTTCGCGCCGAAGCCCCGGCTGCGCTTCACCCCTGCGAGCGCAGCGCTTGCTGAGCGGACAGAAATTCAATCCCGGGGCCGGGTTTACTTCTGCCACTTCTCCTTTTTCTGCGTTTCTCGCGCCCCGGGTCCCCGCAGCCACTTGTCCCCGGGCGGCAGCTGGTGCGGAGCCCGCGGGCGCTGCGCCGTAACCCGAGCCAGCTCCCCGCAGCAGCCGGGATGCTGCGTGCGCCACGGCGGGACGGGGACAACCTGCTGCTTGTCCCTCGGGCTCCCGCTTCGCTGGAAATCCAGCGTGGAGCGGTGGTGCCGCTGCGGGCGTGGGAGGCCGGGCGAGGCGAGCGCGGGGAGTGACTCATGGGCTGAGCCCGGAGCGCTCCGGGGCTGCGCGGGCACGGCCGCCAAACGCTGGAGCCAAAGGCAGGGGCGAGAGCTCCCGCCCGGCTGGCCCTGAAAGCGAACACCGGGCACCTGGAGGGGCGGGCAGGGGAAGAGGGCGCTGATAAACCGAGCGGTGGATTAAGGTATCAGATGTTTCCTGCCGGGATTTAATGCCCCGAAGGACAGCGCATTCCGCGTGTTGGAAGCGGGCAGGTCCCGCTCACACGCCCAGCTCAGAGCTGCGGCTCCCACATCCCTCGGCACACGCAGCCCAGGAGCGGCCACCACGGGCACCTCTCCGTGCTGGGGAGGACAAATCCCCACAGCAGGAACAGGCCCGGCACAAGGGGACGTTTCTCTCGTTCTGTCAGACCCGGCTGTCCCTCCCTTGTCCCTTGCCACCCCCGCTTCTGCAGCCCTCACGGGGTCCCTGACTGCCCTCTTTCGTGGAGGGAAAGAACAAAGCCAGAATTTATTTTAATTGTTTATTGTATAATATAAAACTACAAAAGTAAGACTGCTCATTTCCATGTACATTTGTCCAATTGTTTTTTTTTGATTACAGCCCATACCTACATGTGAATACAGTAATCTGGTTTCAGATGTCTGTAATATTGCATAGAAAAGGCACAGCTCTAAGGTCTGTGGGAGGGGAAGGGGAAATACAGCCTTTTTTCTTTTTTTTTCTTTTTTTTCTTTTTTTTTTTTTTTTTTTGACAATAACAAGCCCTGTTCAAACAACCATGCACTGAACATGTCACACTATTTACACCTTTTCCAGAATCTTGGCCTTTGCAGGCACTAGTATGGAATACGCTCAGAACTAGATAGGAGTTGAGGTTGGGATTTTATCTGCAATTTGTGGTTTTTTTAAAAAGGTTCCAGAACTTGCATTAGGCTTATATTCAGAAAAAGAAAAAAGTGCTTAAAAAAAGAACTAATTTATTTTAAAATGTTCAGTCTCATTAATTAATAGAATATTGAAAGCAACTTGCACAGAAGCAGGATACTGAAACCTGATTGGGGGGGTTGAGGGTGGAGGGGGGAAAAAAAGAACAAAACCAAACCAAAAGAAACCCTGTAACAAGAACAAAAAGTTCAAAACATGCCAGAATGAATTAAACCGTTTGTCAGACAGGACCCATTGCGATTTACTCAATTTAATGGTAATAAAGTGTAAACTTTGGATTCAAAATTATCAGTTTCAAATAACTCAGGCTCTTACCACGCAGCATTGGGGAAAAACCGAGTTACCTTGCACAGGGTCCGAATTTCTCCTGTCAGTGATTGCTTCAGACGGCGGCTTCGCTGCGCTGCTCTCCCGGCTGGCTGCAGGAGGTGCGGATGGACGCCGGGACGGACGGACGGACAGACAGCGCTGTGCAGCCGCTCTCTGCAGGAGGGATGTTGCCCTTCCCTCGCTCCCAGGGCTGTGGGGTCCCGCCGGGCTCCGGAGGGACTGTGGAGCCCCGGACTGGCTGGTCGGACACAGAGCCGGGGGCTTGGGGGCAGCCGGGGCTTCCTGCCCGGCCCCACCTCCGGGCAAGGACGCGGCGTCAGCTCCGGCACAACTCCTGGTGCTGGAGGGAACATCCTGCCTCCTTCTGTGAGCATCCAGCCCCAGCGACTTCTGCTGGGCCTCCCATGGGTGTTTAAAAAAAAAAGGAAAAAACGCATCCTTTCTAAGCCTTTCCCAGGCCAGCATGATGGAGATGATTGCATTTGCTCCTGCCTTCGGTGGCAGATTCCAGTGGTGTGCCAAGGGAGGCCCCTCTCAAAAAGCCAGTGGGGGTAGGAGCCTGATTAGGACTAATTTTGAACATAAACCTGTCCCTCCTCCATACTTTTTTTTGCATATTTCAAACAACCAGACCCATATTAGAAAAAGAGTGTAGGGAAAAAATAATCCTGTGATCCATGCATATCCTGACTGGAACTCAATTCATTCTTTCTGAATCTGGCTCCCATACCCTTTTTCATACAGATTTACATTCCTACAAGAGGATACATTCCTACCATACATTCTGTACATGTTACAATCCAGATGTTGTTAGCTTCACAATAAAATAAATATATTTACAGAAGAAAAAAAAAAAAGAATAAATAATTTATGAAAAAAATCACTTCAAATCCAAAGCTCTCTTATTCTGCTCCCATCTTGTCACTTCATTGCACGTTAATGTCAATCTCCATCCCTGGTGTAGGTCTCAGAGAAATTCCATGCATGGCTGCTGTTGGGACCACAGCACAGGCCCAGCTCGAGACAGTCGGTGACCGTGCAGGGAGAAAGCCATAGCTCAGCCCTTCCCAACCTTCTGCTGGGTCCCATAACTCAAGTATGGTTCTGTCCTGTGGGATTCCTGTAAGGATTCTGCTACAGGCCACACACTTCAGCACCAAGGAGCCACAGACACCGCCCAAGTGGCAAAGTGGATTTAGAGCTTGGCACCTGCTCTCTGGATACAAAAACTTCAGCTGACCCCATGTAACAGCACAGGTCTCTGAAGAGGGCACTGATGGCAGCTCTTGCCTAGCAGGTGGCATTTGTGTAATTACATAAGCAATCCCAAAAAACAGGCAGCTCCAGAGTCCTGCAAAGCAGCTTCTAACCATGGTAAGGCAAGTGCCTCCCAAGCTGCTGTGTGAGCCTGGTGCTGTTGCAGACAGGTTTGTGCAGGATGTGCTCCCAGGCACTCGAGGTGCAGGGTCGGGCAGGGCTGTGGATTCTCCCCAGGGGCCGAGGGCTGCTGTGGAACAAGGGCTGGGCAGGAGCTGGAGCCGTGCCCCTCCTCCCCACCCTCCCTTCCCCTGGTCCCTAAAGCTACACTTGGTCAATGGCTTTCTGTTTGAAGTGGTAACTTCCTTTCTCTTTAGTCTGTGTAACGGCTGCAAATCCATCAGCATCCCAGTGCTTCACAGCGTTCAGCTTGGAAAAAAGCAGAAAGCAAACCCACCCCCTGGGCCAGTGCCCCCCCTCCTCCCCCAGCCCCGTCTCTCCCTGGCAGATGAATTGGGAGCCAGAAGCGCCTCTCGCAGCTGTACGTGATGCATTTCATTTCCATTAGGAGTTCCTTCATTGCGAAAATGTATTTGCTCTTACGCTGTGTCTGTGTGCATATCTATGTTACATCTATCTATATACTAATAAATACACATGGCCTGTTTTAAAGTGCCAATTTACAAAAAGCCGCCTCCTTAAGAGGCAGGCAAGACCCAATTTCATCCATGACAAGAAGGGAGCAGAATCGACTGAATATTGCCAAATGACGTAAAACATAATTTAAAATTTCTTAAATAAATATAAAAGTTATTCCTAAAGAAGCCATAGGCATGTCAACAATATAGGTTGTAACCGGCACTCGACAACTAAAGTACCATTGGAAAACTAAAATGCCATAGCAACTTCAGCAATAGGCATGATACATTGCAAACATTTTTTTCTTTTTTAAATTAAATGTACACCACAATGAACTTAGGAAAAAAAAAAAAGCTATTGGTGCAGTAAGAAGACTTCTCAGGTGTTACGGGGGAGGGGACCATGCATAGAAAGCTGTGTCTGTATATTCCTTGTAAAACGGGTCTATAAAGTGTAAAGCAGGTAACACAGTTGATACAAGAACCCAACTCTATACGAGATGCCAAGTGGTGTCGCACGACTGGCTCCAGTTTCGACAGCAATGGATATCAAAGCGAGTCCATCCAGTGCAGGTACGAGATGAGCTTCACTGCAGTAATACTGAAGTTGCCTTTTTCAGCACTTAGCACAGTGAGGTGGGACAGGGAGGGAGAAATGCTCCAAGAAAGGGCGAGCGGGCGCTCCCAGCCCCGCTCCTCTGCCCGCGCCGTCAGTCAGGGAGGTGCCACGGGGGGCTGGCTCTCGGTGGGCTCTGGGCACCTTGCTCCCCCTCACACTGTTCCCGGGAGCTCCGGGCGAGGAGGTGCCGCTCTCCGCCGGGTTAAGGCTCCTGTCAGGCGGGATGGGGGCCTGGGGACAGCGCCCGGCCCCGGGGCGGCGCTCGGGACCTCCGGGGGTGAAGTTCCACAACTGTTTCCTGCCAACTGCTTCACATACGTGTTGGAAAAGGACATGGCTCTAAGTTTCAGGAATCACAGTAGTGCGCAGTGGGTACAGCAGGGAGCAAACACTTGTGAAACTCCGACGGAAGCAGCTCCCAGCCCTTTCCCCAAGCACTTTTTTTTTTTTTTTTTTTTTGTTTGCATTCAGGGAAACCGACTGCAGGCTTATTTGATCCAATTTTCTCTTTGCACCATACACATATAAAACATTACAACTCTGTATAAAAGTACAAGTGGTTCTTGTACATCTGAATTATGCAGGAACTATGTGAGCAAATCCTATCAAAATAGCTATTTTTTTGTGTGTATAAACAGCATTTGTTTTTAGAAAAAACAATATCATAAACTGCAGAATCTGTACAAAAATATAAAATAAATTTGGGCAGCAGTTTCTAAACAGCCATGTAAATGCAACACTTAAAGAGGAGCAGGTTAATGCCTCCAAAAGGCTGAATTGCTAAAGTCAACCTATACAGGGCTAAAATGGTATTGAGATTATCTAAATAATAAAATTTTTTACCTCTTGCAATAAAACTTATAGAAAAAATAGACAAGTATGCACATGCAATTTACAGCTTTCCCCAACATAATCCTTGTGCTTAGCTTTTACCTTTTTTTTTCCATTTTTTTCTTTTTTTTTTTGTAATAACATAACATTGTCTACAATACATATTCTTTCCTATACCAGGATATTCGGTCTTCCTTGAGGAACCACTTTAAAAAAAATACATTAGAAGTGGTCATACATGGATGAAGGCACTCCAACTCTGCTCGAAGCAAAAACTAGTGTGATCCTTTTCTTTTCAAAAAAGGCAAGCAAGGACGCATGCACAGTGCTGTGAATCGGGGCTGGGAGGGACTATGGAAATACTACCAAATGTATATACTGGTACTTAAAATTAAAAAAACAAAACAAAACAAAAAGAACAAAAAAAAAAAAGTTGCTATATTTCTAATATTTTAAGACCCAACAAGCACCTCCATGATGTGATCCAGTTCTGTGAGATCCATTTTGAAAGGCTGATTTGGAGTTACTGGTTGACTGCTGTACGGAGCCAGAGTTTTTAGGAGCTCATCTGCTGAGACAGGAGCCATTTTTGAGGCAGCCCCCGTGGCAGACGTGCAGGGGTCAAAATCATACATGGACGTGTCAATGTCAGCGAACAGAATGTCATCCAGGGTCAAGTCTGTGAGGAAACCTGTGGAAGCTGTGATCTCAAAGTTGCCGGGCAGGGGGTCCATGAGTTTGGATTCAGCCGTTCTGCTCTCCGGGAGGCCCTCGGGCTTGTGAATGTTGGACTCGCTGGGCTGGGCTTTAGAGTCGTCGGCTGCGGATTCGGCTGCTACTGCCTCTGCGGAGGTAGGTGCTGGACAAAGCTCCTCGATTTCGTCCAAGGCTGAGGAGAAGCTGTCCTTTACTGGTTGGAGAGCAGGAGGTGGTGGCTTCGTCGGACCATCGTGCTGGACAGCCGGGGAAGTGCAAAAAGTGTCGTCCTCGAGCAAGGAGGCTGGGGTGAGGCAGGACTCCAGGGGCATAGTGCTTACGAAGTCGGTGGGGAGCAGGGGCGGCGAGGCCAGGTGGCTGAAGGCCGGCTGCGCCTCGCGGAAGTTGTCGCTGAGAGGGTCGGCAGGCTGCGAAGCGGCCACAAACATGGGCCTCAAGCTGCCTTCTTGTTTGAGTTCTTCCTGGATTCGCCTCAACATGTTGTTAATTAAAACTGTCTTTTGCAAGCTTGGCTCGGTTAATGGCCTGTGGTTATAGAGTTTCATAAGGGAAATGTTGAAGATAGTCTGACGCTGTAAGGTGTAAGACACCTTAGAGGGACCGTCAGTGGGAGACACCACTTTGCCTTCCAACCCATCTTCATGCTCGTCAAACTTCCGCTTTCCTCCTTTCCCCAACATATATCTGCAAGGGAAGAGAGGAGACTGATGAAGACAGCAAAGCAAGTGCACATCTGTCCCCATCAATAACTGGGTCTTGGCCCACAGCCGTGTGACGAGCAAGCAGCAGCCACCTTAACACAGGGCTCTGGTCCCTCCATATCTAGGCATGGCTGTGCTGGTAAATTCCAAGCAGGAATTCAAACAGCATCTATAATACTCCAGATCTTGCATGCTTGGCAGCAAATTTCCTCTTCCTCACATTAAGCAGACACCTGCCCATAGGTGCACGAGCCACAGGCACTGCACGGAACATTTCCTTACCTTCCCTGACTGAGGCAGTGCTATGCCTGGGGATACAAAATGTAAAGCACAATGAATTTCCTCTTTTATTCAAAAGTGTGTTCACGGGGGAAAGGAAGCAAGGCTCAAGCAATTGTGTGTTGAGAGAAATCTCCCCAGTGAGGTTAGGAGATCCAGCCCTTTGGTGCACCAGGACACACACATATGGGTTTGTTTAGCTGATCGCCTAAGGACTGAACTACCAGAGCAGGAAATGCAGTTATTACACTCGGAATTAGATAAATTACAGATGAAGAAGAAGATCTGTCAAGTCTTTTAGTCTAATCCCCAAGACCACTCTCTGCACTACACTCTGCTGCCGGTCAGATGGCAGATTTTGAAGGAAACAAAGGGGATTTTACCAAATTTGCCCCGCATTATAAATAATTTCTGAGCTAAGATTAAGTAGGGCAGCTCAATCCCCAGTGCCATCGCTTCCAAGATGTTTCAGAGTGCCTGGAAATGCTCCTCTACGCAGCACAGTCCCAGCCTCATTTTGTCACCATTACTTCTGTGACACAAAGATCCCCCCAAACGCAGAGGAATGAAGGAATCGCTGTGCTGTGACAGAAGCATGACCTAACATTATGCTCTCTCATTTTCCCAGGTGGAGTGGTGAGGTGATGGAGCTCTAACCCACTCACTCTTTTAATAGGATCACGAGCAGCTCCCTGTTCATTCCTGCATCCCTCCCTCTCTTTAACAAATTCTTCTGGCATGAAG
Source organism: Pomatostomus ruficeps (assembly GCA_013400735.1). Lineage (NCBI taxonomy): Eukaryota > Metazoa > Chordata > Aves > Passeriformes > Timaliidae > Pomatostomus > Pomatostomus ruficeps. The sequence continues at coordinate 374,791 of VYZT01023538.1, read as the reverse complement.
AATTCTGCCTTGCTTAAAGAGAAAAAAAAAAGTGGAAGCGGCTTTCAAGCCACAACTATCCAGAAAGAAGTTGCAGCAGTCATACAGATTTTTACCCCAGACCTGACTCTTCTCGTATTATGCAGCTATCATCTGGGAGACAAAATCTGCCTTCCTTATTTGAGTACAATTCCCAATCGTCCCAGTGGGATTAGTGCCTGCAAAATGACTGCACTAGGCAGGTCTAACACAGTTTGATGGTCGCACACCAGTTCTGCAAACAGACAACGTAGTTAAACACCCCCAAAAACGACTCTCAAACACTTAAGAGCAAAGAGCCCCCTGGAAAGCAGAAGAGGGGGCACAAGAAGTCAGGGTTTCAGTGCTAGAAGAGCTTCTGAAAGCATTTGCTGGGTGGCAAATCCAAAGCCAGATCGGGCGAAGTGAGCCTCTTCTGGTTAAAAATAAGTCCCAAATCCAGACAATTTTCTAGCATATTATGCAATTAAAAAAAGGAAGGCGGGGGGAGGGAGCAAGCTGAGCAGAGCCGAGGAACAGGTAGGCTGCCATCCAAGCTCCTTGGCCAGCTACCAGCGATTCCCGCGCCTGGAATCTTGGGTGAACAAAACCTCTGAAATTTAGCACTACTGCCGAAGTCTGGTTTTTCTCTGCTCCCTAGTGTCACTTCCATGGACTATCCCGAGCTGTACGCACGGGTTTGGGGTGCGAGCGGGGGCTTTGCTGTTCCAATGTTCACAGCAGACACATTTCCTTCCACTCCAGATATATAATAGCAAGAAAGGGAGGATCGGGCCAGCAAGAATCAAAAACCCTGCCCAACTCCAGCATATTTTTAAAGCAGCGAGGGGTTAGGAGGAGAGTTTGCAGCTTTCCATCCCTTCCTGCTATCTCCTCCCCCTGAAAAAAGACAGACTCTGTCCTAAAGACATACCAGTGCTCCTTCCACAATGCTCTATTTAAAGAAAACATTTTTAAATGGCTTGGGGACTAGAAGAGTTTGAAGTTTGTCAGCCTCTGCCAGGAATGTATAAAAACATTCACTGCACAAAGCAAACCTTTTCCCCCATGACAAAGAAAACAGCCCAGGCTCCGTTCCCTGTGCTCAGTTACTCGTTATTGCCAGGTGACGTTGCCAAGCATTTCGAACAAACCCAATCGAGCCCATTTCCACCCAAAGCTGAGGTGCTGGTAGGGTAATGAACACATTTTTAAAGCTGATCAGTAAGAACTATGGGATCCTCATCAAGCAAATATTACGATAACCTCACTACATCATTTTCCAGGAAGCTCAGAGATGATTCAAGGTTTCCTGTATGTGTGACTGTCAAGCTTTCGCATCTCACTCGATCTTCACATAGCTTGATTCAGAGTTTGCCCTTTTAAGAGATAAAATAGATCAGGCAACTCCCAGTCTCACATACTAGCTTTTCAGCACAACTTTCAGTTTCCTTTTTCCCCACTAATATGCTCTGAAGAGCGTTTAACCCCTAAAGCACCAAAGCAGGATGTCAGCCTAAGCACGGGTGTTTTATTCCACCGAGGAGGGGGCTCAAATAAGCACTGTCAGACTCTCAGCTTTTTAAAGTTTTATTTTATCCCCTTCTCCTCTGGTGTGCAAATGGGAATTGTAAAGAACGTTTTCCTACAGTTTCCATAAATCACTTTATTCATGGCAAGTGAAGCAAGGAGGTGATATCTTTCTAGACCAACTGATAGAGTTGGTAAAACCAGACATGCTTGGGGGCTTGCAGGTCTTTTTCTGGCTCTCCATAAAGGAATCACATAGTTTCTGCCCACCGAAGCTTAAGACAATGTTGCCTGCTTGTTCTTTACAGTTCAAACCATCTCTTCCCTCCTCCAACCAACCAGTTTTATGCCTGCATTAAAGAGAGCAGTGTTGTATGTCTTAAGATACTGAATAACATTTTAAAAAAAGGACGCTGTACAATACCAGCATTTGATCAGAATCAGTTCTGTTCATCTCAAAAGCTTTGCTCCTACCCTTTCCAGCCAAAGCTCCTGCTGGGAAAATGAAAATGCCAAACTTAAAAGATCAGCTTGACCAAAGATCAGTACAAAATGAGATAAACCTGCACCATCCCAGGTGTCAAACGAGAGCTGTCCAACCAAGTCATACAGCCGTGACAGGGGCAGCCAGACAACAGCAACCTGCCCAGATGTGTCACCGGACAGGCAGAGATGGAGGGGCACGTTCATGGAGGGTCTTTCACGCATCTATTTGGGCTGAGCAGCAGCCTCAGCCAGATGCATTTCTGCTGCACTTTCATCTGTTTGCTAAACATAATTTTGAGGCTGGCTGTTAAAAGTTGAGACTGGACATCACTTTGTTGTTGTTATAATTGTTGTTGCTGTTGTTGTTGTAATAAAGGGTGTTGCAGGGTTTTGGTCTGCAAGTGAGTTTTCAAGGTTTCTGAGGTATGTGGAACCAGAAAGCTGAAGAAAGACAATGGAAAAGCTGCATTTATCTGGGGGTTGGGGGAGTTACTTGGAGATCTTCCTCAATATTATCTACCAGTTGGCTCTAGCTCTGGAAGACCCAGAACCAAAAGCTAAACCACTGTTGCTGAGAAAGATCCAACTTGCTTTTTTGCCCATTTAGGGCGATTGCACGCGCCTCAGCGCCAGAGAAACTCTAGCATTGTTTGGGAGTTGTCTTTTCTTAATCGAAAAACAAAAGTAGTAATTTTTTTTTCTCTCATTTGCGTGTCATTTAGCGTCCTTTTATTGGCTCTGCATGCTTTTCAGACAGAGATGGGAAAAAATGCAGTTGGGGCTCAGTAGAAGAGATAATCAGCCTGGAGCGGTTGGGTCTCTGGAGTCAACCCTCATCGATTAAACACAGAAGAGCTTGTGCAATGCCTGTGTCTGTGAGCCCACTTAGTGACAAATCCTTTGCTCTCCGGAGGACAGAGGTACGTGCGCATTGTGAGGGGAGCACTGTGTTTATTGGTTGAGCCTCGGACACTTCGACACCGCTGGACTGTTCCTGAAGCTTTAATAATTGGCACTTTGGCATAGAAAAGCACCAGATATGTAAAAACTGAGAGGAAAAGTGATTTCGCTCACCCAATAATAAAAATAACCTTTAATGTTAATTTCCAAAGACTTTTAAGAATTAAGTTTAAAATACCTCTCAAGACTGAGGGCTCATCTTGGAGATCAATTCTACAATCCACTAGGCCCTCCCTGCTCATTGAGACAGACAGGTAGGAAAAGAAGGAAGGAGGAACTGAACCCCAAGAGGAACCGCGGAAAAGGATTTTTAAGAAGTCACATTTCCACTCACAGATTTACGCCACCCCCTCAGTCAGTCTAGAGGATGAACAGCTTATTAGAGTGAGGTTACTTTTAGAACAAACACCACGTTGCTCACAAAGGTAAAAGCATCAAATCCCCGAGTCCACAGGCAATCACTCCTCTCCACACAGCCGAACACCAAAACACAGGTGTGAACCACAGGGGCTTGTGCGAGAAGGGGAGTTTGAAGCAGGACCAGTCACTTTCTGAAATATCAGGTAATTAAAACCACAGGGGGGGTAAAAAAGGAGAGAGAAAGAAAAAGGCAACTTGGGGGAACTAAAATAAAACACTTCACACGTGAGCATGAAAAAACCCAACAAAACCCCACAACACAAAAGCTCCCCGTAAGAGCCCCCCAAAGTGCAATGAGAGCACTGAATTTTTACACTTCACTCCCCAAAGTTTCAAAACCTCAGGTGTAAGTGAACCTCACCAGGGTTTCTCGGAGAACCTAACCAGTGAATTAGGCAAGTGCTTTCTCTGTCACTTCTGGCACATTAAATATAATTTTCCTCTTCTCCATCCTTCACTCCTCATCCTTGAGGGTTCCATTGGTTGTATCCTGGCCCAACGGTAGTCAATGGGTGTTTTGTTACTGACTTCAGCAGAATCAGGATTTGGCACTGATAGCTGAAGGACCAAAATAAAAAGGCCTTTTATGTCAATTGGGTTCAACTGGCAAGACAAGGGCCAGATCCTCTGAGCTAGCAGAGGCAGGTGGAGCTGCTGAGAGGTATTTCAGTGCTGCTGGATCCAGCCTGAGGGACCACCTGAACTTGTAACCAGTCTCCACAATTTCAAAATATCTGTCCCCTAGAGCTAGGGAGGCAAACCAGTAAACCTCTCCCTCCCTGTCCCCGTTTCCACATCCCCAAGGCCACAGCAGAGAGAGTGGACACATCTGCAGCAGACCCCTTGGGGCAGGACCATGGGCTCACCCACCACACAACGATGCTCCTTGGCCTGCAGGATGCTGGCAAAGCAGAGCAAACCTGCCCCAGCAGGTGGGAGCACAGACGTCTGAGAGCATCGGCACCCTCCTCCCATTCAAAGTTACAAAGGAAAAGCAGAGGGGAAGTCCAGTATAAACCGGGCAGCTACTCCCAGCCTTGACGAAAACAAGGGGGAAAGCCGAACAGCCCAGGTGCCGAGGTTCAACTCCAGGACCGGAGCAAATAAGCAGCATGGACTTTCAGAGGCGACAGCCAGAGCCCGATGGAAATTGCCCCTCCTTGGGGATTTCATCTGCTGACACGGGAGTGTTTAAAGCCTGGCACGGCAGCATCCCCGGGAGCTGGGACAGCCTGTTCCATGCAGAGCTGCACGGCCACGCTCCCTGTGCTGCAGCTGGCCTGCAGGGTGTGCACCAACCAGTCGGGAGGGGGGGGTGGTGGCGGGGTGGTGTTCTTTATTTTTTTATTTTTTTTCCCCACAAGGCTGCTTTCTCGGGATCTGATGCACTTTTTACTTGTTGGAGTGTACTGCATCCATGTTGCCTGGCCAAAGAGGGCTCCTGACAACGCTGCCTGGTAAGAATTGTGTCTCATGTCACATGTGAGTCAGGAAACAAATCCCACAACCCCCAAAGAGAGGTCGAGGGAATGGAGCTGTGCAGGGGTTTCTGTCCGCTGCAGAGCCAGTGCTCAGACATTCCGCATTTACAAGGTTTGTTTTCCCTGACACATTTTACATTCATTCTGGCTGCCCTTTTTAAATTTTTTTTTTTAACTGAGTGAGGTTTAATAAGCACTTACAAAACTCTCCTTTAGAGTATATAAAAAAATTGGCCTCCTGGGTAGTGCTGTGCTTCCAGAGAGTACAGGGGATTGTTTTTATGTTTGCAAGTCTTCACTGCAATGCTGTCAGTGCCAGCAGTAACTGTAAGTGGCAGGTATTTCTCACACATATTTTACAGGGACCTAGCTCTTCCCATCTCCTGTGGTGGATGGGTAAACCTCAGCTCTTCCAGAAGAAACAGAGAAGCAAGTAAAGCTCCTCAGCAGCCCATTCGGCAGCTTCTCTCTCCCTACAGAAACACAGCCTTAGCCCCCTGCTTTAGGCACTTCACACAGAGTGAAGACTGAGTGAAGAGCAGCTAGCAAGCTGAGTGACAGGGGTCTTTTCTCCTCTCCAGTTAAACTCAAAATAAGAAGGAAAACCATACTGGGTGATTCTCAGAGGCTAATCCAAGCAGAACGTGGTTAGGGACTGCGCAGGGAGACCTCTGGCAAGCAGGAGACAACAGAGGAAGCTCAGACTCTCATTTGAGAAGCATCTGAAGCCGTGCAGCTCTCATGGGGTTTGCCTTTGATACTCAGAGCCTGGAGTCCCCAGGTCCCCGAAGGAGTGTCCATGTTAATCAGAAAGTAAGGTGAAGCCTTCCCTAGCAAATAAGCAATGCAATTATAAAGCCAGTCAATAGTGTAACGCCAGCCAACGTGTTCCAGCGATATTTTGAAACTGTAATCTGATCCTACTGTTTCCATCCTCGTGCCTTGCCTGCTCTCCCTTGTTGCATACTGTACTATTTGAGGCCCAGAGGGCAAAGCAAGCTCTTGCTGTTTGTTCATGATCAGAAACTGCATTTGGAGCGAGAGCTCTGTGTGCGCCGCCCACACCACTTTCTTGAGAGTTTCTTCAACTCGCAGCCCGACGAAGCCCTGCTAGAAGGATCTCTGCAAAACAACCAGAAACACAAACTCCACTTCTGCCTTCAGTTTCCAGCTCCTTTTCACCACACTAAAAAAAGGCAAAGCCGCAGTCCAAGGCAATCTCTGACTCTGCAGTGTGTTAAGCCTTGCAGGAAACATATGCTTCTATTAAATTGGAAACAGTTTCTAATGCTGTCAGTTTGCTAAATGTAACATGTTCCCCTGGAAGAAGTGGAGCAGTTTTAATGTTTTTGACTAACTGCACACATCCAAACAGAGTACGTCTGATAAAGCTGGAATGGGCTCCAATAAATATAGCTTAGAATAAATTACTGCCTCATTAAGTAATTGTTTGGAAAAAGGACAGCAGGTTTTCTAGATTATAGCCATGTTATTAAGGGTGTTTATAATATTAGGAATTCTATCAGGGTAGCAGAAGTTAATGCAAGTTTAAATCAGAGGAGCACTTGTTAGCTTGTTAAAGCATTAAAGATTGCCCTGGCAGAACCAGAGGGTGAACAAGACCGCACAGGTTCTGTGCATGGAAAGCCAGCAAGGCACACAGCAAACCACTGTGAGGCTGAAGGCGAGAGCAAAAGCCCTGAGCAACTCTGACAACCCCTCTTCAGTACAAGCCAAGAGGGAGGATATACCTGGGTAACACACTGGGGTTAAAAAACATTTATTTAAAATAGGCTTTATTCATGTATGGGAAGGCAGTTGTCTTTACCGGAAAAAAAACAGAACAGGTTTGGATTGCCCAGCAGAACTAATTTCTGTCTCAAAGATCTCAAAGCCAAAATGTCAATTCTCACATGTTCTGCTTCAGACAGGACTTCCCATGTGCTTCCTTATAAAACAGTGCCCAAAGATGCAAACAAGCCCCCAACCTGCCCTTTTTTGGTCTCGTCCTTAACTGGAAGCTTTAGGAAACATGCTGTCTGTGATTGCCTTCACAGGCCTGGTGCAGTCATGGCCCCACTGATCACGGACCACCTGCTCTGAGCCAGATCAGGGTGGAGGAGTCCCTGCTTCCCACTACCAGGAGATGCTTTGTTAGGGTTACTTGCTGAGGGGAGAGAGATTTTCCAGAAGCTGGCAAAGCTGCCCTCATCTCAGGTCACGTCTGTGCCAAACCTCCTTCATATCCTTCCCCAGAATGGCTGCACACTCACAGCAGTGCCCAAGCCACCACCAGGACCCTCCTCCCTGGGGTTCAGCTTAGCTGGGCTCTGTGCTTCAAAGAGCCACCGAAAAGAGCTGGGCTGAGGCTGTTTTGAAATTTGGGTCTCAATGTGGCAGTGTTAAGGAAGCAGCCAGGCCTGCCAAATGTGAGTCGAGTTCCATCGTGCTGTGAACACACGGGCTCAGCACTCTGCTGAAGGGCCATGAGCTGCTTTACTCACCTGGGCAGCAGCGGCAGGAAATCAGAGCTGCAGCAAAGCAAACCAGGCACAGCACTAGGCCAGATCCTCTGACTTTACTACGTGATTAGCTGATTATTCAGCAGACTCAGCTTGTTGTCACCCAAAAAATATGCAAGGGCTTCTACACACAGGCCTCCCTGGCATGAGCCAAGAACCTCTTCCTGCTCCACGCCAGTGTTTCTTCCCACAAGTGCAGCACTCTGGGCCTCTGAACGGAAGCAGGAGATGCCGGTCCCACAGGCAGGACCACGACACCACGAATTCCCGTGGCAGTGGGCAAGGAGCCACACTGGAGCCGGTGCACACAGCTCTGCGCTGGGAGAACCAGAGCCATCATCGCTTCAAGAGGTGGAGCAGCAGCAATTAAGATGGCTGTGCACTGCTCCAGGGCCCAATTCAGCCAAGACTGCCTTCCATTCCTTTCTACTGCAGAGCCAGCAGGCACCGGCACAGCGCAAGTGCTGTCTAAAAAGAGACACCTCACTTGTAAATGAAATTCAAAACAATCTGAAAGAGCTAGAACAGCTACCAGAAAGTGACACAAGGCTGGGAAGCACACACTCCCTTTTTCACTGCTAAAATTACACGCCTGTAATGACAAGATGCTACTGGTCAGGCTCTAAAGGGAGAATGATGAAATAGCCAGCCCGGCTGTGCATCCCTCCTCCCCTGCACTGGCGCACGGAACAATGGATTACGGCAGCGTTGTGTTGTATTGTACAAGACATCTCTATCGGCATGCACGTGTCACGGGCTGCCTGGTATTTTTAGTGTACGTGGGGACTGAGTGCTGCAGACCCATCTCTGCTGGACCTGTGGAATTCCTGCAAAGGTTAATGAGAATTGTGCGTGCGCCCATGAGAGACGAGACACCTCCGTGTACAATAAGGGAGAGAGTTTTTCTCACCTAGGTATAATTACTTCGTTTGAATCCTATCATAGCATCTCTTCCCCAGCGAGACCTTGTTGTTCCCCCTTGTCATAGACCCTTAATAAACACATGGGGGGGAAAAAAAACCCCACAATACTGAAAGAACTGAATGGTTTGCCAAAAAGTAGGTTATTGCTCTGAAAATGGTGTTGAATAAATTATCACAGTCAAACTGAAAAGCAGCGAATGGCAGGAGGAAAGAAAAGGAGAAAGGGGAAAAAAAATCTGAAGAAATATATACTGCAAATGCACCATACAAATCCCAGCAATGACAAGTCATTTTAGCTTCTGGCCTGCAGATTTTATTCGCTAACCAGTTTCACACTGCTGAGAGTTAGAAGAGCAGAAGAAAAAGGTGTTTCCCTGGCATTTTTTAAAGTAGCTGCAACAGCATATGAGTTGTTTTCGACATTTTTGCTTAAATGAAATTAACACAGCCCTCCAAACAAATATATTCTATGAAAAAGAATCCACTCACCCTGCAAGTTTCTCTTAAAGAGGTGAAAAAGTTGCAGGATATTTCTCCACCACCAGTGAAAACAAAACAAATTTAAAAAAAAGGTAGTTAAAATTTGACATGAAAGTTTGCTAAGATGGTGTTAAATGGTGTTGGACAAGATGATAACTGCTGGCCTTACAGTCCAATGTACTAAAGCTCTTGCATTTGTTGAAATACAGCATATGTTTCCATGTCCTGCAAAGGAGCCCTCTGAAAACTGATTAAAGGGAACTTTGGCCAGCCTTGAACTATTCTCAACCTGTAATAGCTATGAGTTAGAGACAAAAGAGATTCCATTTCTCGTGGCACCTGCTTGATTTCACAATAAAAAATACTACACCTAAGAGATGTTCTTTAGAACAGCCATGATGGGACCCATGTCTCTTCTATGTGGAGTAATTTAAACATTTGCAAGTAAGCCATTTAAACTTAGATGGAAATACCCCTTTAACAGCATATTTTGACAACATGTGTATTAAATGTGTATTTCGAAGCATGTTTAGGACAGGTTAATTAACAAAGAACAAAGGAACTTAACCACAAACTAAGCCTTTGGAAACTGGGAGTGGAAAATACATAAGGAGAACAGCTCAGGAAACGGAATGTCCTAAACTTCATTTCATATTCAGTCAGGCACAACCCTTTCACCTCACCCAAGATAGTATTACACTGATTTTCCCCGCAATTACAAGAAAAGTCCTCATCCAAGCATACATACATCACGTGTGTCCCCCTGCCAGCAAGGGGAAGCAGAGCAGCGACAGGAAGCCTGACACTGTGTGTCACACACAGAGAAAATATTCTCTCTCTTCTATTCATTCACGAGCTATTTGTGGAACACTTTAGCTAGGGAAGGAAAGAAAGTGGAAGGGTTGTTTAGAAGAGCAAATTTCACCCAGCAGATGGAACAGGAGGGGGCAAGGGGGAGCCAGATCCCAGCAGGGTAACCCAAGCAGGTTATTGGACCCCTGGGACAGCCAGCATGGAAGTAGCCCGGTCAAAATCCCTGCCTAAGGCACTGCTCCGACACAGGGCCAGGAGCAGGCACGAGACCCGACCCACAGCAAATCAGGCCATGCCAAAAGTGCTGAAATAGAGTGGCTTGTCTCACACAAGGCCCGCAGAGCAGTGAGAAAGCAGAATGTTACCACCACTGTTCAAAAAAACACTGTGGTTTGCACACAAACGCTAGTCTCCTATCTTGATGAAATGTATATTTGAAAAATATGCAAATGATATGCATGCACGTGGATGTGTACCTACCAAAGGCTTTTTTCCAATGGAGAAAGAGCGCCTGCAAAAACACATGAAAAGTAAAGTTTGTGGAGGCACCGGAAGATGATGATGATGTATTTCTGAATTAAGATTGAAAACTTCATTTTGCAGCTACCTGAAGTTAAGACAAAGCTGCCTTTAGGCATCTCAAACTAGTCAGACCTGCTGTAGCAGTTGCACAGTCTGCTTCAAATATGCCCTCCACGCTCCTTTCAACCTCCACCCCAACATATATCCGCATAGTTTACCTCCAGTCATGGGTGGTTCTTGCTATAGTGCAGTTCACTCAACCTTATTGCCTGCCTGGCACGACAGGAGGGGTTTTTTAAGACTAATGTTACCGGCTACTGTAAGAAACTGCATGAAAACAGCCAATAACTGTCACATTTCCATTAAAGGTGAGTGTGGCTCAAACAGTACAAGGGTTTCCGGGGTGCAGTGGAAAATCTGGAATCAAGAAAACAGTCTTCATTGTTACATCTGAGGAAGTATTAGGGCAAATTTAGATCTTTCCACCAATCCAGGGTTCCTTGAAAAAGGGAACTTCTTTTTTCTGCTACTTCCATATACTGCCCAGTTTTCAAAATAACATTAAAAGAAAACAACCCACGTTTGAACTCTTCTCTCTGTATTCTACTATATTAAGAATAAAACTTTTATTCTAACTTCGCTGGAAACAAGCTGTCAGATGAAATCCAATACACCTTACTGGTGTGAAAGCAAAGTACACAGGCTTTGGCTCCTAATAATTACACAGACTGAGACTCATGTCTTTCAGTGCCACTTAAAACTCAATTCCAGATTGATATTAAGGAGAAAATTGTCTTTAAAACCACTGGTACTCAAAACACTGATCGTGTTATGCAGGTTGGGAACTTCAGACATTCTATGGCAACATCTTTGATTTTATGTACCAAGCCAAGGAGGGTACCAAACCTGGCCCCTCATTTGAGGAACAGTGGTCTGACCTCACCTAACGCGGGACTCTGAGCATGGTTTTAATTTCACTGCAGCAGCCTGGGTCCAGTGTCACTCTGATGTGGTGGTGGCTGCTGTCTCACCTGAGCTAGATGAGCCTCAAAGAAGGGACACGTGAAAACCAAAAACTTGCTCTCTGGTGACTTGACACTTTTCTTTGGCCCTCTCAAGCCTTCCTGCTCCTAATCACAGCTTAAAGCCCTTTCTGAAGGCTGAAGAGGCTGTACCCAAAGCCCCTGGAGACTGCCCCAACTCTCCCTTGGAAATGCCCCTCGAATCAGGTCTTCCCCACCCCGAAAATCCCCGTTGCGCCGGAGGAATGTCCCCAGCCAGCACATCTTCACAGCTCCTCCTGGCCACTTGGCAGTGACACCCAGCATCTCTGACACGTTCACCGGGAGCCATCGGTGAGGCAAACGTGGTGGCAGTGCAGTTTCTGTTCTGCACGGTGACACACAGTTTAATACCCACACAGCCAGGAGACACAGGGCAGGGACCCTGCTGTGACACACACGGGCCTGTTTCTCCCACTAAACCTCCCAGCCACACGTTTGTTTCGGACCTCAGTTTGGGCTTACCTTCAGCACACCCAAGAGCAACGTTAGTGCAGCATTTATAGGGCTTGCCTTCCCCACTCGTGTTGAACAGCTAAGCGCTGGTATCTTATTTTTGTTATAGTGTTTGCATTGGTAATGCTGAACAAACCTGAAGCCTCCACTACAGCAAACACGAAAATTGACTCTGTTTATAAAAGAATAAAAGAACTAATGCATGTTCAGAGTCTCTCCCCATTTATAGAAAACAGGCATCTCTTCATGACAGCAGTTTCTCTGACTGATGAAAGTTTAGAAATCAAAAGAAATGGCAGAAAACATGCAGTTATACACCCCTGAAGAAAATGAGTGCTGTGCTCAGATTGGCAAATTTCATCTCCCACAAACCATTAATTAGCAAAAGATCCATCAAGACTAAAGATCTGTGCTTAGTGCCAACCTGCTTACATTGAAGCTGGACCTTGCTCTCTCCTTTGAAACACTCCTGATCTTTGGACTTGGTAACTGAAAGCTGCTGTTTCTGGCACTGATTCGTGTGCAAGTTAAGGAACCACTGCAACTGGAGCTGTCTCCTTGTGAGCCAGTTACACCATAAAGCTGAATTAAAAGAAGGTGTCTCTCTTGCTACCCGGCCCTTATAAGAAGTAGATCACCAGAAGACTACTTACACTTTCAAAGTACTGCATTCTCCTTGTTTGACAGATTACACTTTAAGATGTTACATAAAAGCAAAAATAGTCACAAGTACTTTGGATCACCTGTCTAGTGTTAGCACTGCCAGAGATGAACTGTGCCAGGAGTGCTTTACATCAGTGTGAAAAAAGTCAGAGTTCCTAAAAAAAAAATGTTTTCCCAATGAAATATTTATTGAAAAAAATAAAAGCAGCTTGTGTGAATGATGGCAAAATCCTTCAAACTAGATATTGCATAAAAACTGCTGCACTTCATGGAAGTTAAAAAAATAAATTTTGAATATGAAATTTGAGGGTTTCCTTGCTATTAGGACATTATCTCAAAGTCCTTGATGCCTCTCAGGCAAAAAATTTGAGCACTTGGTATATTTATGTTATTATTTCCACTGTGAAACTCATTATTTCATCTTCCCCATTAAAAAGAGCAGGTGTATAAAGGAACACAATTACAACTCTTAATAAATCAGCACCTACAGATGTATTTAATGCTCTTTAAGACGCCTCCATCTACAGACAAAACCTGAAGGACCTATGGCTATCAAGTTTCTTTCTGTTTGTTTTCAATCAGCTTCAGAGAAAAAGAAATCAGCTTGACACAAAAATCAAAGCAGTGTTTTAATATGCACAAAGTCTAGCTTCGTTCCTTAGCAGTCCAATCCAGTTCCTGCAGAAAAGGAGTGGGTGGTTTCTGCTACCAACTTAAATGGAAGCAGGATCAGTCACGAGAGGAGGAATATCTGGAGCTGTTACATTGGATGCTGCAATACTTGCCTGAACAATGGAAGTATTCCGAAGGACACGCTCTCTGATACCTGTCCAGCAGCACAAGCTGCTAATCCTCCTCCTATCTCTACCACCACCACTGGTTCATTATGTTAAATCAGAGTCCAAAGATACCTTCCTATTATGTAAAAATGCATGCATTTTAACTTCAGCCAGAAAGGGCTACTTCCAATTTACCCCCACTAAATCAGTTGGCTAATTTCTAGAGCAATCATTTTTAAGAAAACACAATTCATTTTTATAGTTTGTTTTACCATGTGAAAGCTTCCTGCGCTCTCAGATGCAAACTGAGGCGCCTCTGTCAATTTTGTACCCTGTGAGAAGTCCATAAGACACGAGAACCTTCACTTGTGCAGGCACATGCCCAAAATTATCGGAATAAAAAAGGTAGAAAGCGTTGTCTGAACTCACACACACAGCAAGTGTTTACTCATTTGAGAGACACACGCATGAAACTGGTGTTGGGGGCAGCCAAGCCCTCTCCCACCGTTGTTTGAGCAATAGTACATTCGACAGCGGCCAAATCCAGCACCCACTGACGGCAGCGAGAGTCACCCCGGTGACTGCACCAGGCACCAGATGAAAACGCCTGGACTGCCCTGCTGCCGAGAGCCTTGGATCTGTCTGAGCACACGCCGCCACACGCAACAGCTCTGGCTGCTGCACTGAAGTTCGGGTAAAGAAGCTGACAGCCCCCCCGCCCTCCCCCACCCGGATGGAGATAAAATGGGCAGATTCGCTTTATTTTACACCAGCAGCTGACCCACAGCTGTAAATCAGCCGCCAAGGGGCCCACTGGACAGCACACAAACCCCTCCATAGATCTCCAACAGAAGTGGCCCTGGGTTTTACAGATGTGTTTCACAAAACGCAAGGAATGACAGCAGGTAACTGTACTCCTATTTTCATGCTTAAGAAGAACTTATTTTTCCAGATCCTGATGTGAGTAAAGCAGCCAACGCTCTAAATCAAAGTGGCACCGCGAAAGGATTTTTTTCAAGCGTTCATCCACCTTGAAGAAAATCCTAATAAATACACATTTTTGCCATCGCTTCCAAAAGATGAACCACCTTACTCACAAAAGCCCCCCCCAGACGCCCGCGTCTCCGCGCTGGCGGTGCTCCCAAGGAAGACCCATGCGCGCTATTGCTCAGGGAAAAGACAGGCTAATCCCCTGCCCTAACACCAACCCCTGAAAAGGGCCAGGCAGCGGGGCCAGCCGGGTCCTGCCCAGCCATATGTCAGCTTTGCTACAGCGGAGTGAAAGTCTCCCCCAGGCCCTTTCAGCTCTCTGGGCGCTACGGCACGCACTTTTCGGGGTTCCCCGAAGCCCCGGCTCTCGCTGCGAGAACGGAGCCAGGCGGCAGCCCCCGGCTCCAGGGGCTTCCCGGCGCACACGCGAACTTACCGGGGTGGCGCGGCTTTCCTGGCGTCGGAGGGAGCCCGGCTCCGGAGAGCACAACCGGCCGCGCTACCGGGGCCGGCACAGCCACCTCGACAAAAAAGTATATTCCAGCTACCCGCACCTGCTTCGGCTCGGGATCCCCCCGCATCGGCGGGGGAGGGGGCGTATTTTAAGGTCAACTCCGCCGCTCTCCCTCCTCTGCTCATCTCAGCACGACCCCTCCACCCCCTGGAGGAGAGGGGGAGGATCCCCGCCCCGGGCTCTTCTGCTCGGGCACCAATTTAAAGGTAGAGATAAAACAAGCCTCGATGACTCGCAAAGCCAGAGGGGGTGGGGGGGGTGTCACCGCCCCCTTTCCCTTCCCCCCCCACGGTGTCCCGCAGCCCCCCAGCCCCACTCACCACATGCAGCTCCACCTGAGAACTAAAGCATGGAGAGGGGGAGGTCGCAAACTCTCGCCCTAGAGCAGCTCCATATGTCGCTCCTCGCCGCGCCGCTCCGGGGAGGGGCCGGGTGGGATGCGGAGGAGGAGGAAAGGAGGAGGAGGAAAAGAGGAGGAGGAGAAGGAGGAGGCAAGAGCAGGCGGCGTGAGGATTTAAGCCTCCGCTCTGCCCCGGCGGCTGCGATCACGCAGCATTATACAATGGAGGAGGAGGAGAGGAAGGAGGAGAAGGAGGAGGCACCACCAGCCCCGGCTCCCAGCACTTGCCGCCAGCACTGACGACAGGGGCGGCTCCGGCGAGCTCCTCACCCTCCGGCCCGNGCGCGGCCCCCGCAGCCGCCGCGGCTTCCCCGGGGAGCGCCGGGCCGGCACAAAGGCGGGTGCCAGCGCGCCCCGACCGCAAATATGACAAGTATCCCTGCTATCCGGCGGCGGGGACCCGGCCGGGGCACGGGGCTCGGCCAGCCCTGCTCCCCGCGCGGGGCTGGCCCCGGGTTGTCACGGTACAACCCAAAATTCTCCCCCCACACCTTCGGTCAGCCCCCGGCCCGGCCAAGCAGAGCGGGGAGATGTGGGGAAAGCCCGGAGCGCTGCCGGCCGCCCCCCGCCCCGGGACCTCACCTGGGAGCCGAGGGAGGCGGCGGCCCCCGTCCGTGGAATCCTCGCTGCTAATTTGGGCTGTGCAGGTACCACCGAAGCACAAAAATGAGGCCAAACGGAGATGTTCGAGCGCGCGAAGAGTTGGGGGAAGGAGGGAAGCGCTCGGCACCCGGCGCTATCTGGAAAGAAGACGATTATTTTAAGTCACCTCGATGATTGTGTTTCGAAAGGGGCTGTAATCCCAGCCGGCGCTGTTAGAGGCGATTCAAACACCTCACAGTTTTGGCTGTAACCCCAGCAGGCATCTCGGATCGTTCCGGCCTTTCATGTTCCACTAAACCGGTTGTACTTCGGGACAATAAAGCTTTAAGACCTAATATAAAGGCGATTATTAGGCATTAATATCACGACTCGTTTAGGTATTATGCTCAAAACGGTCTGTAATGATTTGTGATCAATCAAGATGATGGTCCTGCTAGAAACTAAGTTTCATTTTCAGTTAGAAAACCGAAAAGGAAAAGCAGGATACTTTTAGAGGAAAGGTTTCCTTATCCTGGAAACTGTATCTGACAAAAATCCACTAAGGGAAAAACAACACAAATTAAAATAGTGAATCTGCCAAAATAAAAGGAGATTTTATAACAGTAAAGAATAAAAGTACTGATTTTATGGATTCTTAAAATTATAATTGAAAAGGCCCCATCTGTTTAAACACCAGGACTGACACCTGAGAACTCTGCTGAATTCACTAAAAAGGGAGGAAAGGGCATCAGATCTAAAAACTGACGTTTTATTTTGCGAGTTTGGAGTCCTCAGCACACCTTTCCCTTTCCACCCGTGCTATCAACCGTTCCTTTGAGGACATCCAAGCTCTCTCATCCCGTATCTGTGGCACAGAGTTACCCTAAACCAATCTGCAGAGCAATTCACGAACCGTTTACCAGATTTTGACGAGTGATTTGCGAATTGCCCAGGAGCTGGCAAACATTAAAACCAGAATCGCCCTGGCTGGATACTTTCCAGCAGCAAGGCACTGAAATTTGGTCCTTCTGCCTGCGGAAACAAGTCTCTTCCTGAAATTACCAGTGTCACAATAAAATCACTAAATAAAAGGAAAAGGTTCATTTTCTTTAGGGTCTGAGTGATACCTTTTCAGCGGGCTTCTGCCCACTCAAAAGCCACAGAGAATATTTGCAATACTTGCACATTGTTGACTGGGTTGTTTGGGGTTTTTTTTGCATGCCAGATTCGCTGAATTTCAGGGCCCCATTCCTCCCTGCTTTACACCAGATTTGTAACACAGCGGGATCTGGCCTTGCGCAATTGCGCCGTGGATGCGCCCAGCCGAGCAGCGCCGGCCTTCCGGAGCTCAAAGTCCGCGGCAGGTTTACAGTCCCCGTGCCTGGGTGTGTGCACGCTATCACCGGCACCAGAGGCAGAACCACAAACATTTGCTAAATAAGCAGCTGGGCTCCAGCCCGCTATGCACAGCCCCGATCTTGCCATGTTACACTCGGCAGTAAAAAGCCTGAGCCTGTGTCATCCCAGTTTGAAATGCTTCTGACTTTGCTCGGTTGCTCCAATTTTACACCAGCATAAGAAAAATCTCACCGCCCCTTCTGTTTCCTACTGTAACTCTCCCGAGTCTTTCTTGGCAGGAGTTTAGAGTCACGCTGTAACTCAGATTGTGCCTCCGAACACAACTAGTACAACCTGCATCCACACTCAGAAGCACTCCCAGCTGAGCAGAGGTCACGATACGAATCGATAGGAATAGAGCTCCTTCCTGTGCTTCGTGCACAGCAGAGGCTCCGGCGCGGCGGGACGAGCTTGGGCTACGCAAGGAGAACGATCCCGCTGCCGACCGCTCCTCACATGGCCTCGCACCTGATTGAGCGAGACCTTTCTGGCCAAGAAGCTCTGCTCTGCAGCCCTGGAGCAGCCTGACCAGAAGGTGTCTGCAAGACCCAAATGCAGTTTGTCCACACATGTCAGGAAGCGCGGACAAGCAGCCTGCAATGGAGCCACAAAACGCTGTGCTAGGAAATGTGTCGGCAGAGGTTTCCAGAGCCTGCGGGAGCGGGAGGGGGGAAAAGTCTGAGCATCTGCAAGGAGGAGCCACCCAAAATGAATCCCGTTTCAGAGCACACATGCATGGGCTTCCCAGGGAGCAGCAGCACAGGTTTAGTTGTGCAGTCGTAGCCTTGGCACAGGCCCTTGAGCTGCTCGCACATGAAGATGGCACACTAAAAGAGAAGGAACTGCGCTGTGTCTCTCTGCAGCAGTACTGACCTGACGTGGGCTATGGGCATAGCCTGAGTGCAGCCCTGTCTTTGAGCAAGGATGGCCAAAGCCTGTCTGATTGAGGCCAGGTCTCATGAAGATCATTCAAAAACCACCCCTGCATTGAAGATAAATAAATGAACAAGACAATAAATAGACAAACAGAAATGAGAGACTGGGAAGACTGGGAAGGGGGAAGCAGACACTGGACTTCATAAATCGATTCATTAGAAACACTACGGACTGCCAGGTAATCTGCCCATCAACACGTGTGCTAATTAGGAAAGAGTGGCAAAGTTTGGTGTGCTGGAATGTTGGCATCCCTTGCGTTTTTCAAAAATAGAGGGAATGAACTGCTTCCTATGCTTCTAATTGCATCCTTGGCCTTTTCCTTTCTGATTGCAGTACACATAAATACCGTGAGATTTCATCAGGTAATTGTACAACACAACTTCATTTTCTCCCTGGATATCTTTGCTTTGGTGCATGCAGGAGTTGGCAGGCAAACACCTAACACTGCTCCCAGAGCAGCCAACTTTTTGCAAATAAAGACCCCTTCAGCACTGGTAACTTGGGAAAAGCAAAACAAAGGGCCTGCCTACAGCCAGAGCTGCTCGTTCCACTCGAGCAGCGCTCCTCACCGAGCAGCAGGGCTCTCCTGGGTAGGGAGAAAGCACACTGCAAGCAGAGGCACGATTAAACACTGCTCACACCTCGAGCCGTTGCCGCTCAGGCTCCGTACTGACCTCCCAGAGTAGGGCCCCTCTCATGCCACGCTTAGCCACAAATAAAAACAAGTTCCTCGGTAAAAATCTGGGGTGCTGCATTACTGCAGTCTGCACCTATCCACGAGCAGGGAGGGAGCTGTACCCGGGAGCTAGGCTGCTTTCCTTGGGATTTCAATGGCTTTTTCTTATTTTTCTGCTGGTGTGACTCTTCCACTCTTAACAGGGCTGTCCCGTGTGTCCCAAGGCACAGGAGTCAGTAAAAACCAAAGGAAGGAATGCTCCACCCCTTCTCACTCCAATTTCAGCTCTTATTCCCCCCTTCATTTTCTGCTTTAGTTCATATTTCTCTCCTTTAATGTTTTCGTGGCAGTAGGAGAAACACCGTTCCCTGGAATGCATAATATGCTTAATTATCATTCTTGGTTAGTTCTCCAGGAAAAAAAAAAAAACCCTACAGGAGAACTCAGTTTAATTAATGAGTATGACCAAATGCAGCCTTAGTTCTAATGCAGTATCATATATTATATGTCCAGTTGGGCAGTTGATCTTCTTTGGGTAAAATGAACAGCGATGCAAAAAACCAGGGAGCTCATGAATCAATATTCTGAGTGCAACTAACCCCTTTTGTACAGTTATTCTAAGCTTCCTACAGATTTTGATTACAACGTCGGTTCCCAAATACTGCTTTTGGCTTTGGTAACGCAGGATCAGGCCTGTACAGTCTAGTAATAGAAAGCTATTGCTTGGCAGTACCAGGGGTTGTGCCACATGGTAAATTCATTAAGTAATTAAGGAAAAAACCCCAACCCTTAACTCCAAGACAGCTCTGAAATAGCCATACCCAATAAAAATCCCCAGTGTGTGCGAACGACAGGGGTAGCAAGGTTTCATCTGAAAGTAAGATTTGGTGATTTAGATGCTTTTCAGAAGGGCTACTCTTCACATACTAAATTATTAAGGAAATATTATGGAACAGGATTATCAGGAAAGAAAAAAAAATGCAGTGTGCATTAGCTGGCTTAGTCAGAGGAGGTTTTGCTGCATTCCTCATGCACGGAGATGACTCCCTCCCTCTGTAATTCCCTGTGCACTCCCAGTCCTCTGGAGACGGTTGGTGTGCATCATCCTTGCTCCAGCTGAAAGACTGTCCTCTGACAGAGGTTCGGGCTGCCTACCATTGCTGTCTATCTCCTCACATCTTTCTGCCTTTTTATAAAAATCTGTGTTCCTTTCCAAATCCCATTCAGGCTGCATCCCCTGCAAGATGTGCTTCATTCCTGGCCCAGGCCAGACTGTTCACACTGGCACTGCCTGTATGGCACACAGGCTCCTAAAACAGTCTCCCCTTTCCAATCCTGCTTCTTGTGACACGGTGAATTGTACTCTGCACCGAGCTGAGTTTTAAACAATTTCAGGCTGCTTTTCTTTCCCTTTGAATGCTCACTCTGCAGTCCCTATCAAAAGCACAAGTCATTCTTTTCTGGAACACTTGGTTACTTTTTTGAAGAGAGGCTACGCTGATGTCCTGATATTCATCTCATACCAGGGCCAGTGGATCAAGAGGGAAAAAAATCTGCAGATAAAACCAAAGCCTCTGTTTTAGAGCCGAGGAGGGAATACTTTTAATCAAGAAAAAACACAGAAATGGTGGGGAAAAATAGAGAGATGGCCACTCTTCAGGCCTAATTAACCACTGGTGTAAACAGATGTCGCTGCAATCAAGCCAGAAGACTTTGGGCCACCCACCAGTCTTGAGCACAAACCCAACACGAGCCTGAAAATCTTAACAACGTGGGGCTGCCAAACATGCAAGGCACACACACTTCAGCACAAACGTGGCCACCACGTCCCCAGTGCTGGGGGACCACCTGCTCGCTGTTCACCAGCGGGGAGCAGCTCTACTGCTCTGGCTCACCCTGAGCGCTGCACAGACTACAACCCTTTCCTGAAGCAAAGCTACTCCTACAAAGCTCTCCTTGGAGCCACACATTCCTGGAGCACAGATGCCCCCCAAACGCTTCCTGAGCACTCTTGAAACCTGAAAGAGGCCTGGCTGCATAGGCAGGTTGGAATATGTTTAGCACTGCTCAACCCTGCTGAGATGCCAAGGGCTTGATAGACCAAATGGGGCCACCAGTGGGGTGACCAGAGGCTTCTAGAACTGGATGTTCCTGCTCAGATTCATTGTATTAAAGCATTGTACAACAGTTACAATGAAATTGAGGCTGGGAGGGCACGATCAAAATGGTGTTGTGGCTACAGTGTTGATGGAGGATGTTACACAGCATTTCAATATATAATGCAGGACTTAAAACCGTGTCACTGGAGTTTAATGTGTTTGTGCTCAGATGCATTACCAGGAAAAAAAAAAAACCAAACCAAAACCCAAACCAACAACAAGCTATTTCAATCCTTATTTATACGAAAACACGAGTTAAATACATGGACATCCAAATGAATGCACTCACCTATAGCTGCTTCTCCTGGCTGGAATACAACCTGTAGAGTGTATTAATGCTCCTACGCAGATTTGGGGGCTTGGGCCTATTGCTTAAAACTAGTTTCTGCAGCTTCTCAGAGCCTCTAGATTCAGAGAATGCTTACCAAGATAGAGGCATTTTCAAAGTAATTGAAATTTGCAATGATGAATCCTTCCTCTGACTGTCCCAGGTGCAAAATTCTTTACAGACGATGTTTATCCGTACTCCTTTTAGACAAAGGTTTCCGAGGGTCTAATTTTAAGTAAACAGTGAGTGACCTACACCACTTCTTCAGAAAAAAAAAAAAAAAGTAAAAAGCCAAAACCAACAAACCCCAATAAAACAGAAGTTGAATCTGCAGGGCCAAATTTAGAAGAGGAAGAAAAAAAAAAAAAAAAGGAGCTGGCAGAAAACCTAGCACAAGAACATCAAATGTAGCAGCATTAACTCCCACTGCCATTCTGTTCCTCTACAAATAATTGAAGATCATATAGAACTGAACTCATTGAGTCGATGCAGTGAATGCACAAGTCTTTCTGTTTTAACCCTTCACAAAATGTGTGACTCCTCAGATTATGTGCAAAGAAGAGATTTAAAAAAAAAACAAAAAGAAAAGACTGAATGAGTAGATCAGATGCTTTTAGTGACTATGCCTGTGGTAATGATTCATTTTGTCTTTCTACGTTCCCCAGTGCTAGCACAGCTAAGAGTCAGCAGAGGCTCACACTGTATATGCAGGTAAACAGACTGTGGGTGATGTCTGCATTTCTTAACTCTACCTAAAACCACCCTGTAACCATCAGAAATGCATTTTATCTTTCTGAAGAAAAAGGGAACTGCTCGAATCAATGTAGGTTCCCCTCTAACCTTTTTTTTATGTTCTTTCACTTTAAAGGAAGCTGTTCATTTATAGTGACCATTAGCCAAAGGCTAAAAGAGGTTTACACCTAATTAGTATTCCCAAGCAAGGATGAAACACTAAATCACTGCAAACCCACCCAGCATTTAGGTTCTACCAACAGGACAAAGCAAAAAAGCTGAAAATGCACCATCTATCATCACAGTCCCCTTCCTTTCACACCTCTTGATGCTCTCTTTCTTCCTCCCACAGTGGCTCTGGGGTGCTAATGTCCTTGAAATGTGGCAGGGGTCTGGAAGCGGGGAGGGGCAGCTCTCCTCGCCGGTCACGCCCATACGACATAGTATGTGTGGGCATTTGCAGGGGTGCAAAAGAAAACAGTAGGAAAAAAAAAATAAAGAAAAAATTGATGTCGTGAGCAGGGATGGCACGGAGGTAGGGAGGAAGATGCTGCATGTGGCATACACCTCCCTAAAGCCAGTAGTGGTTTTCTGTGACAGCATAAGCAGGTTGTTCAAACAGTAATATTTCTCCCCTTTTATTTTTACTGTAGCCTTGGTGAGGGGGCAAAACAGAGACATGATTGGAGTACAGAGGGGATCAAGTCAAGGGAAAGGAGCAAACCCAAGAAATAAGGAGGAAGAGCTGCACCATTGATGGCGCTGCCACTGAGTCCAGGGTCTTCCCTTGTTTGACCACTGGACAGGAGCAGAAGAAAACAACACAAGTTGTATCACTGAGGCTTTCCCTGCTTCTTCTCCCAGCCACAAACTTTCCCAGCACAGATGGGATCGGCACAAGGCTCCCAAACTCCTCTCTCTTTCACAGAGATCCACTTTCCTACGGAGGTTCAACTTTACAAACCAGTTTCTATCAGACTGCTTTGCAGAAGGGAAGGTGCCAACGACTGAGCCATAACTCCTGTCTGTAGGTGAGGCACCTTGCCCACCCAGAGCAGCCAGCCCCAGGTACTTTTGCAAGAGCTGGGCAGAAAGAGGCACGCTCTGTAAAATGCCCACAGCAAGGGGGCAGCCAAGCCAGGGAGGGATGATTGTCCATCTGCTATCACGCATGCCCTGGTGCATTTTCTAATCGTCCACACCCAGGGGACATTCCTAGTGTGATTCCTGCGAAGCAAAAGAGTCATAATAAACCCCAGTTACTTTGCTTGCTTACCTACTACCTACAGTGGAGTTAAACCTTCATGTTAAATCCTGTTCTTTTTTCTTTTCCCCACCCACCCTCTGAATCTGCTCTTCCGCTAACTTTACTTTACTCTTGCTGGATGTTCAGCCCCTGCCACAAGAGACAAAGAAGTTAGGCAGATGTAATTAGACTCCACACACATACCCAAGTCCTATTCCCAAGCAGGTCAGTATTCAGAAACCTTTTTGCTGGCAGTGCTCTTCAAAGGAAACTCTTTCTCTGAGCAGCTGGGAAAGTGCAAGAGCCCGCTCCTTACTCGAATTGTGGGGTTCATAGAAAGAGCTGCGCCCAAGAACATCGGTGCATTACTCCTGCCAGCAAAAAGAGAGGCCTGGCATTTGATGGGTTTGTTTTGGTTTTAAAACCAGAACAACCCAAACCAAACCACCTCTGTTAAAGAAACATTGTCTTCCATGAGATGTTTAAGTGAAAGACTTCAGCCTCCCAAGATCTTTTTGTTAGCCGCCATGGCTGGTGTGGGCAAAATAATGAGAAGGAAATGCATTTATTGTTTTGAACTTTACTTTCTTTCATTTAGTGAAGATTCCCCTTAAATAAATGGAAGTGGGGAGATCTTGGAATAAGCCTTAGCAAGTTTTAATCACACTTTTTCTTCTTGCAAGCGAGCCGTCATTCAGTAGCTAGGTGGTTCTAAATAAAGAACTCTAGTCAACAACAGGAAATAACTCCCACAGAAAAAAAAGGGCAGAATACAAACTCGCAGCAACTCTTGTACATAACTCACAACGGCCTTTTGTTCCATGCACATTAAGTCCAAAATCTTTACTTTTCAGAATATGTTCTTACTCTAAGTAATTAAAACTTATTTTTAACTTGTCACAAGTACGGATCCCTTCCTTGCCTTTCCCCAAAAAAGTCACATTAGGAGTTAGAAAATCACAAGCTATTCCCATTTTTCCTGTTTCATTTAGTAAGTACGGACATTCTAGGAATGCCACACAATGACCAGGATTTTAAAAAGCTACTGATGGTGGGGGTTTTATCCTTTTTTTTTTCTTTTTTTTTTTTTGGCAGGGGGAGGTTCACTGTTGTGTTCTCAGCTGCAGTTTACATCCTTCACAACGTTCAGAAACCACTGCATGTTCAGAAAGTACAAAGCACCTGGTCTGTGGGAGGGGGATAAAGGAGAAACCACACATCTCCAGCCACTTTTGAAAAACACAGGCTAGTGTGTAGAATCATCAGCTTTTAGATTATACAACACATCACACATCACAGGCCAATGACTGAGCACCAAGCACAACATTCAAAAATGCACAACCAAAATCCCTTAAAGAATACTCTGGCCGATTCCACCTGGCTTTGAAAAAATGTGGTTTTGGTGTGCCAAGGGGGAAATTTTAAGATGGCTGCTGCTTGTTGGCTGCTATGGATAAGTCTCTGCAGGAGGTGGGAGAGCTTCTTTAGGAATGCTGCTTTCACTTCTGGCAAGTATATTCTGGAACACAAACACAGATACAGCAGATTTTAGTGGCCAGCTGATTCCAGCATCTCTCCATCAAATCACCTGACGTGGCTCTGTCACATTGCAACTGAACTGTAAAACCAATTTCCATTCTAGAAATAGGTTCTGTTTGAATTATACAGCTGCAAGAACCAGGTTTACAGTTCCAGGCTGCATTTTTGTATCTGGAATACGTGAACTGACTCAGTGTGCACGTGTGTGTACTGTGTGTTCATGCACACATGCAACCATCCAAAGTTTATAGGAAGAGCAAATCACGTTTGCTTCCTAATGCACAATGAACACACAGGCTGAAGCAAGTCCACATTCAAACCTAGCCCCAAACAGGTGGTTGTATTTTAAAGTCCTCAACAGTGAGATCAAACCTGAGCTTGCAGTTACAGCCTTTTCTTGTTTAGAAAACAGATGCCACTGCTGACAAATCCAGACTCCTTCTTGAACTTTCCGAAAGGAATAAAAATCAACGAGGTAAAGTATCCCAGAGCAGCTGTCCCAGTGTTTCCCAGCTCTCACCATTAGGTTAAATACTACAACGATTTCAGTGGGACCAGCACACTTTAAAAGATGTAGTCTGTCTTTTTCTCTCTCTCGCTGAATGATATTTCTGCCCACATGCACTGACACATACAGTGTCTAACAAGGCTGTGATTCATTTTCAGTTCTAGTCATGCTCACAAGTGATGCAGTGCACTAGCTGTGCCTTCAGGATCTGCGTAATTTAGCTTCATTTTCTCTGCCCCCACCCTGCATTAAGTGAAGTTCCAACAAAGCCAAGTCATCACCCACCAACTCCCCTTCCCACCTGCTTGGGGGATGTGTACAGCAGGAATCTGAATAATAATAACAATAAAATTAAATTAGTTTTTTTAGAAAGAGAGAGGAGGGGATGAGAGCTTGAGAAATATCATGAATTGTTAGAAAGCTTTCTAACAGTGAATAATGTGAGTGAATAATGATAATAGGATGTATACTACCAGATCACTGAAGCAGCTGTATCAGTCCTGAATCATCTCCCCATACACATTAAAAGCAGCACTGTGTCTTGCATCGTGAACATCCTGCAAGTTCACGCTGAAGAGTGATTGACATGAAACATGAACCCCTGATTTATAAAGGCAAACACCTCCTCAGGCTCTCCCACAGTAGCCTCATGGTGACCATTCGCTGCTCCCTGGCCCTTTGCAGTCACTTTGACCAGGCACAAATGCCAGCGGGAGCCGTCAGCACGTCCCTGCTGCAAACCTCCCGCACCCAGTGGCCACCATCCATCATGAATTACACACGGTGGTTTTGTGATACAAATTACGAGCTGCTTCTGAGCTAAACTCCATGTATTTGAGGCATGAGGCCAAGCTTGAACAAAGTGAAAGACAGGCTTTTTATTTGATAAATCTCATTATCTCGCTGGCATTCAAAATTCATCTCAGACACAGAAATGCATCACAAAGTAGCTCTCTAGTTACTTGGAGGAGCCAAGATGCTTTAACATATAAGTTAAAGGTGTTTCCACTCCCACCACACTAACATTTCTAGCTCTCCTTCACCTTCAACCTGGAACTATGTTTTGATGGAAGAGAAAACTTGATTTTCTAAAGAAAAAACAAGTGAATCACATTTCTTCAGCAAAGATCCCCAGACGAAAGTGAGTCACTGCAGACTCCTTCAAGCAGATCTTCGTGATCTGCTTGATTTCCTTAATCCCTAACCAATGACACAGGATAAAAGGAATTAGCATCAAAAGCTAGAAGGTACTTCAACATTACAGGTGTAATTCTGAGAGGGTCACTGTCACCACACAGTTACAGTGAACTAAATGAACACATATCACCTTTCTTCCTTCACATAAAACTTCTGTGCGGTGGGATCTTTGCGTAAGGCAGGCACACCCTCCCAAGCTAAGCAGCCTCTCCTGTTGCTGACCCTCATTCACAACCAACAGGAGCATGCCAGAGGAGGGATTAAATTCCCTACTTGCTGTAGAGGTCCGTCTCCGTCTTTCCCTCACTCCCTAAGTGCTGACTCACTTTGGCAGCGCAGCTCACCAGCCCACTTGCTGGCAGGTCTCCCCCTCAGATCCTGTAAAGAAAGAACCCAAGGGGACACCAGAATTTTGGGCTATCCCAGGCCTAATGGTTGCAGGAGGTGGAGTTTGTCTCTCTGCCTTCCCAACAACATCCTCTTTTCTGCCAGGACAAGCCTGGGCTGATTAGGAGCTGAAGAAATATATTTCCTCATGGTCATTTATTCCCAATCCATTCTGCTCCTCAGAAGCTCCCAGTTATATCAAAGGAATGAAGGGGTGACCACAGCCAGGGAAGGGCTGGTCTACATTTCTGATGTATAACAGACATGACTGTGAAGGGACCAGATCATCCCATGAGGCTGGGATCATGAAGGGCTCTAGGAGCTCTGAAACATTTGGAGGAGGATAATTCCCAGGGCTGGATACTTGTTGGGAGTAACGGGTCAGGCAAGGAAAGCAGCGGACTGTCATTTCAGCAGACGGGCTACTGCCTCATTTTGCAAATTGAAGAAATGAAGCACAGGGAAACTACAGGATGGCTTATTGTGGAAATGAAAGTCAAGGCCGTGTGTTTTGATTTCCAGAGCACTCCACGCAAGTCCAGCCTTCCTCATCCACGAAGTCATGCTGTAAACATCCTCAGGGCAGGGCCTACACCTCTCATTTGCTTTATGTCTGTGGCTTCCAATCTTCCACAGTTTGCAGATCCCTTCACGCTTTCCAATAGGGCTGTGCCTATAAACCTGCTGACAACAGGCTTGCTTTCCCTGGCTTTCCTGCACATCTTGCACGTAGCTCCTGGATCCTCGTGAGTCTGTTCTGAGTGGCCCTCTGCAGATTCCTATGTACCCCTCTCTTCCTGCCCATCCCTACAAACCACAGGAGCCAGCAGCAGGCATTTTCAAAGTGGCCCTAACTCCGTCTACTTGCCCTAATTTGAGACAAAAGCACAGAGCTTCCCTGTCATTTCAGCATTTCCCATCTCAAGGTATGGGAGCTGTTGATCTCCCACATGAAAATGCATTATGCTGTCAGCCCAGCCTAAGGGCTGTTATTTAATTTACTTGAGGAGGTAAGTGAAAGCCCCTTCATGCAAATGCTTACAATGTGATCTGGAAAACAGCAGGCGTAATTAGATAAAATGGCAGCAAAGCCCACCAGGGAAATAATGTTAATTCATGAGGATTTTCCTCTCCACCTCCCTCTCAGCAAGGTTTGAAGCCAAGGAGGGGAGGAAAAAAAATAAAAGAAAAAAACCAGAAAGCATCTCAATGATCTATCAAGTAGAAAAACAGGACAGCAACCAGTGGGGTCATCTAAAAGATGCCTCTGCACAACACCCCTAGCAGGACCGGCAGCTCATGCTCCTAAGTGATGCTGCACTGAAAGCAAAAATTGCTCTGTCACTGTCATAAGTCAATCTGAGCAGAGACATAACGAGCCATCACCCCTAAACTTCACATCCTCTCCTGACCAAGGCCTAGCCAGGCCATGGAGATTTGTCATACAGGAACACCACTGCAGCCCCCTGCCCCCAGTAACAACACCAGAACTCTTTTGCAAGTGTTGAAAGAAGATCTGGCATTTCCAACCCACTCAGGAATTCTTTCCCTCGAAAATATCCAGGAAAAGGTTCTGACCAAACTGTCACAGTATTGGCGGTAAAGGGGATTGCGAGGGCACCCCGATCTGATGGAGAGAAGCTCTCCCAGTGACCTCAGGGAACCACAGCTCTGTGTTTCTGCTGCTGCCGCCTTCTCCCTCCCACCCAGAAGCCAGCCAGGAAAGCCACCTCCTGATTGCTGACCTGCCACTACTGAAATGGATTCCAATTAGCCAACTCACTCACAGCTATTAGGAAAGAGAGACATTTTTTGTTGTTGAGTAATTACTCCTCATGAAATGGCTTACATCCCTAGTTGATTAGGTCACAACACACTGTGAACAAATTGATGTAACAGAGATATCTTTAACCTGATAAATTAAGGCATACTTTCTCAATATAGAAAGCTTAATTGAAGCCACGCATGGGGTATTTACCAAAGGCATCTAGAAACAGAATTGTAACATGCACAAACAAACAACGGTTGAGATCCAAAGACAGCAGCCCATACATATCCAACTCGCATATTTATTGGCGGAGAAAAAAAAAAAAAACTAGTTTGTCTGCTTACTGTGAGGATAGTAAATGACTCAAAGCGAACAGAGTAGTTTGACATCAGCAGTTAAATATGCAAAGGCAAAATTCAGGTGGCACATGTGAAAAAAAAGAGATTTTGTTTGTTTGCTTCCATGCATACTTTCCACCAACTATCAGAGGGAAAACCTTTTTTTTTCTTCTAGTCAGGGATTGCTGAAGCAATTAGAGATATACAAAGTTTATAGAAAGCCTGAATAACCACACAGTAAGCATGCCACAGTGAGGGTTCCCAAAATACAGCCCATGAAGTCCCCCTAGAAGAATCTCAAACACAGCCTGGGTTGTATTGCAAATAAGTTCGATTACATTTTCTCTCCCTTCACCAAATACTAATCTTTAGTGTTCCTCTACAAATAAAACTTCATCTGCCTGGAGAACAGCAGCTCCTCCACCATTTCTATCAAGTCACCCGTTATAGTACACTGGTTTATTTAAAACCAGACCCAATTGCCTAGGCCCATAAATACCAACTGCTTCCTGATTTTGGGACTTGCCCATCTATTAAAAAGGAAGCCGTTCACTTTACAGACCATGGCCCTAATCTTTCAAACAGTTTTGCCTGTGCTTAGCAGGAGCACGCGAGCACTTCGGTCCAATGTAAGCATTTGTTGAAGTGAGGCCAATGTTTCCTGTTGTAGTTAAAAGCACATTATACAGTTGGGATGGAAAAATATGTCTGCGACACAAAATCAACCCTTCTCTTCCCATTTCAGGATGAGGGGCTCAGGAAAGCACTCTCCATGCAAATATATGTGACAAGGGCCCGGGTAGAGTGAGTGCCACGAACAGCTTTATACTGCGTTGGCTTTCTAAGTCGAGAAACCAACTGGGTGTCATTTAATCTCCCAGATTAAAATCACTTAGCGAATATTGTATTGTTTCAGTGCTCTCGCTGTCAGCGCGGCACTGGGGGCCTCGCCGGCGCTGTGCTGCTCGCTAACTCACCACTAATGAAACCTCGCGCAGGAGCAGCTGCCGGAATCTGTGTCAAACTGCATCTGGCACCCATCTATCTTCCAGCCATCTAAATTCACCTCTGAAATCATACAAAAGCAGCCGCAGAGCTCCCTGCAGCCACTCCAACACACCAGGCTTTGTCTCATCAAGCCTGTTAAGCAATTTAAAGCAATTTATTTTTTTAATTTGCCTTGTGTTTTACAGCGGCAGCTTTCACAAAAGCAGCGAAGAAGTTAAGGAAAAAAATTGAGGAGGGGGAAGGAAAAGAGTGCCCGAGTGCTCCCCCCCCCACCTTTAAAAAAAAAAAAAGCCTGTCAAGCTCTCAGTAGACTATCATTAAACCAGTTTTGGCTGAAACTGTATGTTTAGGGGTTTTCCAATGGAGACACTCTGGTGCCTGCAACACTCAGACAGGGAGGGGAGGCTTCTATACAATTGTTGAATTGTTGTCATGGCTATTAAATATGCTGTAGCACAAATACCCAACAGGGCTGAAGGTTTGCTGTGTATTGGCTCTGGAGAGGGATCAAAAATACTGGTATTAACTAGCAGATAACTGAGTTATACAAACACTGAATAAAAGATTCAGTCAAAAGTTTTAAAAGGTTTATTAACTTCACTCCAAACCCTTCCCCCATTTGCCCCCCTCGCCTCCCAATTGGGGCTTAAAGTACTCTGTAAATTAAAAATATTTTACATTTACTGTACCGTTGATTTGACTGAGTCTCCGCTAACGTTTGGGGTAAAACTGTCTCTTCTCTCTCTGCATTTTCTGCAGAGGACAGGAGTTTTGCTCCACCATCTCGTTAGGCTCATGAGTGGCAGTTTGAGAGAGTGGCACAGTAAAGCCATGACTTGCTGACTAAAACAGGTCAATGAAAAACAGGCTACTGACTGAAATTGAAACTTCTCATTTCTCTCAAGAAAAGGGTGTATTGTCAAGATAGAGTCTAGCATGTCTATTAAGCAACTTTCAGAGCAGCGGTGCTCAGTACAGCAGCACCGCGAGCTTCCCAGTGCGAGGAGGGGACATGGCCCCTGGCACAGGCACAGCCCCAGCGCCTGGCCAGGCCCTGCTGGGACAGACACCGTCCTCTCCACACCAAAGCCCAGCCAGCTGCCGGGAAGGAGCACTAAGGAACACGGTGTGCAGAGGGCAGGGGATGTGCTGGGCTCTCCTCCCAGCCTGAAGTTGTCCATCCAGCCAAACAGGTCACGATCCAGGTCTCGGTGACATCCAGCCACACGGCATGGAGGACTCCGGGTGAGTGTGCCAGGCCCTCCGTAAGGGCAGTGGTGGGCGAATTTGGGAGGCGTTTCCTAGACTGAATGCTGCAAACTGCGGAAGGAGCAGGAGAAACAGGATCTGTCAACCCATCTAATTAAGGTGCATTTTCCCCACGCAGACTCATACACATCTCTCCAGGCTATAGGGCCCTCATTTCTTGCCTCAACCCAAAGCAGACCGACTGTATTTTGCATTTCTATGACAATTTGTTCTCAGCACTTCTCAGAAAGAAGCACAACCTACATGTCCTATGAAAATGATCACATGCTCGCAGATACCTCTGTCTGTGCTGTTAATTCCATTGTGTCCATCCCCTGTGCAGCTAACCTTTTGCAGCAACTGAAAAAATCTGAAAAAAGATGTAAGTGTGCTCCTTTCCTGTGAGCTTCCCAAAGCAACCACTTCGACAAGAAATTGCTTTCTTGAGCAAAAGCTACCAGTCCAACTGCTGGCATTGCTGCTCATCTACCCACTAACTAAATCGGAGATTTGGATATGTCCTGCATAGGGTCACTTTATAGGGATGTCCAAAATGAAATCACCAGTGCTCAGAGGCTGAGGGAGTATCCTGGGCAGTCCCCCCCACCCCCCGTTGAGCTCAACAGAAGGACTGACAACAGCCCCAGGATTGTGGCCACCAGGAAAAGCCACAGAGATTGACAATTCATTTTTCACAGGCCAACAAGCTGACCTCCGGGCAGCAGTGGAACAAGTCAGCATAAAG
Organism: Pomatostomus ruficeps; assembly: GCA_013400735.1. Taxonomy (NCBI): domain Eukaryota; kingdom Metazoa; phylum Chordata; class Aves; order Passeriformes; family Timaliidae; genus Pomatostomus; species Pomatostomus ruficeps. The sequence goes on along the minus strand of VYZT01023538.1, from coordinate 342,999 downwards.
GTGACAAAGCTCTGTACACCATTATAAATCATCCAAGTCAACCAGCAGAAAACCCGTGTGCTGATCAAGTTAGCTTATACCTCCTCCTTTTTTTTTCCCCAGTGTAAACAGTGTCCTCTCCCCTGTCACCTCCCAAGGCCCATCTGGAGGTATCACAAGGGGCGTTCTCATATCCTGCTCCCCGAAGAAGCCGGTCCTGCTCGCCGAGCGCTCACCAACGTCACGCCAAGCGATGACGCAAGCCATGACTGCTGTCCAGGTGGTGGGATGTGACCTATTTCTGGGCTACAGGGGTTTGGCTTGGGTGGAATGTGCAATGTCTAGTGATGGAGGTGGGAAGAGGAGAAAATTTTTTTAAGAAAGTCAGGAATTGATCTTACGTTCTGTGTATTGGCTCTGTGTTTTTAGAGCCAAGTAAGAGGCCAAAACAAAAGCAGTGCTACAGCCTCAGGTTCTTAACATCAATCTGGAGTGGAAATAAGGAGGACAAAGCATCCCCACTATAGGAAGCAGAAACTTTTGCTGCTTACAGAACTAACATGTCCCCAAAATCTGGTTTCCTTAACAGTGTATGGTATCAATAGAAGAAATACTTTTAAGGACACAAAGGTATTTCACTCCTCTCCTGCCTTCCAACAAGCACGTTAATTCAAAAACAACCTGTCCAGCACCCCTTCCAGGTGTCTTGGGTTTTATGCACATATAAGCTATCCTATAACTGGCACAAATGTTCATTTACCAAGTGGAGTATTTCTTCAGTCATTCCAATCTGACATGATATACGCAACCAAATGAGCTCCGTAGCAACAGGGTAAATTTTCACAGCTAATTCTCCCTCCTGCAGGATTTTCTTTGGCATTGGGCTGAAGCATCGTTGGTTTGCTTGTCACTTGATGATTTTGCCATGTTTTAGAGCAGCTCTGCTGACCCAAAAGGACACCAGCACTGTCCTACACAAACAAACAGTATTCCAAAATTTACAGCATTGCCCTCAAGCTGCAGTCCAGAGGGCATCCCACAGAGGTTGTGAAGAAAAAGGAAGCAAATAATGCACAGTCCTCATTTAATTAAAGGAGGCTCTCAGTTGGTCTGTAGCTACTTTCCTGAACTCTTTGGGGCCTTCCAACCCTCCCAACCCCTTCATCCATAGGGAATTCTCTGCAGATACCTGTCCTAGCACTTCATCTGGCGTACACAAGCCTGATAGAGCTGTGGTTGGTTTGTATTATGTGGCATCTGCACACTGCCTATCCAGAAAACAAACAAAACCTCTCCAAAATACTTCATTCCCTCTACTGATTATGAAAAACTCCTCAGTTCCAATTTCCAGGAACTCCTAGAAGGGCAGGCAAGCCTTTGTGCCTACATCTCTTAAATATAACTTGAGGGGAATTATTGTTTCAATAATAATGGGAAGCTTTTTTTTAATGGAGAAAACCAGAAAACCAAATAGAGCTTCTTTATATCAGGTGCTGTGTTCATGTAATGAGTTTTTCTGTGTGTAATAGTTTTCAAAACAGGGCAGCCAAGAATTGCTTTTTCCAGTTATCTGTAAATCAGGGCTGGAGAGAAAAGAAACAGTTCCAGTGTGGTATGCATCAGTCTGAGCAATCACTCCAGCAAGTCATGCAGGTAAACAGCTACACAGCATTAATTAGCAACACAAAAAAAGAGGCCATCTACAAACCAGACTACAGGGAAAAAAAAAGCTTACAACTTTGCCACAGAGAGGGAAAAGAGAGCTACCTCAGATTGTAGGGGTCACCAGAAGAAGGCACAGAGATCAGAGCACAGAGCAGTACGGACAGAGCAAGGGAGGAAGCCTCCCGAATGGAGAGGAAAATAAGAGCTAGAAATTGGGCAAGGGGCTTGCAGGCAAATACGAGATATAACAGTTATATATATATAAACAGCTGCAAACTGGGACAGAAAGAGCTCCAAAGCAAGGAGGTGGGGAGGGAAATGCAAAGGGAAGAGGGGGATCTAGACCTGATTATGGCAGAAAACAGTTTGGGCGTGCTTTGTTTTTTGCTTTTCCCACATTCATCTGGATAAAAATAATAAGGACTGAAGTGTGAGTCCAAGAGGCCAAGGATGGGAAAATTTACCATACTAGAAGCAAAAGATGACCCAGTTTGGACAAGAGGTTTAAGCAGAAGAAAATCAAGAGGAGAGAAGGAAGCTTGGAAACTTGTGTAGAGAAGATAACAGCAGGATTTAGCAACCATAAGGAATAGGAAGGGGGATGGGTAAGGAGAGGGGAGTTAAAAACAACAGAGTTGCAGCTATGTTTCATGGCACTAATTCAGCAAAGAAACAGCCTCAAATGCATGTAAACAATGGACTATTCATTAGGGGTTTCATTCTCTGCAACCCAGCAAACTATTGTCTACAAGTTTTAAATACTCCCTTCACACACACACAAACTAAATTACAGAAAATGTGAAACATCAGATAATCTCAACAACGTGTCTCGAAATCACTGCCCTCAAGCATGCACTATGCTTGGCAGACTCTTCTTCCAACCATCTGCCAGCACGTGGAGGAAAATAAATAATTAATACACATCTGGGGTCAGACTGTGAGCTACAGCATCCAGCCTGAAACTCATGCCTGAGTAAAGGGCAGGCAGTGACTAACAGCACATGTGGATTGAGCTCTGGGGAGCCTTTCAAAGCTGTCCCACCCTAAGCATCCTGTCCACCTTGCCACGGGAGCCTCCCACACTGACAGAAGATGATGTGTGCTTCTATTCCACACTACTCATCTGACATGGCTGCTGAACAAGCAATTCAAAGTTTGGGGCTACATTTTCTGTTGCACAAGGTTCAAATTTCTCCTGATGCCACTATTACAGTAAGGGACAGCTTGGATAGGTAGAAAATATGTTTGACATCTGTATTTACTCATCTGAGCTTCATCTGTTAGAGCTCTCCATTAATACCTCTTCCTGAACACCAGGGTACACAACAGGGCACACAGGTACGATCCAAATATCCTTGTCTCGTTCTCAAAGGTGATTTGGCTCTTTGGACCGCCCCAGAGCAAGCCTGCAATCCACAGCCCCTCAGAGAGAAGGGCTAGCAACCTTGGGAGGCATTTGTAAGGGCAAGAGGGAAGAAGAGGCAGGTAACTTAGGCTTTCTTTTTCCTCATCTATATGAAGGCACCTGCACAAAGGACCTTCCACAGTGCGTCCTTCCTGTATCCATAGGTAAAGGCTCAAAGGATCTATCCAGTCCTCAGACCTGCAGAGCACAGGCTCTACATCCTCACTCAGCACCTCTCATGCCTGCTAGGATGTGACCTGTCTTCCAGCAATCTGGAGGACTGCAGGGAGAAGCTTCTGACAAGGGGCTGTCTCACAGCTTTTCTTCCTCTTGCCCAGGTCCAAAGGTACATTAGCACAGTGACTCTGCTCAGTGTTACACCACATTGCTCCCACCAGGAATTGCACAAATGTAAGGAGACCTTGGACTCCCTTCAGGTTTTCACCCAACTTCTTCAAACTCCTACTGCTTGCACTGAAGGTTGGTGGAGATGAGGGACAGAATCACGGAATCTGCTGAGCTGGAAGGGACCCACAAGGATTATCCAGTCCAACTCCTGGCCCTGCACAGGACCATCCCCAAGAGTCACACCATGAGAAGGGACAAATCTTCTCTTATCCTTAGTTTTGGGCATATGGGCAACAACAAAGCACCTCATTTCGTTCTGTCTGTTATCCAGAAGTGCCGTGTGTTTCATTGAGCAGCAGTGGAAGCACGCAAACAACACACAGCCCACACAGGGAAAAACTGGCCTGGAAAAGTGGCAGGAGGGGAAGAATTTGACCGTTTAAATTCAGTTTGTGTCTTTCATATTGCATGGACTCTCTTTGTTCATGCTACACAGTGCACAAGCAGCACACAATACAAATCACTGTCCACCAAACTGGGAAAAATAAAGACAGAAAAGCTGAAAATACACAGATTCATTTATGGTTCCTCTCTGACCTCAGCATGCTTCACATTTAGAGTTCATGGAGTATCTCAGTACAACAAACATACACTAACAACTACTACGGTTTAGGGACACCTTCACAACTGCCACATGGGCAGCAGGAAGCAAAATGCTTGTGTACAACACCAAAATTCCCCTTTCCAGCTCTCTGAAAAGCCCCCAAGTCTGCTCCCAAAGGCAGCCTTTGGGGTTATAGGAGATGGATCCCAGAGTTTCTGCAGCTCTTTATGTGTTTTGATTTTAACCTAAACTTTCAGTGTGAATGGAAGACAATTTCTACTTCTTTTCACTGTAAGGATAGCCAACAAAATGTGAACTGCAGTTGGGCAGAAAAGCTGAGGAAGCGCAGAGAGCGGGTGTTGTAAGTCACGTGTGGTCTCCAGCATATGGGTAACAGTCATACTTAAATAAGGAAATCAAATGTCAGTCCATTACTACCCTGTCCAAAATTAATCTCTCTACTGATTCCCAAGAATATCCAGCTTCAAAAGCTGAGTGCTTGCTTGCAGGAAGAGGCAGACAGTAGAAAACACACACACAGGGAAATAACTGGAGTCTGTTCTGCTCCTCTTTTAGCTGGAGTCCTTTCTATTAAGTGCTTTTCACTGAACTGTACAAGAAAAGGAAGCAGGAGAGGAAGGGGGCAGGGGGAGGAGGGAAGGGGGAAATACAGCATTTCCCATCAGCTCTACCAAAGGAAAGGCATGGTGGGGAAACAGAAGAGCTGGCTGCAGATCATTCCCAGCCAGACAAGTGCAAATGAGCAACAAAAGGAGTAACACATGGAGATCAGCAAAAGGAAAACCAGCACACAGGGGAAAGACCAAGAGAATACATAGGAAAGTAACAGAGGGTGAGGAGACTCTTCTGGTGGGACAAACTACTGAGGTAACAGCCAAACACACATACCACCAATCAAACAGAAGCAGCTGAAGATTTGAGGAAAGTATCCTAACATAAAGGAGAAGAAGTTCTGTCTGAGAAAAAAGTATAGTCTTGAAAACCCCAACAAGAAAAGAAATGTTAGATAGGAGGTGATAACGAGAAGGTAAAAAAAAAGAACACGGGGGTTTGGCTTTCTTTTACACACTGAAATCTTCACTCAAGTTCATGTCTTGGAGAGCATCAAGTCTTAATTTCAGCAGAAAAGATCCAAGTTTGAATTAGTCAGTCCATGAAGGATATTTAGTCACCACCTCTAATCAGTCTCCTATCACAACCAAGGACATGCCAAATATCTGAAGCAGACTAGGTTTAAAAATTAAACAGTACCAGAAATAGTAACAATTCCTGGCTGAGTCACATTTTAAGCTACACACATTACCCATTCAAAGGATTTAATTTGAACATTGTTATTGTTGAATCTTGTTGGTTTGCCTTATTTTGGTAGCTCAGATGAGGAGGAACAACATTTCCTGTACTACGGACAAGATGCTTTTTGATCGTTACGGGGTTTTTCCTTCCTCCTGTTCCCAGCCTTCAAACACCTCTATTGGTGGGAACTTTCCTTGCAGACACTGTCCTTCCCAAGGACAGGCTTAGAGAAAAGGCAACTTTCCTGAGACTTTTAACACAGACATGGAGGCTGATGAAAATGGTCGCTTGGGTGTATGCACTGTGTGAGCCAATGAAGCTGCAACCAAATGTCTTCACTCTTTCTCCTGTAACTTGATACCTGGCTTTAGCGATCCCTCCAGCTCTTGAATTAGGAATGGAAAATATGAGAGCTCTGCTTCACAGCAAAGGTTTAGAGACGGGGGAAAAAAAAAAAAAAAAAAAAAAAAGGACATATTAGGGCTACTTGCAAATGGTATTTGCTTTACTCTGGACTTACACACCTGACAACAACACATGTAGGTTCCATGTACATGTACCTGTGTACACCTGTGCTACAAAGCACTGCCCAGCCCTGTCACAGCTGGTGGTTTGAAGCCTGACCCTGAATCAGGCCTAAAATCCTGATTTCTAAAGAAATTCCCTTTACTTCGTACCCCTCTGCTCCAACTGCTCTGGGTGCAAATAATGGCATTTGAAAGCAAACAGCTACTGCTAGTGCTGAGGGAGCAAGATATTAAAAACTCCAGTAGCTGTTTTTGTGCATAACAGCAGTTTGTCGTGAGAGTTAAACAGGATGCTGGGCTGAAAGCTTTATGAAAATGGTGTCCCTAATCGTCACACTCATTTCCAAGTCCTTTGAAAAATATTTTTAAAGCATCTCTCTAGTTATATCTCTTGTTACATGCTCTCAGCCACAAACTGGCAGATTTCAAATCCCGAAACAGAGCACAAGAAACCTTCCCCAAACACGACCTCTCTCAGCACTTTGTGGTATCCCTGGCCTTCCCAGACTGTTCTCGTGCACCGGGGAAGGGTGTAGCGTGCTCACAGGCTCACCAGGAAAAACCTTTTCCCTGAGCATTGTGGCTCAGCCATTTCAGTGACACAATTACAGCACTTGCCAAGGAGCTTGCATCATGTAACACGCTGCGAGGCTTTTCACGGCAGCGCGGCTCGCGAGCTTCCCTTCGGGGGCCCATCCCCGAACGCCCTGCTGCAAAACGCTGCAGCTCCCAACCCCCGCCAGCTTCTCCCACCTCCACAGGAACAGTAGCAGGGATCCTGCACCTCTTTTGCTCCTTCAGCCCTGCGCAGCTCCGTTCAACGCTGCCTTCCAGTCCTTACAGGGAAGGATCGACTGTCACCTTTCAGAATATCACCAGTCATCTTCGCAAGAAGGTTTTGAGGTAAATCAGGTGGGAAAGTGACAGGGAACCAGCAAAAACACTTTTGCTGTGTTCTCAGGACTACAAATTTGTGGTACCGCTGCTTGTTTGACAGAGGTCAAATTTTAGCCCGTGCAGGATTAAATTCTGTCCATGGAACCACATGATGCCAATGGCAGGTAGTGCTGAAGATCCAGGTGGAAACAAAGCTTAACTTGTGCCTTCTTCCACTATAACATAAGAGCACTCAGATTTACAGACTGGCGACAAGATTTCTAAAACAACAGGCTACAGCCATGCCATGCATCAATAAAGCTGGAGCTTTGCTGGGATGCCGAGGAACGAGCAGTGTGCACTGCGAACTAAAGAGTACAAAAACACAGCAAATTAAGCAGTTTGTTCCTGAGCTGAGGTTTGTAGAGATCTGATGAGCTGCAGGATATTGGCTCTCCATCTTGCTTCCAGCTGCTTCTACAGATGTCCAGGCTCCTCACTGCCAAGAAGAGCTAGGAGGCTAGTGAAAGCAGCTGGAAGAGAAGGAGGTGGAGGAGGAGTCAGGCTTGCACCCTCTGGGGAGGGCACAAAGAGGAGGAGGAGGGAAGCAGGCACTGCCCACACATGCTCTACAACTCTGGCTGAAGGTACTGACCACTGGGAAAAGGCGTAATGTCCAAGGAGAGGGGAATGAGGAACTTTGGAGTATTTTTTTCTATTTTTCTTTCTTTTTTCCCCCTTTTTTCTTTTTTTGTTAAGGAAGCTAGGGAAGAAAATTAGGTCATTGAGTAGCATCTCTGCAAGAAATGTGGGAGCAAGGAGGGCAGAGATTCAAGAAAGAACCAACAAGGAGAGGGAGGGAGTCAGAGAATCAGAGAGAAATAAAAGTGATGAAATATTAGTGGTGTATGCAAGAGCAAGAGAATCACTGAGCAGATGGGAGGAGGGAAGAAGAAATGATTAATAGGGAGTGTGAGGCCCTTCCCCCTCCCTCAAGCAGGACTAATCACGTGGAAGACAGCTAAAATCTTACTTCCTAATATTGCTTTGCTGCGGTAGCTGCTACATGATGGAGGAGAGGAAGCCCATCTCCAAGATAAAAATGACCCTAAAAGATGGGAACAAACCCCTCACGACAACACAACCATGATGTTTTGGCTGCTGGTGCTACAGGGACATCTGTCAGGATGGATCTGCCATATCCTGAGAGCTGATACCTGGTGCTCCTGCAGGACCACCAAGTCCTGCAGTGAGTCTAAAGCAGCATTCCTGCTTTCACCTGGTCACCTCTCCCACCTCCAGCCTTAGAGAGGAAAATGACTGGCCTTTCCCTGCAAACCAAAGGTAAATGCTCAACTTCCCTACACCGGCAGCCAAGAAATCTCCTTGCCTGACGTGAGAGCACACCTCTGACCAAGTGTTTGTGGGGCCTCACCTGGATACGAATGCGCTGCCTCCTCAGCACAGGAGCACAGGGTGAGCTGTGCCATGACAGCATCGATCGGAGGCGCAGATCAGCTCTGCAGCTGCCCTGCTCTCCTCCACTCACTGGGCCAGAGCCAGCTCTCCTGCCATGGCAAGCACAGGCCCCCTTCCCACCACGTGCTTCTCAGCCTTGGCCATCACAAAACAGGAGAGAAGAAGGGCCATTGCCACAGAAACAGTTCCAGATAAATACATTTGCTAAAAAGAGGCTCCCATGGATTTCTGGTGACAGCCTGTCACGGGGACTGCTCTGCATAAAGCTTCCACAAGACTCAAGTACACAGTCCTCTCCCTGAAATATGTGCTAAACAGCTTATTCCTTCCCACATTTTACAGGTGCTAACATGTCCATCCATCCCCTCACTTTTTCCTTCCACGGACTGAGCAACCCCAATACCTTCACTTTCTCTGTACAGGTCATCTCTGCTAAATCATCCATTCATGCTATTTTCCTCCTTTATTCTTTTTCCTTTTTTTTTTTTTTTTTTTTTTTGACCCACTTTTGAGTTGTTTTGCTGTTTTTAAAGGCTGTGAGCAGAAAACTGGTTCAAGACTCCAGCTGAGACCTCACCAAGCTGAGCTGAGTGGAAGGATCACCGTACTCTCTCGGTTAAAAACCCCAGCTTGCCTTTTTCACAACTGTACGAGGCTGGTGACTCACAGTCAGCCTGGAATCCACCATCAACTCCATCCCCCCTCTGCGGAGCTGCTGCTCAGCCAGCCATCTCCCATTCTGGGTCTGGGCAGCCCATTATTCTCACCTATGTTAGCAACTTTGTGCTTTTCCTTTTCTGAACAATCTCTTATTTTTTCCAAGTGGTTTTTCCACTTGGTCAAGATTTTAAATCCTAACCCTGTTCTCAAGAAAACTCAGAGCTCCTCCCACGTCAGCGTCTTTTGCAAGTGTAATCAGCACCCACAGCAGAAAAATCCCCACTGTGTGTCACTTCTGGGGAGGACACACAGGAATTGACCACCCTGGACACAAACTGGTCCTAGAGCATTTGTGACATTGTACCCCACAACATCCAGTCCCTGGAATTTCCCCGGGAGTAACTTGAGAGTCACAATAAAATGTGGAAGACAAAGTTGTTAGGGATATCATGCAAATATACTCTGCTCATGAGGGACCACTATGCTCTGCCACAGGACATAATAAAAATAATCCAGATCAAGTGCCACGCTGCTATTTAACCCAGTGTAAGGGAGATGACCAGAGCTGATTTAAAAAAGAAAAAAAAAAAAAAGGTCCAAAAGCCTCAGCAAGGCAAAAGTGAAAAGGAGCATTTGCCTGATCATGATGGTGGAGCATCCAGCAGAACAACTGTGATGTCTTCTGCAGGAAACAGGTGTGTTCCCCTAAAAACTTTCACCAGCAAGCATCACTCCTTCTATAGGATTCACCAAAGCTATTTAAACCCACACAAGACATCTTTTCCACCAGACATTGTTTCTCTCCAGGGCTTCGACACTACACTCTATGATGGCAAATATCTTTAGAGTGATACAAAGTGAGCAAAAATTCAACTGTGGCTAAAGGCGAGGAGGCAGAGATAGGCAGAAGGGGTGGCTGTGTTTGCCTCAGAGAACTGACCTGGAAGAAAGGACCTGAAGACATTTCACACCCAAGTTCTGGTCACCATATATAGCTCATGGGCTATATGGCAGAAGGGCACTTTGATCCCACACAGTGTTTTAGGGCAGCAAATTGCAGCTGTCCTACGGGACACCACTTATTAATCCTGTAGCAAAACATACTGGGCTATAAATTCCATCAATTGCCCACTGTTTAATGAAATTAGTTTGCTTTAGAAGAGGAGCATGCTGTTATAAACACACCTGACTCAAGTCCATCTGATCCCTTCCCCATTTATGCAGCTGGAAAGACTTTTGACTTTACACTGGGAAAAACAATGGTCAAAATTTGCCATGTCCTTTTACTCCCAGTGCCGACACAAAAGACAAAAAAGAACAAAACCTAGCCTGTGTTTGCTGTTTCAGATTTGAAACAGTAGCACATGGGACAAGCCCAAATGCCAGGAAGGTAAGGAAATCCTGGATCCTAGGGACCTCCAGCAGAAAAATACCTGGTCATAATGCCAGTAGGAGCTCCAACACTCTCCTTATGAATAAAAAGCCTTTTTTAATAGGATATATGGCAGCAAGATTGCCAAGAGATTACTCATAATCACAGCACTGCAAACCTTTGCTTTGGACCAGAATGACCAACTCCTACCTCTGAGGCCAGACAGTGCAACCACTAGCAAAATAAACAGTACCCATGGTGTTCTGAAAGATGATGATGGTGATAGTCTGGAAAGGTAAAGAGATCACTGAAAGCAATGAGAAAGTATTTTATTTATTCCTTTATGCCAGATCATCTCAAAATTGCTGCAGGAGATTGCAGTAGAGACAATTTTAAAGTTTTTGTTTGTTTATTTATTTTTATTTAGGGTAGAGCATACTCACCAAATAAAGATTACACAGTATGGGGGGGAGAGAAGAAAAGAAAATAAACAGACTTCAATACTTTCCATCATTTTTTGAGGATTTCTTTCCTAAGCTTGACAAAGCTTTGTAGCTTTTCATGCTCCACACACCGTATGACTCTCCCAACCAGAAAGATTTACTGCATTCGGAAGTCCAGGGTGGAGTGCTCCAGCAGAACTGGACCAGTGCTACAGCCGGATTTAAAGTGATGTCAGGAAATGGGTGGGGGCAGGGAAGGGGAGCATAGCAAATGACACAGCCCACAATCAGGAAACTCACTTGGCAAGATTTGTGGAAAACCGGAGGTATACAGGAGTAAAGCCCCATAAAGCAGTGCTCCGGCTGCTCCCACCGCTAATCGGTTCCCGTTATCGGAGCTCAAAGAAAAGAGGACAGTTGCCAGCTCTGGAGAATCGGGAGCCGTGCCAGCTGACGACACGCTGCGATCGGCAGCCGCCCGGGTCTGGGTGAGGTCTGCTATCATGTGATGAGCGCTTGATAGCGAGCGAACGCGAGGAAAGCACCCACTCCGGAGAACACCTACGTCTAGTTACCCAATAAAGGTGAGGAGGATGCAGGAGGAAGGGAAGCAAAAAAGCATCCTGTAGCTGTGAGGCAGCTCCAGCAGATAGCTGTTACAGAGGTAGCTCTCCCAGAGATGGCAAAGGCCAGGAGACTTCACAGCAGCACTCGGGCAACACCAGCCCGAGCCAGAGGCAGCTGCAGTGCTACACCGCTTTCAGGGGGAAATCTGGCGAGACAGAGGTGAAGTAGCGAAGCCTTTAACACCTGCAGACAGGCCAGCACATCCCCCAAACCTCACCAGAGAAGGAGAGACGGAGTCACCTCAGTGGGTCTGGTTCATGTAGTTTGGGGCTCGCAGGTAACCAGCACCACTCCTCCTCAGACTCTGTGTGTGTGTCACCGAGGCTGAAGGCACCAGGGAGCCCGGGCAAGGAGAGGGCTGCTGAGGCAGAATGCTCCCAGGATGTGCTGCAGCAACTTCCAGAGGAGTGTGACTTTCTTGTTCCTACACCGAGGAGTTACCTAGAGACAAGCAGCCTCAAGTACAGGAGCTCCCAAGATGGGAATACAAACACTGCAGCTTCGGGATGGTAATGCTGTCACTGCTGTCCTCCTCCTGAATATGGAGATTCACCAGGGTCTGGCTCTGCACACACATCCATGTCTGGACACACGGCTCTGTGTCATGCGTCTCACAAGCTAAGCAGTTATGTAAAAGGGATGGGAAAAGGAATTACAATCCTCAGGAATTAAACAGCAAAAGGAATAGCAAATGCAAGAGAGCAAAGGGAACGTTTGAAGGCTGGGCACTCAACTCAGGTCTCCTGACTTGTCTTCCCATCCTGCACACCCCCTGCTCTCCTCTCCTGTATTCCAGTCCACTGGAAGACACATGTTTTAGGGGATTTATAAAAAATATTCTGCAAAGCACCTATGCTATCGAGTAGGTTAAGTATTAACCAAAAAGTTTTTCCCTCTGAAGAAACCAGTAAACCCAAAAGCAGCACAAGACAACTTCAGAAGCCAAAAAAAGGTATTAGCATAGCATAATAATGACAAATTCGGAGCAGCAGAGATAAGATGGACCTTCATATAACATAGACAAGAATTAAAGCAAACACATCCAAAACCAAGCTAATTCAAAGGAGTGAAAAGTCTCTGAAGTTATCGATGTTCTCACAACAATCTGTGGTCATAAACCATTAGGTACCAAACAATCAAAATCAGATCTTTTTCTTAAGAGTACCTTGGCCTGGAAAGATACTTCTGTGGGCATCAGATGGCTTTTGGTGAGCCAACAAGAGTGTGAGATGCATAAACAGCTCTGCACCACACACAGAGACTCCAAGGGAAAAATTAGTAGATCTAAGGGATCAACAAGGTTAGAAGCAAGAAGATCACAAATGGAAATTTTACCTATAGCAGATCTGACTTTTCACCAAAGCCCATATGGAAAAGAAAAAAAAAGCCTCAAAGAGTACGCATGCCTTGGAGCATCCTACTCAGTATGCAAAAATGTTCTATTTCACATGCACAGTATCCCCAAAACCTGAATGTTTTTCATTACTACATTTCACTACCAAGTAGTTATTCACTGAAAACACAGGGCTGAACCTCCTTACATTATTCTAATAAGCAAAATATATTTTAAAAATAAAATAATAATAGGAACAGCTTCCTTCCTCCATTATACCCACACAGAGAATGGTAAGATTACTTTCCATAGCTGGTTTTTCTCATACACTTACACAGATATGCACACCTAAGAAGCGAAGGCCCAATTAACACATAAGTGCCGGTACTTTTTGATAGAAATTTCCCCTTCCAAACCAGCCATCCAGCACAGTCACAGGACAACCCAGCAGTGCACATTCATGACAGATATCACTGATGGTCTGGCAGTCTCATGTCAGGCAGGCAGACGATTTAAAAGCACATATCTGACTCTCCAAGAGACAGAAAATACTTGGATATGCTTAGTAAAAGCACAACTAATGCTGAGATTGTATTCTTTTTGAGATTGTTTAATTAGGCCATGAGTCACACTTGCTACAACAACTCACAATGAAGTTTGGAGAGAACCAAGCTTTATTTACAACTGCAAGATGGTGGGGTATGGTCTCCTTGGCTTAGAGGAATCTGTTTTTCCCACTGATCAAAAGAAGTCAAAATTAGAGGCACAGAATCAATCAATTGTGGCTGTCTGAGTGGTATTTGGAAAGCTATTGCGGGCACTAAAACCCAACACTCCCTGTGTACACTGTCTCTGCCATGCAGAACCAGTACAGTCACTGCCTGAAACTAGCATCACCAGTTTGGTTTAATTTTGTATGTCTAGTTATTGGAAATTCTCTCTCTTTAGGTGTCTGTGCTCCTGCTTAATTACCCAAGTCTCTGCCTCTGGGCAGTGGCAACTCCTGCAGTCACACACCCATATCTTCAGTTATGGGAAGGAAAACATCTTCTAACCCCTTTACACACCATGTCTAAACTCTCTCAAAGAAAGGGTCAGCAGGTGACACTGACTCCACTACAGTCAGTAGTAGCTGACTTTCCAGGGCCCAGGTTTCATACCAACTGTTCAGCTGACGTCCAAAAAACATCATCATCTCCATGGAGTAATTAGCATGTTTTTAGTAGCTGGTGGCTTCAAAAACTGCACAAACCTCAGCAGCATTAGAAGCACTGGACTTTATTTTTGCCTTGCTTTGCAGCTTGAGCTGTCTCCAAATCTGAAAGCAAATCACAGTTTTTTAGTGGTTTAGATTTGAAATCATGCACAAATGCTGAATTTTGTGACATTTATGCCTAAGTTCTATCTCAGGCTCATTTCAAATCACTGCTGAAATCTGTCCATTAAAAATTTTATTACAAAGAAAGCCTGAAATCAAACAGATCTTTGACCAGTTTCTGGAACAGAAAGAGGAAAACAGAAGAGAAAGTGGTTTTGGTATATACAACAAACCAAAGCCAGAGCTTTGAGAAGAACATGCACTTCTAGAAGGAACACATGTTACTAAAAATATTTCTGTGCTCGTGTATATCTAAACACAAAGGATCGCTTTATACCTGGAGTTATATCCCAGGTTAGGAAGATCAGCCTTCCTAAACCCATCAACACTGTCTGATCATAAGTAAGGAAAGAAATCGACCTGTTAGGCAGAATCAAATCAACTGAAACAAAGCTGAGATGTGAATTCACTGTCAGAGAGTGGCAGCTCAAAGGACCAGCCAAACTACACACCAAAGCTCAAGCTGAAATATCCAAAATCAAAAGACATCCTCTTCTCCTTGGAACCTACACACACAGAGCTTTCCTTCGGTGAATTCATCAGTAATTTTTGCCACTGCAAGCTTTTTGATATATCACCCACCAGAAGTCTTGCTAACAGTATAAAAATCATCAGTAACCATGGCAAGAAAGAATTCAAGGCTTGAGCTCCTTGGATTCCCCTAGAATGAGGTTACTTCAATTGAAGACTGAATGACCCAGTCAGAAACCCATAAGGGTATTCTGCCCATATTTATGTCCACATAGAATAAGAAAAATGCTTTCTTAATGGTTTAGTTAAGGGGTTTTGGCCTACCTTTATCACATAATTTTCAAAAAACTATTAAACATGCTCTACTGGTAACAGATGAAAAAAGAAATGCATGAATATTTTGGCTTCAGCATTCATTAAGAACACATAGAGCCGTATAAGGCTTCTTGCTGATTGATACCATCAGTGTGAGACCTTACACTTCTATGCCTACAGCCATGCCCCCTTCAGCTGTGATCCAGCAGTTCCTGCAAGGCAAGCAGGGTCAGGCTGGGTTAATACGCAAAGGAGAGGCCCCCGGGGAAAGATCCGAGTGCTGCAGACACTAGAACTGGTAGTGATGTAGCTGCACCGCTCTGCTCTCTCATGGACTGCCTACCCTGGGGGAAGCTGCTGTGCAGATCTGCAGCACAGCATCTCACAGCTCTGCACAGACACCGGGGGAGACGTTCAACGCCCTTATGCAACACGCACAGCCCCGCTTCCAAAGTTGATGCCACGTTATCCACACAGGAGAGGATACAGCAGAGCACCCTGCACATCACCCTGCACACCCCATGCCTTGGCTCATTATCTGCCCTACACCCAAACCTGGAGGAAGGAAAGTTGAACCAAAGAACGAGCAAGTTTTTGTAACTCAGGAGGAAAAAAATAGCAGCCAACAACCAACAAACCAACAGTCCGCACTCTGCAGAGAAATGAAACTTCCCAGCCAGCCAGCTGTTAAACCCTCACGTCTTTATCAGCTTCTGTTTTGGGTTAAGTTCTTCACCATTTCTACAGGACACAGTGAAATTCTCCCACTTTTCATCCCAATGCCTTGTGTGCTGCCATGCTGACACACAGCTGCCATATCCCACCCCACACCGGGCTGTGGCAGAGGAGAGAGGAACAGCTCCCCTCTACAAGTACCAATCGTGCAAAGCGTGTTGGGGTCCCTGTCATTATGTCTATTAGAAATATGCACTGTTGAATTACTTTTGTTAGTGTTATTAATGTCACATGGGGGGAAACGTGCCTGGAAAGCACAGAAACCCTTCTTCAGCACTTATTTGTGAACAAGCTCCAAAATCCTTTGGGAAGAGTTTACAGCAACCCTTAGTCTCAGTTAATAACATGATTTGGTTTATATACCTAGTGTACACGGGGTAATTCCTGCCACCCCTGCCAATTTGACTTGACTGGAGAAGATACAAACTCTGAGAAGGACATGTTTCACAAAAAACCTTTGTAATCCTTGCAACAAAAGGGAACTCTAAGAGTCAGATGAGGAAAATCCCCAGAACTCTCAAATATCTCCCCCGCAGAGTCAAGGTGATTTCATAGTCACGCAGCTTTAATAATGGGACTTCCTCAGGGACACAGTATTAAACATTTAGAGAAAGCATTTGAAAAGAAACTGTATCATCAACCTGATTTCTAATCTCTTCACTTTCAGCTACTTAGAAGTACTACAAAGTTACTTCTAAATGATGCCAGAGTGATGATGCTTGGCATTTTGCAGGGGGAGACATACTTTTCTCTCATTAGTATTTCCTACATATAAAGTTCAGATTTTAATTTTTATTGATAGACATTTTTAATTTTAAAATTTTTAAAATTAAAGAACGGTGCCTTTGATAGAACACGATACAAAAACCAAAAGAACTAATGAAACAAGCCCAAAAACACAGTTTCACTTTCCCCTGGTCTTGCACTAGGTAGTCCATCAGAAACTCAGCCTTCTCAAAAACATATATGAAAATGGAGGGGACAGGAAGAGAAAGCAAAAGCAAACCACGGAAGTCCTTTTCTGCTGCAGCTGCCTGCAGGCTCCAGGATCATTGCCACACGCACTCACTGTGTACTTCGGAGGAAGAAACAACTGGATTATTCTATAAGGCTGACTGGAGTGAAGTATAGGATAGGGTAACTTCAGGCTGCCTTTTTATGTTTTTAGAAGAAAATCTCCAGATAAATCATTACAAAAGTCTTAAAAAATTCTCACATCAGGAAATTGCACATATAATGGCCTCAGGAACTCCCCGTCCATCCCCTAAAACACAGATCGGAAGCACAGCATCACATTACTGCCAACCTAAGAGTGAGTAGCAAGATCGCTACTTGTTAGGAGCTGACATGTTTGAGATAAAATTTACTCTTAGATGCACATAATTTTTTCCCATTGACCTCACATGTGACATGAAATCTCCACATATTCCTTTATTTTTTTTTAATTTGATGAAAAAATGAAAAGTATTCAACCAACCAGTCTTAGGAAGAGAAACCCTATGCCTTACTTTAAAAAAGGAAAGCAAACTCAAAATACTTTTTGTCCACTTTATCCGCAGGGAAAGCTCGCCAACTCTGAAGGAAACAATTAAAAAATAAAGCAGGGTCTGCATCTGTCTATAAGGATTCTATGTCCCTGTGAGATTATATACAGCTATACTTTCCCTTCAGGTTGCTCTGGAAAATACTGCGCCCATCAAGGAAACCTGACAGAGCAAAGGGAAAAATACCCACAAAAAACCCCACCACCTAGTGAAATACAAAACATTGTTGAAAGGCAGAAACAAGTTAAAGAATAAAATGTGAAAGAAAAGCTTTCTGTGTAATATCTAATTTATAGCAACTTTCTAAGTCAAAGCTCACAGAAAATGTTTTCGGATTCACATGTTGATCTGTTTATCCCCCTTGGCTATTTTGCTTAAAATAACATCCATTATCCGCAAGGAGGAAAAGCCAACAGCCCTGCCACTTGTGAGAGAAGGCAGAAGGAGCAGAGCGAGCCCTGCCAGGAGCACGGAGCCCGTGCCCGGCTCTTGCAGGCGCAGCTCCGCTGAACCCAGCCCGGCTGGGCGCAGCCACGCTCCGTGCTTGGCACAGGGTCCTGGCTCCTCCGCACGGCCCTGCCAGAGCCCGGCACAGCAGGAGGAAGCGAGCTCGGGCCAGCAGATGTTACTAACACTTACGCCTGTCACGAACAGAAAGGACAAGAAAAGTCTTGAAGAGGCAGCGACTTGTTTTCTTTGTCGGGAGTTGGGAGATGGGGCTGGGGGGGAGGGAGCAGGACGGCACCTCTCAGGATTGCTGCTCGTTCAAAGCTCTCTTTGTCGGCGTGCCGTCGCTTGACTATTATTGCTACTAAAAAGGAAAATAAAATCAGAATTATAATTAAAGCCACTCAGCCATTTTAAACCAACACATCATTGTAGTAATGAGAAAACTGAGTTTTTAGTGGTAGAAACAAACATTTCAGTTGCAAGAACTTTTTTTGTGTGTTGGGGTGTGTTTGTTTTGTTGCCTTTTTTTTTTACCCCAAATCATACTGCTTTATTCTAGGTGAAAAAAAATCCACAAGGCGTTTGCACAGGTAAAACTGTGGGGCCTCATCAGGGAGCAGCAGTACCATGGAGCTGAACCACAGGGGGCGGTGCATTTTACCTGACTGTACAAATAGCACACAAATCCCTGTTTTGCTCAGTGTAGATCCAAAAAAGTCCAATTTTTCCTGCTCATCAGTCTACCCCACCCTCTGCTCTGGTTTTTTAGATTTCTTCCTCCATGTTGGGCTTTCATGGCATTGCCAACAAGAAGAAATCAGTGAATTTCCTGTGCTTGACACTATCCTTAAAATGACCAAACAAGAACCTTTCCAGTCCGAGGAAATGACTATGGGGAACTTTGGGATCCGTCTGGGTGGGACTGGTCTCCCGTTCAATGAGACATGAGCAAGGGGGGATGCAAAGGCATCACATGCTTCACAGGACTCCCTGCCCACTTGTGAGAAATAATTAAGAGGAAAAAACAAAGGAAGGAGCAAGCCATGGTGGCCATCTCTACGCTATGAAACAGGCTCACTGTGCCTCCCTCTGTTTTGCTCTCACTGGTCTCTTCAGCTGGAAATCCACATTTTACACCAGCAAGATGTGAGGACCTGGCCAAGGTAGGAAACCATGCCTGGAAAATGTTCTTGGGTTTTTTCAGCTGAGATAAAATCAATGCGAGTCGCAGAGTTATTCTGCTCCTTCACTTTGTAGGAGTGTCTTAAACAAGAAAACCCCAAATCCCTCAAATCTACTGGGGACTGCCCTCTGCCTCATTAAACTCACTGATCTGTGTGCTGTAGCAGACACAGAACAGGTCTGGGAGCAGCTCCAGCAAGGCTCCAGTGGCAAAGGCTGGTCAGAATCCTCCCTCCCTCAGTCTTGCCCAGAGCTGTTTGTGCATTGCATCTCACATTGTGACCAAGCACGGGGAGAGGCCATCCTTACGATGATCCCTTACTATTCAGAAAAGTTGTAACATTTCAGGAGCACAGAAGGGGCAAGGGCAGGAGCATGCAACATTTCCAAGTACTGAGAAGTAACTAAATAAGAACTTCAGCTTTACTACGTTTCTTTTGGGTTTTTTTAGCTCTTTATGTTACACAAAAATCTTGAAAATATCAACCTGCAAGGATCCAAAATCATTTAAGCACAAAAGGATGCCCTCAGCACCATGTCTGCAGAAGCCTTGCAATGTTACTTTGAAGGGGCTGACCACAGGATGTTTCTGAATCTTTGGGGAAGGATAATTCCTTTCAAGATGCATGACAAAGCCGTTAAAAAATTACACCTTGACAGCAAGCCAGCCTATTTGGGACCCTTTTTGAAGCTTTTTCCATAAAACCAAAAGCAAATTCGAAATCTAACTGATTAAAATTCTGTATTATTGGATACCTGGCCACACTAAAGCCAAATGTAACTTCTCTTAAAACACAGTGAACCATAACCTCAACAGCCATCCAGGAGTTTGTTACATGCAGAGACAAGCAGGGCTGAGTATCCCAAAGGCCATTCTGCAGGTTTCCAGCAAGAAGAAACATGCTACAACATGTCCCTGACTCGTGGGTAGGGTCAAGGCTAGTGTGAGCAGTTCTGGCTAACTCCTACCACTGGCAGCAAATGCAAATGTTACCCACTTGGAGGCAGAGAGAAGTGTACAGACATTTCCCACCACCTCATCTCCCTATTTAGAACAGTAGCAGGCTGGTTAAACAAGATGAGAGGCAGTAAAGGAAGGCGAGGGGAAAAAACCAAACCAACATAAAGGACCTCTCCTATAGCACGCCTGCTCCCAGTCACGGTCCAACAGATCTTCAGGGAGGCCACAGCCGAGAGATTAACTACCCTTGTGAGCTGCTGGTATGGCTTTTGGAAGGGGAAGTTCTGCTGGGGGTTGTGACAAGGATTCTGTACTGCTGAAGTGACCTAGGACAAGACCCCTGCTCAGCTACAGCCACTATAAGAATTTCTCAGGGTTATAAGTCCCAGTCTCCCCTCTGCAGGCACAAGCCCAGAGGAGGAGGCAGGCTGCAGGGAAGGCAGTGTCTCAGAGCCTACCACCAGACACAGAGAAGGACAGAGGTCATGAACAGACCTGAGGCAACCTGTTCCAAACTTTGTACCCAGGTCATGCTGCCCAGCCTATGTCACATCTGCCTGGGAAGGACAGCTAAAGAGGTCTGCCCCTCTCTTCCATGCTGGCAAGTTCAGGTTTGCATGAGGCCAAAGCTGGAGTTGCATGTGGGCCCTGAAGTCAGAGTTTTGCTCCAGCCAACTTCTCTTGAATGAATTCTTTACCTGAGCTGTCAACCCTTCTGCTACTGCAAGCTCTCAAGCACAAGCTTTCTGACAGCTTGGCTTTTGGTCTCTTCTAAAATTGTCCTGGGCTTTTCTCATAAATCAAGCGCAGTCAGGCCCTGCCACATGCCAGCCCCTCTGGGGAGCAGGATGTCAAACAGCCACATGAGTCTCCAAGGACAGTCAGACTCACAGAAAGCCAGGACTTCCCTGGTTGTTAAAGACCTGCTGCTCACCCCTTCCTTCCCCTCTGCAAGATCAGCAATCCCAGCTGTACCGTTATGAGACGTACAGATCTATCCCACACCTGCTTTTGATGTCTATGAATTCATGGAAAAGTATGGGCTCAGACAGGTCCTGGCTTTCTTGCCCACTTTCACAGACATTGTGAACTTTTGAGACTTGTGTATCCCCATCAGATTCGGTCAAAAGGCTCAAAAACTACTAACAGGACAGACACAGTCCTAGAAAGAGTCCAATTTTTCTTTCCCTCTTGCATTTTTGTCCCTCCCTACTAAGACAGATTTTATGATTAACCTAGTCTGAATGTACCCTAAAAGCAGATGTAAAAATGTGTACATTAGAAAATGTTAATATTGGCAGATATTCACATTCCTTTCCAGGATTTCACAAAACTCTTAAATCCCTGGTGACAGGACCTAAATGGAATATGAACTTTTTGCTATCTTTGCAGCCATACCAGAAACAAAGCAGAAGTTGATGCACTATTATTTATATCCTTGAAATACTTGCTTGGAAGTGTCTTTGGTTCAAGAATAGCCCATCAAATAGTTATTCTGGTAGGTTTATTGACCTCTTTTACTTTAACATTCTGATTTTCTGTCACACAGCACAATGATTTTCATGTTTGTTTTTCCTGTTACCAGAGCAAACCATTCATTTTTAACTGTTGATTTTGGCATAGGGGGACTCTAAGTTCATAATGGAAATGTGTTTTCAGCGGTAGTGCTGAACAATAGAAAAGTCTCTTTCAACTGTCGAGTTATGAGGAGAACCAGCTGTAATTAAATTTAAGTCATAGTGGCTCTGTTTCAGAAATGCAACAGTCTTCACTAACTTTGCAGTCAAGGAGTTTTTAGCATTTCAGGAAAACAGCTACTTTTCTGAAGGCCTTATCTGAAACCAGTACCACAAAATGCTCCTTTTATTCTAGCTTAATTTGATAATGATGAATAACCAAGTGTCTTTCAATAAACCTTTTCTGGGTATTGTGGCCACAATGTAAGCGTCAGTGACTTATATCCTACTAACAGAAGTGGAATATACAGAAACCAGCAAAAACCGTAGCACTGTCAGGCTCAGGTTCTTTGAACCACATCTACAACTGAATAAAGCAAACATCAGGAATTGAAATCATAATGAAAGTGCTTAATTCAACACATTAGAAAAGTCAAATTTCATCATCTGCTTGATTGACTGTTCTACAGCAGTTTAATCATTCTCCAACTTCCAACAGGGCACGAATGTGAAATTCTACACAGCAGCCAGGATTTCAGAACCTGGAGAGAATGACTGCAGCTGATGAGCTGGGAATCAAAATACCCTTTGGTGTAAGATTTAAAAACCACCTCTCCACCCCGTACGAAGTTATCAGGAATTGCTCTATTATTTCTGTCATTAACCAACCATTCCTCCCCCCACCTTTGCACCAGTTCCTCTCAAGTGCAGCCAGAGATTATCAAACCCAGCGATAGCCTTTCAACAGCTCGGCCAGTTGAAAAATCTCTCAAGTTCTGCTGCTATCACTGCTGCGTGAGCTGACGTCAGGCTGTTGTTTACTGGAGATGGGACGGTGCCAATTTCCACTGAGCTGAAGACAGCCGTGTCCAGCCTCTTCTGGCTGTGCACAGGCAAGAATTCCTTGTGTGTGCTTGCGTGCATGCAGAGAGTGTGCACGCGTGTCTGCTTGTGGGCACACACAAATGTGGGGGAAAAGCGACTGGCTTTTATTTTCCACCGAGATACCAGAAATAAAAACAACAACAGAAAAAAAGAATACAGCACTTCTCTGAAAAACAGAAAAGGAGAGAGTGGGAAACACTGCCAGTTTTCTTGTAAGAACTATCACAGTATGGATGAAAGCATAATGAAAAACTTAGGCTAGCCCTAAAATCCCTGCAAAGAAGTTTACACAGTCAAATAATTTAAAAAGAAAACCTAATGCCTGTCCATCCATGAAAGGATTGAGGTGAAAATTTGAATACTTGACAGAATAGAAAAAAGAGCTAAGATTTACAAGGACTATGTAAGTTTTCAGAATAACTGCATTGTCTTCCTCTTCTAAGACTATGAAAGCCCTGGATCAGATATAAGTACAATTACATAATTGAATTTTCTGTATCAAAATATTCTAAACCATTAATAGTCTGGAGAGGGGAAAAAATCCAAGCATGTGTGACGTTTTCGTAACTTTTGTTCACTTATGTTATTCTCTGTAAAGAAACACATTACACAATGGCATAAAATCCTGTTTTCAAGCAAATTTTATATGGTACAAATATAATTATCTCAATGGCTGTAAGGTTCCATTTTGAGTTTTAAATATTACACTGTCATTTCTGCCTGGGAAAACACTCCAGCATATTTGAATTTGAGGAATACAAAAAGCAATTATTGGCACCTCAGGTGAAGTTTCCAGTATTTGCATCCAAGCGTGGACTGCCACTGTCATCTGAGTGAAAGAATTAAACTGTACTGAAGATTTTTGGTTCCACTTAATGGCTTCTTCCCCTTAGCACCTAAATACACACTCCTCTGCTTTCTTACTTCCCATGAATGTATTACAAGAGGATTTTGATCTACACACCAACTCACCCTCGTGATGATTTTAACTCCATCTTGTCCTGTCTTCCCATGGAACTTTTCTTTCAAGTTTAAATAGTTTTTCAAAAGTTTCTATTGAGTCAATTATCTGGAGAGGTTTTACACACCATTAATACTGCTCTGTAGGTTAACCACAAACAACATAAATAATTGTTTTCCTCTTCATTTAGGGAAGTACTGAGTTTGAGATCCCCCCTCTCACCATCAGAGGCACAGCACACACAGAGAATATGCAAAACTGGAGAAGCTTAATTTGAGCTACCAGAAACAGTGAACTTTACTCTGTAGGTCTAATATATTTTACTTAGATTTATCAGGCTACCTATAAAAACACCAAGCTGAGAATCAGCATATCCATTCCAACCCCCAAGACAGCTAAAACATGAAAGAAACCAAAATACTTAACCTTTAACATAAAAACATATGAAGAAGGTATACTGACTACAGCAAGCAAGTTAGTCAAGACCTTGCAGACAGCCTTCACAAGAACACCTTCCATCACTGCTGGCCAGTGCTATTAAATTGATACTCTATCAGACAATAAAACACATGCTGTCTTTCAAGTTGTGACAAATTTTGAGGGTTGGTGACAATTTTCAATATAAAAGTTTAGGAACTTTTACTCTGAAATGATACATAGCACCTCCTTACATGTTTCTGACTGTTTCCTCTCAATTATTTCTCCTCAAAGATACCAGACAGGATATCACCACCTAAAACAAAACTGAGAACTGGCATTTTGAAGTCTAGACACAATTTCCTCTTTTGGAAGCCTCCTCATCTCTGTACCTTCCCCATGTAACCACACTCTCAAGGTGGCCTCATCTAGACCTTCTGTATACAGACAACAGTTCAAAAGAGCATTTATTTCTGGACACCAGAACCAAATGCTAATAACTTGGTTAATAACTACATTGAATTGTCAACCCTTACTTTTAACACTTTCACCTTTTGCTTCATGTCTCAGGGAAAAGGGGATATAGAATGGATCATACTGATACAGGTCCCAGCATCCCAACAGTGTGTATCTCACACCACTTCTTTAATCCACTATTCCTTGACATGCCTCTTGTATGCTTGAAAAAATGCTCTGTTTCTGTGGTGATCTTGGCATTATGTTCTGCAGCTACATCTTTTTGAACTCCTGTGTGCATTCCATACTCTGCAATTTGTTCTGATGACAGGCTTTTGAAATGTATGACTGCGTACACTGTATGACCTACACATATATGTATTATCTATGCATGGTAATGTTCCTGGGGCTGGTCACCTACATTTTATACTGCACTCTGTATGCATTGCAAATAGGTTTAGCCTCTGTCTCCATTCAGACTGCAGTTTGACCTTTGTTTAGCCGTGCTCTTCAGCAATTTTACTGCTTTTTCATTAGGGAATAATTTTCACTTGTCTTCTACAAGCACACTGCTCTTTGGGAAAAAAAAAAGCTCTGTTTGTCACTGTGACTGACTTTCAGTTTTGTCTGGTTTTAGTGCTGGGAAGGTTTTTGGTCTGCAAAACTATTTCAGATGTGTGTGCAGCACTGCTTTGAAAAAGGGAGCTGAACAGTTGTGATTTCATTCTCATGATACAGGAGAGACTCTGGGAGGAGTGCAGCTCCCTTTCCCTCTCCCATGTTACATTCAGCAAAACATGGACTCAAGAGGACTGAAATCAATTTGAATTCAAGGAACAGACATTAAGATTCTTGTTTCCCTGAACCTAAGGAACTGTTTTCAATCACACTTTAACTTAAAGGACTTTAGACAATCCAAAATACTTGGGTTTAGATTACCCAAAATCTTAATTTTTCATGTTAGTAGAAGAATCTTTTCGTGTTTCAGGTCAAACCAATCCACATTTTTGATTCAGCCACAAGATGAAAAGAAACACAATTAATCACGGTTCTAATCACTTCTATTGCTACTCCTTAACTTGCTAACCAGTCAAAAATGAAACTCTCATGAATGATTTTTACACGGCTATGTAAGGCTAGAGAAAACGGTCTCAGCTCTTGTTATCTCTAAAGAAGCAAGCATACCCCTTTCCTGGGTGGTATTCCTCACACAGCATTCAAACAACTTCCTGTGAGTTTGCAATCTGCTTCATCTCTCCCCCTGGAGTCTACAGTAAATCTTGGGGTTTGGGATTCACAGGTTTTGTTTTATTTTGTCTGGCAAAACGCACTTGAGAATGGCTTCTAGCAATATCAAGGGGAAAAAGGAAACACTTTTGGTAGGCAAGCATTCCAGCTGTATCCACTGATACACAGGCAGCATACCAAAGCAGGGAGTGATGTGTGAGAATACAGAACATCAAAATCTCTACTATTGCCCCATGCAGAGCCTTATAAAAATTGATGGTGAAGCGAGCCTGAGTAGATGGCAGCCCTCAGATCTCAGCTACAGATCTCTGAATTCAACCAGGAGATCCCATGGAAGGTTAAGGTCTACTTTACTACCAATAAAATCTCTTTCCAAAGACTCAAGGCACCAGGAAAAGACCACTGGCTGCATTCTCCAGCCTGCACACAGCCTTGGCATCATCGCAGGTCAAGAAAGCTGACTTTTCTTTTTGTCACAGTCAGCAACAAAAGCCAGAAAATTACTTCTACTGCCAACTATTCTTTCCACAGGCATCAAAACACCAAAGGGACTCTGTGGACTTGTTGACTGCTTAGCCAGAAGCTTGTCTGGACTTCCCAGAACAGAGAGAACACAGAGGGGCTTTGCACCTTCAGTGGTTCTTGGTGAAGTCAGACACACACGTCATGAGCATGCTGCAGTGGAGTTACACAATCAAATTAAATGCTGTACTGAGTATCCAGTCTCCTTCTCCTTGCCGTTCCCCCTCTCACACACACAGTGGAAAAACCTACTTCAACTGGTCCCAGAGATCCATCAGTAACCCAAGTTTTGGTTTTCCATTAAAAAGCAAAGGCTTCTTCATGGCATTCCCTTCTTCAGGGACAAGATGCTCAAGGTCATCGCAGGCCTGGAGGCCTCTAATCAGAAGAATGGCACAACTTCCTCCCAGAGGCCAGCTGCCTTTGTGCAGCGTGGCCGTGCTGGAAGGAGGCACAGGCAGAGCAGGGCTGTCACAGCAGCGTGCTCAGCACAGACGTGACACTGGCCCCACGCACAGCTCCTGCTGCCTGTGCTTGTAAAGGTGCCAGGGCTGGACACAGTTAAATACCCCAGGGCTAGGGGAAAGCCCCAGGGATTTTCAAGCCACAGCTGCTACACCATTTGTACAGTGGAGAAAGGCCTTAGCAGGTAGGCAGATGCAGAAGGAGCTGGCAAAGGACTTAAAGTTTTTCCTTGCTGTCCTTTTCTAGGCAGTGGCAGATGATCTTGCTGTCTCAGGTGTCCTGAACAATAGCTATGGAGCCAGGCCCTGTTTTGGTGGTAGAAAAGGAACTGGCTTTCTGGAGAGAGCCAGAGACCAGCCAAGCCAGTTTCAGACTGTCATTTTTCCTACTGGCTCATTCTGCTCAAATCACAAGCTAGAAAAACTGGAAAGGTAAGCAGTCCAAATTAATGGGAACATCAAGTGAACTGGTTTGTTTACACATTGGTTTAACTGGAATAGGGAGCACAATTCCAGCTTTGGGCACTAGCTTTGCAGACATTCCCTTAACTTACCTTTCTACCAGAGAAAGCCATATGCAGGCCTGAATTATTCCTGGTCTGTCCCCAAAACACATCATAGTCTCTCAAAGCTTCATGCTCGCATGGCACCCATGACCACAGCTCTTATTATTGGATGGCAACAGTCATATCCTACCAGATCATTCTTCCAATTCCATGTAATTAGGGGGGAAAAAAAATCAGGAATACTACAGAGCTGGAAGTTTTCTTTTTCTTTACACTGCTCTTCCTCAGTTATTGTTGCTACATCTTACCTGTAGCACTGCATTTGCCCACCAAACTGATATTTTTCTTATGGAAGAAAAAGCAGTCCTTTGGAATCCTACAACTGGTAGGAAATAATCAATTTAAGACTAATGATTAAAAAATCCCCAGGTATATATTTATAGTTAATTTCTACCATAGACCAGACTTCACCAGATGCTCAATTGCATTTCATCCTTAAGAGCAAACAAGGGCTCCTGCAGATGAGACCTTTCCAGCAGAGCTGCTGCAGATGGGCAGATTGTGGTGTCCTGCTAACTATCCCCGAGACCACAGCGGTACAATGATTCTGCTTGCTAAAAGCAATAACTTAAAGTAAGCACCACAAAGGGAAGAAAAGTGACATGGATCTTGCACAACATTCCTCTTAAAATTTTTTATTTTAAATTGTTTATAAACTGCAGGGTGGAGCCACATTCTGCAGACAGGGAAATTTGAGCACAGTGGCTTTGCTACAAAAATCAGTGGAAGAGTGAGTGCCTGATATCCCTGTACACACCAAGGGCCGGCCATCCTCACCATATTCCATGTTATCAGCAATCCCAGAAAGCAGCTGCTGCTGTGTGCACATTAGAAACCTGAATGAGAGCATAAATGAGTAAAACTGCCTTGCACACTTAAAAACTACAGCTTGACATAACTGCAAGTCTTTGCCATTAAAAGTTTAGGGAAGAAAAAGTCCCCACCTGCCAAACACAGCCCCATGGTCTGCTGCTGAGTTTTAATGACAACTGCCGCATCTTGGAAAGCTGCTCAATAATAAGGTAGTACATTTTCCCTCCAGGACCAGAAATCAGGTACTGTCACTTACCTACAAAAAAGGCATACGTAGGAAAATATCCCAAAGCCATGTGTCTCATGCAGCAATCAAAATCTTGGATACTCTCTGCACACATAAATTTGCTCTCATTACAATGTATTTCAGTTGGTCAGCATGCTGAAAATCTCCACTCAAGATTTCTGGCTTTTCCAATTAAGCTTATAGACAAAAAGTCTTTTTTTCTTTTAATGACATTGCCATTTATTGCAAAGCTATGACGAGTTCTTATCTCATTGTGGTGCCCCGTGGTAACCCATTATTCACTGAACTTCAGTTTTTGATGTATGATGAACAGCAACATATACTTAAATAGTTCTATTTAAACTGGCCCTATAGTTGAAACAAATCATTCCAAGAACAGCACTGCATTACACTCAGAAGTGCTCAAAAGCTTAGGATACGATATTCTTCAGTATTCACAGAGCTTAATATCTTCAAATAGAAATTACTCAAGCTGATGTATCTCTCATTAAGTCAAAGTTCTTCTAAACGAGAAGAGGATGATTGATAGTCAGAGATTACCAGGGCCAACACAGTGAGAGATCACACTCTTTGTGGCCACAAGCAAACCTGAGAGGGCTCAGACCCCCACAGCCCAGTATGCCCAGAAGGCTACAAAGCAACCTCAGCATCCCTGTCCGAGAGCCCAAAATTCTCCCTCATTCATCACCAGGTCTGTCTGGTGCTGATGGGTAACAGAGCATTGACTACTCCTTCTAGGCCACAGCTGCAACGCAAGCTTTCAAATTCTGTGTAAGGTGGAAAAACAAAAGGATGCACAACAACAAAAAAAGGTGGGAAGTCTAGTTTGGGGTGTTTAGAAATAATTCGGAAAGTGAAATACGGTCACTGTCCTGGCCTGTTCCTAGCAGCTTCCTACATCAGATGCTTCTGGCACATCAGTATTTCAGGAGAGGAGGAGACAGATTCACATGTCCTAAATTGCACCTCAGTCACTGTATCTTTTATTTCCTTCCATCTGACTCCTGGCCTTCAAGCACAGAACCTTAGGCACAATTTAGGTCATGAGAACCTGGTTTTCAGCCTCTCAACAAGTGGAAATACCCACAGCTGACTCAGGCTAGAAAATACCGAACACTCTTCAGGACAAAATACACCTGCTGAGCATACTCATACACACATGGCAGAGCAATTCTTCTGCCTCAGGGGTCTCCAGACTGTAAACTCTGACCCATGACACAGAGAAACGCAAAACTGAATTCATACACATGGAGCATGTTCCAGCTGGACACTGCAGGTGAAGTGTGCAATGTGAACATCCTCCACCTGCTGACTGTGCTCTGCAGGATCCAGAAGCCAGTTTTCAAAGCAAGAGACCAAATGTGGCACCCCTCATCCCTGTTACCACTGCACTGCGTTCTGAAGTCAAGCTACTGAAATGTTTCCAAAAGCATAGGGAGTGTTATTTCCTTTCCACAGCTGTTATGTATAAGGAAAGATCATCATCAGATAATATCTCAGGCACAGGTAAGAAAGATGGCCGAGTTAACATATCCAGCCTTTTTCACATGCAAGCACACACCCTGAAATAAGCCAAAAACGCTAATTGTGTTTATTGCGCTATAGTATAAACAGCAATTATGAAGCTAAAGAAAGTAACAAAGCATCCCTGCCTGAAGGGTCTTCTCTGGGCTATCATGTATCAGAAAAAAGACAAACACAGAAGCTTGAGACATAGTAAAAGAAAAGCTCTTCCCAGACACAAAGTGCAACACTGTACCCTAACATGTAAGAGTATTTCACTCTCCAGAGCAGAGTGGCTTTCTAGGACAAGTTTCACATCCCAGATCCAGAGCAGCCCCCCAAAAGCACTTTGGGAGGCAGCAGACAGATACACAGTGTTCAGCTTCAGTGGCACAGGAGGGTTTCACAGTCCCTGCCTACAGTCACAGCAGCTCCAAAGGAAAAGGGTGCAGCTGTTCTCACCTCAGAACAGAAGCCCTGCTGCAGAAAGCCTACAGACCCACCAGCCATGACCCCTGCCCCAAACCCAAAGTACACCAAGGGACAGGACAGTACTTTGAACTCCTGAGGTCAGCACGTCATCGCGTAGAGTCAGCTCGCGAGGGATGCCAAGAACAGGGCTGCATCTTAAACCCACCCTTTGCAAAGAAGCAGAGAGGAGATTTCTCCATCCATGCACTAAGACAGGAACCTGTCCTTCAGAAAGATGAAGTGCTTCATACACAAGGCCCTAAGCAGCCTGCATTCTCCACGCAGCAGAGCAGGACTCAGCATTCTCCAGTAAGACAGACTGATGATTTCCTCCCTGCCATTCTCACTGAGATCCAAGTCAACTGAGGCCTTGCAGGAGCGGTGCCCTAAACTTCCAGACTATCCTGTGTGAGATCGAGAGACGGTTTTCAGCAGAAATGAGGAGCAGAGAGGCTCTTCCTGTTTGCAGAGGCACTCCCCAGGGAGGAACAGCCACTGGTCCCAGCTCTGAGAATAACTGGCCCAAAACACAAGCTCATTACTGCACCAAAGACCCTGAGGGCAGGCAATGAATCCTGGATTCTCCTCTACCTCATCTCCAACCACCCTTCCAAAGAAGGAAGCAACAAAGACATGTCCAAGCCCATGGGCATGCATTTGGGGAGTATCCAGAGTGCCCCAAGGAGCTTCAGCAGCAGAATATCCAGTCTCTCCATTTAGGTTTGAACTACATACAGAGCTGGCCACTGCTGCAAGACAAGGATATTCCCAGTCATGGTCAGCAAAAGAGAAAGGTAACAATAGAGTTGTTAAAACAAAGCACTGAGATTAAGGGGCTCTTCTCTCTACTGCCTGTTCTGACACCACATTAAACACTCCTCTACAAAAAAAAGTGCAATAAACCCCTTCCTTGACATCACAGGAACACTTAAGACTAAGTTAATTGATTCAGGGCCTTGGCCTTCTTGCAAATCAAGTGAAAGACAGAATACACACAAGATAGTTTACACAAACAACAGATGACATTTTTAAAAATCAAACCTTTTTCCTTGTGCACTCAATACTACTGAATTTTCCCCTGTTCTGCGCAAAGCATACAGGATGAGAAGCAAAACAAAGTCTTCTCCCACCCTTGATGTTAGACTGGCGGTGCCAGATGCCTTGCTGCTCATCTTCCCACAGCTGGGGATGTTCCACGAGTACCCCACTGTTCCCATCCACTCCACACCATGCTTAAATCAAGGAAAACAGTTTATCAGTGTTATTCCCTCTTCCCAGTTTTTGGGCTGCTGAAGAGGTGCCACAAACAAAAGCGAAGAACATGCAACTGCTCCGTTTGCATGTCCCAAGGACTGGCTCTGCACACTGGTGCCTGAAGAACAAGCACATTGCAAAAGCATTATGTTTCCAGTGGCAAGATGGATGGGAAAAGTGCCAGCCACTTGCTATAACCCTTTTGTCATGCCAATTGCTGGCTGCTATAAGGATGTACTTTAGATACCTCCTTAGAAAAGAGCTCTGCATCTCATCCTTCCAGATGGAGGAGGAATGATTCATACACACATAAGCATGCTAGAATGATGGCTGAAGAGAAAACATTTTCTTTATGTTTTCTGTTTTGCATTACAGGCATGCTCAGGGCCTGAATCACAGCAAAAAAAAAAAAAAAAATTGAACTGAAGACGATGACACTTCGTGCCCCAAAGAATGCTTGTGTAAAACCTCAATGCTACTTCTCCCTGGCCATGCCAAGCCTCATATTGCATGCACACACCTCACATGCCTCTTCCCCCTGCTTTCCCATTTTCACAGCATTTCTCTGCACAGAATATGACAGAATAACTCCACGTACAAAGCCACCACATCACACAATGACAAACACAGGGGAAAGGATCCAAGAGAGGGATCAGGAGTTGGGAGCTCTAAGCTGACCACAGACTGACTTGCAATGCAGAAGCAAAGCAAAAGGATCTCTCTTCTCTCCAGACACACCAAGTGCCCATTTCTTTCCCGGAGGCCACTGCAGGTATCCTCCTCCCCACCTTACCAGCACAGCACCTCTGCCACTCACTTGCACTCCTCCCAAGAGCCCTGCATCCTGTGAATCTCATTCTGCTTCTCAGTACTAAATTCCTGCCCATTTACTTTCCTCTGGCCTCTTTGATTTGTGAAGTCCTTGGAGCAGAAATGATCTGTAAGCACCTGGAAAGTACCTGAAATACCCCGAGTCCTACTGCAAATAAATAAACAAACAGCAGTGCACAATATGTATATTAAGCCAATCATGTCATCTCTGACATCAAAAATTAGGACTGTAGCTTCTTCCTACAGACAGCAGCAGTAAATCCATTTTGGGGTACATCCATGGAACAGGAAAACCTTCAGATTTGCTTTCTCTGTTACTCACCTCCCTCCTTCCCCCATCACATTATCCATTTCTGGAATCCATGCCTCACTTTTCATTACAAATTATTCGAATCAGGTTTGTGGCATGGCAGAAATCCAGTATAACCTTCAGAAATATACATGCACACTGGCTATATAGCTTCTTTGTTTCATAGGAGCCTTTCAGAGAGCCTGGTGCAGAGTCTGGGAGGATTTGGCATCTTTTTTCAGCAGCATCCCTGTGGTGGTGACCCTTTCCTAAAGGGTGCTGGATGCATTCATCTACACTATTTCCTTCCTTTGTAAAAATCTCTCATTAAAGCCAGGAAAAAGTGTTCAAGCAGGAATTTTTCCTCTGCTTTTTTTCAGGTTGAAGTGGTGTGACTTAGGGGTGGAAAAGGGGCTAGAGAGAATATCTGAAGTCCAATGCAGATCGTCTTTCCCATCCCACCCTCTTCTGAATGGGAAGATGTAAGATAGGCTGGGTAATTGCTCCAGCTCCCTCAGAATCAGGGTTCAAGTGGGAAAAAAAGGGGAAAGGGAAAATAAAAATAAAACAAAAACCACACAAAAGCCCCAGCGATTATAAGGATTCTTAACTTTTCTTGGGTAAGGAGCACAGGCTACTTTAGTAGCTCTTGAAAAAAATCCCTACACAGTTTGTTCCTTCATGCTGCAATAGTTCCAGAAGGAATCTGGATCTGTGGCTTTCTCATAATATTAATAAGGAGGTTCTGAGCCCCACAGTGGGGAGGGGCAATAAAAAAACCTCCACAACAACAAGCAATTTAAACACAGAGCACTACCATCTTGTTAAATAATATGTTAAGAACTCATCTGCAAGTCTGTCTTGGCCAATGAGGGACATCAATCAGGAAGACACAGTAATACTCTCTAGCATGCAATTAGTCACTGCTGTAAGCACTTTAACTCTGGATTTCTTGGATTATATTGTTGTTTGTAAGAACTATTACTGTTGCTTTGTAGGAGTGATATGATAGCTGTCCAAGTACCACAATCAAATTATGCTACCAGGACATTTGGGCAAGGGATTATCACAGCAAAGGAAATGGATTATCACAGCTTTTATCCTGAACAAGGGTAAGAACAAGATGAGATATCATTTTGAACATGGCAAGAGGGACAGTAGAAAACTATACCTGAGATTTAATTCTTTACCTCTTCCCTCTTTTGGATTTTTTAAGCTACAAAAATCTGACAATCTGAAAAGACAGAAACTACCTTTTCTAGTATTTGCACTGAAACAACTGAAAACAGAATAAATTAGAACTATTCCAAATCAAAGGATAGTTAAAACAGCCTCCTTGGATTGGCTGAATGCCTGTTCCTGGGCATTTTCGCATTGCATATCTGCCACTACTTCCTCCACTTGACATCAGGCAACAACCATCACCACCACCAGGCCTAAAGACTTCAGCTCTGTTTAGAAAGTTTACTATCAGATTTGTTCCCTCTAACAGGAAGGAGGACTTACCTTCCTTCAATTGAGTAGGTTCAGCAAAGAACTGATGTGTTCCTTCAGAAAGGTTTAATGGTTTAAAGGTTCTCTTAGAAAGGCTGCATCTTCACCTATCTCGTTTTATACCTTAGTTCTCACACTGCATCTCAAAACAAATTTTTTTTTTTTAACTTTACAAATCTTTTCTGTTTGTTTTTTTTTAGGAGTATTTTAGTACCTTCAACACATATGTACATACTCATTTGGTGCATGGTACTCAAGAGACCCTGATTGTGACCTCAATTTCTTTGGCAACAGCAAACATTCCAGTACAGGACGAGGGAAAACACATTAGCCTTAACACCCCTGTGATGCAGCTTGAGGTCTTTAGTAGCTGTTACATATTAAAGAGGAGAAAAGACTAAAGCAGAAAAGACAGCCAAATAAATAGAAGCAGAAAAACAAACTAAAATAAAAGTGAGCTCTGCAAAGGACAGAAGCAGCAAAAAACCTGCTTTGCTACAGCACAGGGCACGTGTCTGAAGCTGGTGACACCTGGGTATTATTCCTGGCTGTGGCCCTGACTCCTTCTAGATGACTGCACCAGGTCAAGTCACACCTCCAACAGGCTCTCCCTTCACCTTTTCCACTGGACTTTGGGTCAGCAGTGCTAAACCTTCTCCTTGCCAAGCACAGAGGACACTAAATATTATGGGCATGACACACCTCAACACGGACCTTGTGATTCTATACGCAAGCAGCAACACTGGTAGTTGATTATGACTAGAAGGAACAATAACAAATTGGAAAAAAAAATTATCTGGAAAGAAGCGGAGGGAATCAAAACGACAACAAGAAATGAACTCAGCAGGACAGAAAGACGGAAAGCAGATGATGAAAAGGTTCTTAGAAGGAAGGAAGGAAACAAAAAAAGAAAAAGAAGAAAGAGAAAAGGGCATCCACAGGAATACCTGACTTCATCTGGCAGGTGGAAAACAGGGTGTGGGATTTTTTTAATAACAATATTGAAATTGGGTAATCCAACAAGCAATATTTTATTTTGCCCCACAGAAAATACATGAATATAGACTTCTACACTTTTAAGAAAAAGAATCCAAGCTCTCAATGCACTTGTTCTCACAACTAATGCTTTAACCACATTGCCAACAGTTTATGACAAGACCACAGAGTGACTACAATTCCTTCTCTATCTAGAACCTGCTTTATCAGAGTCACCATCACCACAGTAATTTTGCAGTTGTGAGAGACTTTACCCTCGTTATTTCTTGGAATTCCTCCCTTTTTCAAATGGTGGGAGCTGAAGAGGTTTTGTTCTGGTTCAGCTAAGATCTCTTCATCCTTTTTTCTTTTTCCCCCTGCATTTCTGTTGCTTTTTAACTGTCCTAAACTGGACACACATGGCCAATGCCAGATATGAAGTACTATGGATCACTACAGCTATGGGTAAATATTTTAGAGAATCAGGAATTTAATTGCATATCACATTACTCCAACATCTCTGCCCTTCCTGTCACTTCACCTGCTTGTAATCATTAGAAAGCAGAGTGTCATTTCTAAGCTGTAGTTGAGCAGTAAAAGCACCACGCTGGCCTTCCCTGGATCTACTTAATTAGAGATTAGCAGAAACAAAGCATAGGGAGACTATAAACATAATTTTGCCAGTTTATCTGCAAACAGGTTTGGGTTACCAAAGAGATAAGAGTAAGGCTGCTATTCTATCTGTGTGGCCGGACCGGTGAGTTTACCTTTGCTGGGACCACGCCTCCACCAGAATTCCCTCTGAAATGTCACTATGAATCCAGCATTTTGAACTGTTTCTCTTCACACAAGAACATGCTCCACAAGGCTCCTGATATCCAAACTCTGTTACATAGGCTGCTACATGTCACAAAACAGATGCTCGCTGCAGCATCCTTGAGGAAGCTGCAGAGTTGGACCTTCCTAGTTTCAGAAAGCCCCCCAAATTAGCACCCACCACACAGGCAGAGGGGGTCCCCCAAAGTCCTGAGTGTATCTTAGCATGAATAAATAATTTCATCAGGAGTCATAGCGTACAGCTGCATTAAAACAGAATAATTTGATCGTGAACTTAAGTTTAATTTCAATCAGGAAGGAGAGGAGAAAAAGCGAAGTGCTTGGATTAGAAGAAAGCCGTTCCCACTTACAGTTCCTCCCAATTAAAATGTTTTATATAGATCATCAGAACCTAATGCATCGTACGCGTTCCGCAGCGTGCGACATAAGGCTGTCGGTCTGTCATGTCTCTCTAAGAGCTCAGTGTGATGAATGATCTGGGTATTTGCTTCCCTGGTATAAAAGCAGGAGAAGCTTTGAGACAAAGAAATGAAGGCCAATGCATATTACAGATCTTACAGTGCTTAATATCATTCCTCCTGACTCACACCTCTGAAAGCAGTTAAGGTCACAATTTCTCTTTTGTTTTGACTGTGGATTTCAGTACCTCGCATCAGAACCCTCCAAACCCTTGGGAGAATTCAATTTAAAGCAGAAATAGGAACATCAGGAACACAGAGCATTCGGGCTACAACAAACAATGCCACACCAGCATGTCATAAGAAAAATAAGTGACCTTCCCTCTTGCCTCTGCTGACAAACAGACACATGTGAAGCCGCTTGCAGGCCAGGATATTAGTGTGATCTATGGAAAACAATCTAATAAACAAAGATTTTGAAGAGTTTAAAAAAAGCAAAACAAAACAAACCTGACTACCGACTGCCTGAACCGAAAAACCTGCCTTTCCAAATCAGCTAATGGTTTGGCAAGCCTACATGAAAGGCAGACAAACAAATAGCATCTTTTGCTTTTAACATGGAATCTGCAGTAAGAAAAAGAAATCAGCATTTTATTGATTTCCATAATGCCATCTCTACAGCTTAACAAACTCACTCAGCTGCTAATGCTAATTCACTGATGCCATGGAGCCTTCCCATATAATTACACACCCTCCACTTCGCTGAGCCCCAGGGCGCTGTTTCTAACTTTCCAGAGGACCACTGCACCAAAAGTAGAAACAAAAAAAATCTCTCTTTCATTACCCAAAGCAAACTGCAAACCAAATTTTGCTTATTTAAATGGGAAGTTGGAGAGACTTGCTTTTTAAGATAGGGAATAATCTGCCAGTCTGCATATATTTTTCAGATGTGATATCATGACAACCAATTCCCATTTAAATTCTCTCCACCTTTATTTTTTTTTCTTCCTAAGATTACACAAGAATACAACATATAAATATTGCAAGAATTATGATTTCTAGGGAGAGATTCTAAAGTCCTTCTCAGCTCAGAAGTGTTTCAAGAGGGCGATTCAGAATCAGATGTGGAGACTTTTGTGAGTGCCACTATAATTAACATTTTAAAAAATTTATAAAATGTTACCATTGCTACAGGGATGTATATTTCAAAGATATTTTTATTACATTTTTCTTTTAAAAAGGCAACCCTGGAACACCCTCTAAACCAAATTAAAGGAAGATATTTTCTCCAAGTCTAAAATCAAAAATGTCCTAAATAATTAATGAAGTAAACTCTGCCATTTGTCTCCATTTCTCAAACAAATTCAGCAGTTCAAAACCAAGCAGGCAGCTGCAGTATATTTTAGTGGGAGTTTTGTTCAGTTAGGGACTGCAGAATTTGGCCCAATTAATCTAGTACCGTCTATCTGGAAAAAATGTAATGGAACCCTGCAGTGTAAACACCCTCCCGGAATGACTGTACCTAGAGTCCCCTTTCCTGCTCCCCCTGTTCACCCTGCCTTGATGTTTCAGATCCAACCACACTCTATTCACCACATCCATCAGGATTCAATGTGCCATTTCAGCTAATATAACTTGATTTTGCTACGGTTTCCCATGCATATATTAACTTGGAATCGGTTGGTCTGTTTCCTCTGAGAATGGTGAAATGCGTGGATTTTTGTTCAACAAACAAACAAGTTGACAGTATCAATACAGAGTTGGAGAGCCTCTAAAAACAATCTAGTTTGCATAATTAATGTTAATTACAATAACATCTCAATCAGTGACACAAAGGCTTAGCAATGAACACAGTCATACGAGGAAGTGAAAACATGAAACAAACACGAAGGGATCTTGTCTTGTTCTGAAAGAGTATCAAGCAAACTTTCAAGAGATTTATAAATAAGTACAGAAAGGCAGAAGACAATTCTGCTTTGTTAGACACATTTTCTTTACAGGCTACTTAGCAGAGAGCTTTTTTTCTGAGACTGTAGTAAGACAGTGGATCTGAGCTATGGACACACCAGATAATACTATCTTTCTACAACATCACATCCAAGTCATTATCAACTGCTTTAAAAAAACCAACCGAGGGCCCGATCCTTTTGCCAGTGATTTCAATAGCAAACATTTAAACAATGCAATGCCAATGTTTGGGGGGTGGGGGCCGGTTCTAGAGACAGAGGGGAATTAGAAAAACCACTCCAACTTGAACACCGCATGTAGGTATGGAATCCCACAGGCACAGAGGGATTTCAGGACAAGATAATCAATTTTTCAACAATCTTTTTCCTACTTTCAGTAGCAAAACACACAGAAAACTTACCTGCCCGTTTCACTTGGCAGCACAGAAGTCTTACACAGGAGGGGTTTTTTTGGTACGGTCACTTAACAAAACAGATTTACATTTAATCCTCAGAAGTTTTCTTCACGGCCCAAGGAAAAATAGTTATCCAACACATTCTCATTTCAAGGAAAGGAAATAAAATAGTTATGAAGAAAAAAAAAAAAAGCCGCCACTCTACCTCACCCAGATTGGCACTGCAGTACACAAGTAGTCACACAAGCATCGCAGGGAGCACTTGCGCAGTGAAGTGCCACTCAGAGTGAGTAAGGGTGGTGTAATTGGGTCTGATGAGGGAAGGAGTCACAGCTTGTCACGTCATTACTACAGGGGCCTTTCTCAAAACGTGAGTTTCTTGATTACTCTTCACATTAATGCAAATCCGCCCTGTTAATGAAGTTACACTGGTGCTAAACCAGTAGCAGAGGAGAAATGGGCCCATTTCATATTGATTCAGGAGAACACAGCTGAAGGACCCTCCCCATAAAGGCAAAATTTAGGAAGTTTTCAGGTTATGTTGGGCAAGTTACTCCTTGGGAAAAGGACTGATTTTCTATTTGATGTCAATACCACAGCTGACTTACTTTGGTTTCCCTCCCTCTCTTTATAGATAAAAGCAAGACAAGATTTACTAAACATTTAATTTTCTCTAGAAATTAACTGATCTTCTCCATACGCTTGAGTACTCACTGAGTAAAGCCATACTTTACTAGGACTTATTTACAAGAGTGTTTGCCTTTAGAAAGAGAAACTTCATGTGGAGGATTCCC
Organism: Pomatostomus ruficeps; assembly: GCA_013400735.1. Lineage (NCBI taxonomy): Eukaryota > Metazoa > Chordata > Aves > Passeriformes > Timaliidae > Pomatostomus > Pomatostomus ruficeps. Next base: position 303,868 of record VYZT01023538.1, on the reverse strand, counting down.
AGAATGATGCTGGCCTTTCCTCTTAACAAAAGTTCAGTAGATTTATTTTTCAGATGACTGAGAAAGATGATTTTGGAGCCCTGTGAGGTTTGGTAAACCTTCAGTTCAGCAATTAGTTTCCATATGATATAAATTAAAAAGATCGAGCAACTAATAAATAAACCCAGCAGAGTACTGAGGTTTGGATGCCCTGCGCATGGAAGTGCTGCTGTATTTACTGGGGTTTTCCATGCCTGTGTTTTATTTTAGTTGTTCTGTACGTACAGCACACGAGAACATATACCACATTCGCGTTTCTAAAAATACATTAAGGAGAGAGGGAAAAAAAAAAAAAGAAAGAAGAAGAAAAATCAATAGCAGTGAAACAGAGACATAACCATTTCACATCAAGCGCTCCCAATACCAAGCCAAGACACCAAAACTCCCCGCTGCGGACCACGGCTTCCCCGTTCCAAACACGCATGTTCCTGCCACGGCAAGGGAAGCCCAGGTAACAGCGGAACACCCAGGGGCGGCAGGGCGGGGAGGAGGATGGAGCACCTGGGAATACAAAAGGTGGATTTCCCCGCTTTTCCAGGACAGACAGTGGCCAGAGCCTGGCACGGACCGGGCTGTTCCACCCGGGCGGCTTTCGGGATACCCACACATCAACCATCACCACAGCCTCAACCAGGGCGGGGGAAAAAAAAATAACAACAAAATAAAATCGAAATTACAATCACCGGCAGTACGACACGCGTTAGAAGTTGGCAGCGACGCCGCGGGGTTATATCTATTTTTTTTTTCCCCTTCTTTCGCAGTCCGAGCGGGCAGTGCCAGGCTGCGCCGGGAGGGGAATGCCCCAACTTTGGAACAGTTGTCGGTGCCGCCCCGCACAGCCCGGGGCTGCCCCGGCCCTTGCCCCCCGCACCCCCAGCCCCCTCGGCGAGCCCGGGAGGGCCGTGCCCGGCACTCACCCGCTCCGGGGGCTCCGCAGCGAGGACCGGCGAGGGAGGCGCCCGGGGGAGCGGGGGCTCGGCGGAGAGAGGGGGCGCGGGGGAGGCGAAGAGGCGGCGGGGGGGACAGGCGGGGGAGGGATTTTAACCGCGGGGAGGTCACTGTGAAACGAGCGGCGGGGGCGGCTGTACCCGGCTCTATCCCATGCCGCCGCGGCGGCCCCGGGCGGCGGCCGAGCAGGGGGGGGTGAGCCGGGT
>VYZT01023538.1:256461-302387 GCA_013400735.1 Pomatostomus ruficeps | reverse complement strand
GGCGGAACCTCCGAGAGCGAGGCGGGGCCGGCGCCTCCGAGACCCCGGGGAGGGGAAGGGCTCGCCCCGGAGCCGCCTGCCGAGCGGGAGGCGGCCGGGGCGGAGCGGGGCCGGCCCCGGCGCCGCCGCCAAGGTCGTTTCCCGCGGGAGGAAGGAGAGCGGAGCCGGGGCCTGCTCCGGGGGAAGCCGCGGAGGCCCCGCTGGCGGCGGTGAAAAGCCTGGGGAGGGAGGAGGGGGGCGGCTGCAGCCGGCTGGGCTGGGAGAGCCTCGGCTTCCCTCGGGACACCGCGCTCTGGACGGGGGAAGTTGGGGGTTGCCTGTGTTTGACAGGTGTCACGGCTGGAGGTCTCGGTTGTTTTTTAATTCTGGCAGATTTTCAGAGAACAAAGCACATCCCAGGATCCGGCACGGTACCAAAATGTGACCAGGTGAATGAGAAAATGAGAGCAATAAGCACTGGCAGCGCAGTTCCTCTCTGCTGCTGCTGGGGAGGAATTGACAGGTACGAGCAGCGCCTGCGATGTAAAAAAGGGACGCTGTTATCACAAATTATTAATATTGGAGGAATTTATTGTGGGTACGGCAAGGAAGTAGTGCCCAGTAGGAGTTTCCAACAAATGCTGGAACCTTACCAAAATTTTAATCCCCGTGAAGGAAACGAGATGCTCAAATTGTCTTTTGCCCCTTCATCTCTACATGCAAACTCTCAGACCTGTTTTTTTGCAGTGAAAGCATAAAACAGCTGATAGACTTCTGTAAGATAATGAGATAACAGAATAAGGGACCACATTGGTGTTTTCACAGGCTGCAGAAATACAGTTTTGTTTGCTTTAAGAACTTGTGCCATCAACAGACTGCTATAAACGCAGATGTTTTTTTTCTGACATCCACAGTAATTGAAGAGCTGAAAAATGGTAACCTGCAATAATTTGTTAATGTTTTTCACTTTAGAAATGGTGGGACTAATTACGGGTTTTTTTCCCTGCTTGCTTTTATTGAAATCCAAGGGAGTTGGAGGGGAGATTTCACAGTTCCTCATTTGAAGCAGGAATTGTTAAATCATACACCAAAAAAAACCCAAAAACAAAAGGCTCTCAGATTTGTGTTGTAGCATCTAAGGCCCCATTCTGCCAGCCTTACCATAATGTCTTGCAAGAATGTCCAGGATGGACAGTACTCAAATTGCTCTAATATGAAAGGGGAGGAAAATAAGACCATTAAGGCCATCCTGTCAGAACAAAAAAAAAGGGAGAAAAAAGACAGTGGGGGTAAGGTTTTCATTTCAGCTAATCATTGGAAATAATGAAGGTTGTTTATAGGTGACTCCCATCTTTGAAATTATAGCAAAAGCAGAGAATTTAAGATCTGTCAACTTTTTTTTCCCCCCTGCCATTAGCGAGAGGTGGAAATACTTGGAAGGTTCTGCAGCCTTCAGCAGTGCTGACACTGATTCATGCTTAGAGACTTCTGAACGCTGCACTGAAGAGGGTTTTGCATCAGGTCCTGTGCAATCTGGCAAACAGAATGAACAGAGTGTTCACCATTCGATGATAGATGAATATATAGATATATGTCCATATACACACACCTCTTCAAAGAACTGAAAAGGGTGCGAATCTCAGGGCAGACAGTTGTCTTTCGGTAGCTGTACCTTCTTTAACAGCAGTAATCTGACAGAATTGAGGCAGAAATTGAGCCTGTGAGTTTGGGCAGGATTGTTTCTGGCTGGTGGAAGTCTATAAGCAATCATCCTGTGCTGCTGTACAGCCTTCCACGGGGCGTTTGCACACACTTCCAGAGCCAACAGCTCAGGGAACATTTCACATCATCACGGCACTGCAGCTTTCCCAACATACAGCAGGGTTTTTTTCAGGGCCAGCGCTGGCAGGGAAGCAATTGTATGAAGGCTTTTACTTTTGAAGTCTCAATTTCACAGCTACAGAGAAAAGTTTGAAAACGCGGCCTTGCCTGCTGAAGGTGATTTCTCTCTGAAGTGGTTTGGTTTGGGTTTTGCAAGTTTGGTTGTTTAGGATTGTGTTTGCTTCAGCTGAGCTGAGCCAAGCTGCTGCTCAGTTAGACTGGGCTTAGAAATTGCAGGGTTTCTACCAAGATGCTTCAGGAGTGCTCACAGTTAAACCAGTGCCCCTTAGACAAGGGATTGCAGGGATAGCAGCAGGGATGGTTGGTGTCCTGGCTCAGAGGTTCAGTAGCTCTCCCCCTGTAATTTGTGTGTGAGGCAAAACTCTGCAGGAAGTGTGGCACGGAGAGAACCGTGAAACACTTTACCTGAGAGAACCAAACCACAAAATCCAGAGGAAAATAAACTCGGGCAACCAGGTCTGCTCGAGATGCACAGTGTGCCTGTAGCCAGGGTAGGTCCCAGGGGCTTGATGCAGCTCTTCCACCCCTGTAAGCAGGGAGTAATTCCCCTGAAGCTTGTGGGTTTGAGGTTTCAAAGCCTGAATCAATTCAGGGTCTGGCAAGAGGGGCCTGATCCATCCCTGCTCACATCCATGCACATCCCAAGCAGTCAGAAATCTTTGATCCCATGCAGGTGCCCTGGTGACATAAACTTCACTTTCATCTGCATCTTCTAGGGAGCATCAGAAAGTGTGTATCATGTTGAGAGGAACAATTGCTAAAAATATTTGTTCTTCTGAGCATAATTGAGAGGATTTTGTTGATAGTTTCACACAAAGACCTTAAATCCTGATTTTTTTACTGCACCATAGCTGTTTACAAAATAAGATTGTTTAGTTAACTAACTAAGGCCTTGGGGAATACCTTTAAAAACCTGCAAATACTCACTTTTAAGTGAATAAAAGCAGTGAATTTCCTTCATCTGTGTTTGTTTTTTGAAAACGTTCCCATCAATTAGATTAGTGGCTAGAAATGTTTATGGAAAGATTTTTAAGGCCATTTTAGAGGGTATTCATGGAAAGCAAAATTTTATCTCAGAAACACAGTCATCTTACCAGGTGTTAATGTATGTTCTGGGAATGCAAACCAGTATTACGTGTCTGATCTGTTCAGGATTTGTATCTCTGCTGTTTATCCAGTCTTGTCTCTTTTTCTGCTGTGCTGATTCCTACTCCTCTGCTCTGCTAGGGATGGAAAATTGAACATTTTATTTGTTCACTTCACACCTTCTGCATTTCCCTCCTGAACAGAGGGCTCCTTTCTTGAGCAACAGTGAAACTAAACTGCTATCACAAAGCAAACTTGGGGCCCTGGAATATAAAACCACTCCCTGCAATATTTAAATTCCTTTGGAAACCATCCCCTGCCATAGGCCTATAAACATTGTCCAGCTGCAATGAGTTTATAGATTCTTGGAGACCATCTGTATTTAGCAAAGAAATAACAATACTGTGTGCTGAAACAGAGATAATTGCCATTTTATACATTTCTTGTAGATACTGGGTACTTCTGATTCTTTCTCTGTTGGCAGTTCTTAAGTAGAACTGGGAACAAAGGTATACCAGTGTAATATGCTTGCTTTTTTTAAATGACATTCATCTTTCCAAATAGCTTTGTGAAAAGTACTGGGTTTATTACAGGACATACAATATAATTGTGTCTTTTGAAGGACTGAGATTTAAGTTTAATGTTATTACTACCATCACATAATCAGGCTCTTGTACGTTCTCCAGCAATTCAGCATCACGTTCCCAATCCCTTTGCTTCACAGCTGACCAGGAGAGGAGATCCAGAGCTCTTGTTGCAACTGGCAAAAATACCATAAATCATAGCAATGAACCAAACACATTCCTCTGTCAAATGCCAAGTGTCAGGTACTTGTAGCAGAGATGCTTTTGTGTCATCCATGAGCACAAGATTTACTTCTAGGAAACACCTGGTGAGAAAATCTCACCTACAAAAATTGGAGAAAACAAAGCTGCATGTGGACAAGGATGCTGAATTCAAGAGTAAGTTACATCTTATGAGGTGTTTGTCCAGCTCAAGTTGCACGTCCCTCAAAATCAGGATTTTATGGTAGGAGAACTTCCAGACATTTATTGTGAGTCGTGAGCATCTTACACATTGGTGCTGGCAGAAAATGGGGTGTAAATGAAAAGAACATTTTAGTCATATGGCAAAAGTGCTTTTACATTTTAATTGTGCTGCAGAAAGGTCAAGGCTGGATCTTTGTCAGTGGAGGGATAATTTGCTTTTATGGTTTATGAATGTGCCTCTCCAAAGCTGAAGAAGTAGGAACTGGGGAATAAATCAAAATTTTCCTGTGCAGGCTGTTGCTTCTGATCTGCTTTTAAAACAGCTTTCCAGAGGCATCCTGAAATTTTACTGGCTTATCCCACATTTCCAGGGTGACCATGCAGCTCTCAAGGCAGGGCTAGAGCATGTGGTCATGACGCAGCTCCCAGTAAGATGCCTTTAGCAAGAGCCTCATTCACACTGAGGTTCAGAAGTGGGATCAGAAAGTTACAAAGGGGCAAGCTTGTGAAGAAAAAGTAAAATGCTCTTGGTTCTGTGGCCGAATGTTAAGCATCATCCCTAGGTTCAAATACAGCTCTTGAATTACCTTCAAAGATACCCTGTATCTTTGTTTTGATGAGCNTGGCCGAATGTTAAGCATCATCCCCAGGTTCAAGTACAGCTCTTGAATTACATGTACCTTTGTTTTGATGAGCGACAGAATCACAGAATGGGTCAGATTGGAGGGGATCACAGTGATCTGATCCAACCCTCAGGCAGGGCTGTCCTAGAGCACATGGCACAGGGTGTGTCCAGATGCTTCTGGAATATTTCCAATAAGGGAGGCTCCACAGCCTCTCTGGGCAATCTGTCCCAGCGCTCGGACACTGCACAGCAAAGTTCTTCCTCATGTTCAGGTGGAAGTTCCTGTGCCTCAGTTCCTGCCCGTTGCCCCCTGTCCCATTGCCCGGCCCCGCTGAGCAGAGCCCGGTCCCTGCTACGACCCCTCCCTGTGGACACTGCCGGACGTGGATGAGGTTCCCTCTCAGGGTCTCTTCTCCAGGCTGAGCAGCCCCACCTCCCTCAGCCTTTCCTCAGAGGGAGCTGCTCCAGGCCCTTGATCAACTTTATTTCTGCTGCATCAGGAGCTGAACCAGGACCTCCATGTCTCTTATGCTGAGGAGACCAGAACTGGATATGCTAAATAATACAAATAATAATAATTTTGAAAAGCATAATGCATTAGCTTTGGGACCAGCTGCTTGCAGCTGGGTGAGTCGTTCCTCTCCGAGGAGAAAGACCCTGGCCCTGTTATTTGTCTGCGAGCATTGCTGCAAGCCTCAGCCCTCTGGGGATGTGCCTGGAGTTGGTGCTGTACATCCTGCCCTGCAGTGGGACAGAGCCCCGGAGCCTGCAACTCCGCAGAGATAAGCATGGAGCAGGGGGCCGTACAAAAACTGAGAGGTAAAGTGATTTACTTAAGGATAAGACTGAGACGACACCCCCACTCCTTGATTGCTTTAGCCCTGGAATGCTGATGGAGCTGCAAGGAACAGAGTCTCTCAGGTGGGGCAATGGTTAATTCAGTGAGAAAGCACAAGAAAAATGGCTAGCTCCAGATTCAATTCCCACAGTCGTCCTCTCTTACCTCTGTTGTAAACCTGAGGGCCTGCAGACAGGAGTGTTTCTGTTAGAAATGCTTCTGACAATAAATATTGTGAAAATCAGCATTGTTTTGTTAAAAAAAAAAATGGATGCGCACCTCCAGTGACCTCTATTTTTCACTTCACTGAGGTGATTATAAATGGCTTTACTTCTCCATCACTGCCTTTGCTGTGGACACTAGGCTTTGTTTTTACCTCACTGCCCGTTCCAGGTGTACCGAATTTTTTACTCACATCTCCAAATGCCGCCTCTGCCCCAAACTGGAGCAGACTGTGCTTCTGCAACAGCAGCACTTTAAAACTTACTGCTGTGGTTATCCACACTGAAGGAGCACCCAGGATCGATGCGTGGGTACAATTTCCATTCTCAGCTCTGCTTAGCCCTCATTGACTCACCCAGGCAACAGGGAACAGGGCAGGGGCTGGAGAGACGTGGGTGACAAGGGTGGGGACCATGGGTCTGTCCTTGGGAGGGTGAATGTGGGAGTTGAAGCCTGGCCCTGCAGTCAGGAGAGCATCAGATGGGCCAAAATAAGGGTGAGGGCTCAGCCTGGGTATTGGAGAGAGACATGCAGGGAAGCTCCTGGCAGGAACTGGGGAACTCTGCCAAGCTCAGTAGAGAGGTCTCCCCCTCTCTGGTCCGTATCCAGCCCTGCTGAGGAACAGCCAAGCCAATGCCAGGAACTGGAAAGTGAAACTGCGCAGAGAGAGAGGGAAAAGGGGAAAAAAAAAGCAAAACGGGAAAGAAATCCGGGCTGAAAAGGAGGAAAGAACACCAGAGTGAAAGGCCAGCATGCTGGAAATAATTTGTTCAGACTGAATCCACTAGCGGAGGGGCAGAAATTTTGCTGTGCTTGGGAATGTCGCACTTGGACTCGCTGGTTCACTGACAGCATTTCTTCTGCTCCCCCTCCTGTGCTGAGCTAAAGCCAGTGAGTGAGATGGAGGGAGGGAGGGAGAAAAAGCGAGGCCAAGAGCTTTCTGCGGTCGGTGGGGGTCTATAAATAGCCAGCGAAGTCTTCTAATACCAATCGGGTGCGTCACCAGGGCCCTCCCCGGCCCCGCTCCGCAGCAGCCGTGCCAGCGGGAGCGGGAGCTGCGGCGGCACCCCGAGCCGAGCAGCTGGGCTTGGCAGGGATGGAGCCGGGAGAGGGAGGCCGGGGGGTGCAGAGGGGGCTGAACGCTCTTCTGCCGCAGTCAGGCTCGGGGAGAAAGGAGGGCAAATGATCCTGGCGTCCCTGCAAGCCGCCTTGCCTCGCCCGGCTGCTGCAAAGTGTGTTCTGGTTCCTCCTCTAGCGACTGCCCGGCTGGCACTGATAAATGCTTGTTACTGGAATAAATGGGTGTCCAAGGACTGTGCCCCCTCCTGACCTGGATGTTGGGAGGGTTTCTGAAGTCCTGCTGTGCTGTTTGCTCCCTCACCTCACTCCTCTCCCCACAGTGAAAGGTCGGAGGAGGAAGAAGAGGCGCTGAAGTTGGGCAAGATGTGCAGGCTGGTTCAGTGCCACCACTTGGTGATCCCTTCTCTGCAGGTTTAAATGCTGATCTCAAAACTGACTAAAGGCAAAAGTCTGAGCGATGCTAGCGAGCATTTCTAGCCCAAATTTCCCATCGCTGTCACCATCACTCCACACCGCTGGAGATAACCCTCCCTCTGCTGCTCCTGCCTGGTCTTTATAAACCATTGCTGTCTAATCCAGATTTCAGGGCTGGGATGATAGAGGACCTGGCACTTGCTTTCCTGAGCTCCTACTCTCAGCCCCATAGCAGCAAGATATGATAAAGCACTTCTTCCACAGAACTTGTAGCTAAGACAGTATAAAATGCTTGCATAATCATGGGGATGAATTTTTATACTGGTTAAAAGGAGGCTCCAGTTATTTTCCCTTTTTTTTTTTTTCCAACACTGCTATATTTTCTAAGCATCTGACCTGATTCATATCAGTCATTTCTCCATCTGTTTTGTATTCCTTAATTCCTCCTTGGAAGACTTGGCAAACTTGGATGCAATTCGATGTATATTTATAGGAGCCCAGTTAATGGAGTTTTCCTTATCTGTTACTAATTTCCTAAATTTCAGAGACTCGTGATGTCACTGATAAAATGATGAGGATGGACTAACCAAATCTCACTGGTTTCAACCCCTTTCCAAAATAAATTTGCAATTATGGGACATTGTTGAAGTTGCTCACGTCAATCCAATGGAAAGAAGCAGAGGAACCTGCTGACAAATTCTTCTTGTATGAGTCTATTTGCCAAAAATCAGCCTGTTAAGCAGAAGACACCAGACTGACACAGGCAGGCCTTTCTGATCAGCCAGTGCCTGGAGACGTGCTCGATTTCCAGGAGGGTGGTAATTTCTCCCAGATTTGGGGCTCTCCATGGGGCCCACAGGGGCCACATCAATGCCCAGTGGAGGAACCATCTCTCCGTGACATCACACCGCATCCAGCAGCTGGAGACCCCTTCAGGCATCCTGATTTCCCAATTTCCCTGAAGACGTTGGAGCTCTGGAGTGTGGAGCTGGTTAAGTGCAGCCTGTGCAGGAGGAGGCGCAGTTTTCTGTGGATATTTCAATAGCCAGCAGGTTTACCTGTACAAAGCCCAGCACAAAAAGGGGATGATGAGGTTGTGGTTGAACTTTTTGGTATGAACAGAGGTCACTGGCACTAAAGGAACTGCCCATGGTGGCTTTGCTGTGTCACAGGACACTGCAGTGCTTGCAGCAAGTGGTAAAATGTCACTGGGAGAGGGTAGGACAATCTCCACATAGGAACAGCTCCCTTGAAGCTGGGAGACTTCAAGCATCACTGTTTTCTCAGTGTCAGAAAGGTTTTAGCTCCAAAGCACTTATTGTTGAGAGCATTTTAAAAGGATGGATGCAGAAAGAACTAGGAATCCTGCCTCCCCCTCCAAAAAAAACCACCCTAAAATCCAGTGAATAAAATACTTCATATGAAACTTCTGTCTAGTCTGATTTTAAGAGGAGACAGTGGACTTGGAAACAATCAATAAATTACTATAATAATGTTATCTCATCTAAAATGTAAATTTAATAAATGGTGCACTGAATGTTTGAGCCAGGCTCACCCTCGGATGTGCTCTTCTGTTTCCCTTTCCACCCAAGCCGTGTTCTGTACAGGTTGCAAGAGCCTGGGGTGGACACATCTGTGACCTGCCCTGTTTTCTCCACGCCAGACAAGTTCCACTCCTGAGGATTTGATCTCCTGGGTGCCCATGTCCTGCTGCTCGCTCCATCATGCCAGAAGTGTCTCCATCATTCTGCTTTTCCAGCTCTCCCTGCTCTCGGCAAAACACAACCGGAGCAGGAGCAGCCTCCCCAGGCAGACCTGTCTCAGCCCACAGAAACCTCAGACCCTGTTTCCCCATCTCACACCAGCCACCTCCATGTCCTTATTAATCTGAATAAATTTGGGTATGTATATTTTTTTCACAGGGAAAAATAAAATGTGACTTAAAAGAGGTTTCAATTTTTTTTTTTTCCAAAGAGTGAGGTCCATGCTGTCAACAGGAGGATATGAGCTGGGTTGTACCTTTCTGAACTGAAATCGTGAGGATTACTCACATGTCTAAAAATAAGCCCATGCTGAAATTCCCTTGTTGGATTAAGACCTAAACCCTGCAATTGTCACTTTTCCCGCCAGTGTCACTGACTTAACTAAATATACTGTCCATATTGCTGCCTGACATTCCTAGATTGTTTCTCTTTACCCTTTTACTGGAACTTCTCCACATTTCTGTAAGTTTATTTTACTTTTTGGTTTGCTTGCTTGTTCTTTTCACCAATTCATCACATTTCCTGCTACATTCCTTTCTCTAGCCATATATGATCTCCCATTGTGTCCTTTCTATTTCTTCTCCAAGGTTTGCCACCCAGTGCTTCAAACTTGGGAGAAAATATCCAAACCACAAATTTCTGCAAGTGGTGGAAAAACTATATCCAAATTGACCCCGGATTTTGGGTTCTTCCATGCAAGAAAGGGTAGAAGCTTTTCCAGGGTTGGGCCAATTTGCTGGTAGGGATTCTCTGGTGTCTAATAAGAGTTGTGCTGACACTAAGTCATTTCCAGGTGACACGCAGTCCTTTGGATCACTCTGATGAAAAAAGTGGACTCATGGTTTAGTCACATATGGAGAAGCAACTAAGAGCAGACACGAGGAAAAGGCAAGGATTTCATGTGAGTCCAGCATTTTATTCCGTGCTTTGAAATAGAAAAGTTCACAAACAGGTTTTTAAGCTCTTGAAGACTCGTGGAGTTTGTCAGCACCCATGTGTGAGGAGAACATTAAACACTCTTGAAGCACAATTACCTCTACAGCTGCTTTACCTGGGTGCAAAACCTCCAGCTCTGGTCTTGCACAGGAGAAGTTAAGTCACACACATCATTTCTCATAATGCAGTGTAAGCTCCCCCCATCCTTGCTTACAACAAATAGCCCTCTCTGGCCAGAAGGAAATAATTTTCCCTCTCTGAGCTGCTTCTTTTTCCTCCTGGCCTTCCTCTCCACTGCATTGATCAGTGTCTCAAAGACATCTTAATTTGAGAAGTTTCCTAACACACAGTGTGTGCAAGATTAAGCTTTTTTCAAGGATTTGCTGGTACAAAAGAAATAAAATTCACAATAAGAACAATTGCCATTCTAAATATCAAAGCGTGATGATACACACTTTGTAGTTCTGCGCCAAAGGACACTTTTGTTTCAAATTCCCTCTTTTCAGGAGCTGCTGCTTCTGAAATTTCTCACTGTTGTTAAGTAGCCCAAAGGGGGATTTTGTGTGTGTGCGTGTGTGCATGGGAAGTTTGGCATAATTCATTCAGGATATTGAGGTAATGGGGTTATTGTAAGCATGAAACGAGCTAATTTTCATGCCTTTTGGAAGCTGTTCTCCTGTTTGCCTAATTTCAAATTGTTTCTCTTTTAAAGGGTTATTGCAGCTGATGTGTCTGATGTGACCAGGGCAGCAAAGCTGACCAGCTGGGGCTGGTCCTGGCGTGGGCCCCGGGCTCTTCTCCATCACCCAGGGTAAATCCCGTTTAAAAAGCCATGGGCAGGGCCAAGGGAAACCACATCCTGCAGTGTCCTCACTCACTCCTCCCAGCAAGACCACTCCATCACCTGGAAACCTCATGGTACCCCCCAAAACAGACAGAAATACCCTTCAAATTTGGGGGGTGCTGGAAGTAATATTTCCAGGCTCATTGTCTCACTGGGCTCAGTGAACTGTGATTTTTACTGAGTGCACTCAGACCCTCATCTCCTCACCAAAAAGAGGAGGCAAGCAGCAGCACCTGCTCTTACAAGAGTCACACCCTCCAGTCCATCCCACCTCCCTCATGTTAGTCCCATTAACCACAGGTTAGATGCTTTGGGTGTATTTAGAGGTCTGGAAGTGATGCCTAAAATCCCAGTGACAGTGCAGATGCTGAACTGGTTTAGATGCTTTCAGGCCTTCCCAACCCACAGCACCAAGCTCCTACCTGCGTCTTTAGGGATGAAACTGGGAGGCTGACCTGTGGGCATGCACACTGTGCATATGTGCTTCTGCTGAAAGCCTTTGAAATCCTTTCCCTCAATTTGATAAGACAACAATTAATGACTGATTGATGCCGTATCCCAGTCCTTCTCCCTGTTACCCTGGGAGTATAATAGCAGTGTGCATGATTCTGGTGGTGATTCATCATTCCCATAAACACTGCTCCCACTTCGGCTGAGCCCTGCATTCACCCCACAGCACATGTGATGCTGTCATTATGGATGTGTAAAACACACAGGACAAGAGACACTCGGTGATTTGGGGAGGCCAGACCCCCACATGGCAGCGTGATGGGAGCTGCGTGCTGTGCCAGGCAGAGGAGGGACGAAGGTTTGCCAAGGGAGGCTTTATATCTCCTCAGGGCTGTCCCCATACTGCAGCTGGCAGGGGACCAGTGCAGCTCCTGGCATCCTTTCTCGCCGTCTCAGGGTGGCTCTGATTTATGCCTGGCTCCAGTGGCCCTCCAAGGGCTGTCCCATCCAGTGACATCCCGTATCTCCTGGCCATCTCCCACAATTTCCACCCAAGCCTGGCTTTGGGCAGAGAAGAAAAGATTACTCTACTTATACTTGGCATATCTTGAGATCCCAGTTACACAGGAGGCTGTAAGCTTTATGGCAGACAAAATATTTGTCTGACATGTGAATTAATCAATAAAACAGCTATTGGTAGTGGAACTGAGCGTGTATGTCCCTGGCAGCTGAGAAGAGGCATTCCCAGCCCCCGAAGCGTACGAAACAAAACAGATTACCACTGAAAATTTAACTCCAAACTGTGAAATGACAACCAAAAGAAAGGCTTTTGTTTTCCCTCTCCTTTTTTTTGCTTGAACTGAACAGTACCTAACTGTTTAACATGCAGGGAAGGATTATTTATGTAGGGCTCTTGTGTAGGTAAAGCGCCACGTCCTTGGCCCTCTGCCCACGTAGCTCAGCGCGGGATCTCTTGTTACAAATTGCAGCTGTGTAACATAACAGGAAACGTGAGGCTTTAAGTTATTCCACTGGAAAGATTAATTATTTGGAAAATAGTTATGCAGCAGCTTTGTGTATTTTTGGAGCAAAGGTGACCGGCACCATCTTAAATTTAGAGAAAGAAAGTTGCTGGGAAAAAGAAAAAGAGGAGCTTTGGGGAGTGAGAGAGTTTTGGGACAATTTTATTTTTATTTGTTTTAAATAGTGTTTGAAATGTCTGCTATCATGGAAGGAGCAAAGCTGAGGTCCACAAAGGACAGCCCTGGTAGGGTGAGGGGGAAGGAGGAAGGGGATCAGTTGGATTCAACGGGACCTTGACCCTTCCCATCCAAAATCTCCTCCATCTGCTTGGGGGGGAGGTACAGGAATCCTGCTGACAGGGGAAACAGATGAGAAGTGAGTTTGGAGGCACAGGCTCAGTGTGGCAGGTCCTGGTGTCCTCAGAGTATGCTGGGACAGCCTGTGGTAAAACACCACGTTCTAGGGAGCCTCTTCCCTCCAGGCAAACACCCTTGAAAAGGCAAACACGGCGTCTGGAGGGGAACTTTTTCCATGGGGCAGAGGATTGGGTGACGAGTGATACCTCCTGCTCACAGAAATAGTGTGGCCAGCAGGACCAGAGCAGTGAGTGTCCCCCTTATGCAGCACCTGTGAGGCTGCACCTCAAACCCTGCCCTCAGTTTTGGGGCCCTCACTACAAGAAAGACATTGAGGTGCTGGAGCATGTCCAGATAAAGTCAATAAAGCCGGGAAAGGGTCTGGAGAAGCTTCTAGGGAAGCACTGGAACAGTCTGCCTTGGGAAGTGGTGGAGTCAACACTTAAACCCCTGGAGGTATTTAAAAGACGTGTGGATGTGGCACCTGGGGACATGGTTTAGTGGTGGCCTTGGCAGTGCTGCGCTAAGGGTTGGACTCGATGACCTTAGAGTCCCATTCCAGCCTAAAGGATCCCGTGGTTGTGTCAGTCTGCCAGCCTTGTCCAGGAAGCCGCGAGCTTCTCCACCCAGCCAAGCTCCCAGGATTTTAATTTGCTCCTCTGCATGTGAGCGATCACCCCAATTAAAGGAAACACTCGAAGAGCCAGCTCGCTGCTGCAGTGCGTAGGCATGGGTGACAGCCAAGTCCTCCCAGTGCCTCTGCAGATGCTTCCCAGCGACTTCAGAGAGATCTGCGGCCAAAGCAAAATGTCTCCCTGATTAGGATTCCTCTTAGATCCAACTGTGCTTAAATACTGGAGCCCTCTGGAGGGATGTGGTTTGGACAAAGACGTGGTAGTTATTTTTAGGCAGCACAATGCACCTTTTAGTAAAGTTTTTCCACTCAGACACTTAATGCATGGCCATTTTGCAAGAGCAGCTATTCCAGAGCTGGCTTTGAGCTAACCTGGTCTCCTGGCGCTGTTGCCCACAGCAGTGACGGGGACCTGGTGATCTCTCTCTGTTTGCCCAGCTAGAGCTGCTGAAATGAAAGTCCTGAAGGAGAAACCCTTCTGCATGAGCATCTCAGTGGGTTTGGGGATGAAACTGGTGAAAACCGTGACTTCTGGCCTGGCAGTTGTGCTCTAGGACCCCTCTCTTCTCCTGAAGGCAGAAGGAACAGACAGGAGGCGCTCCAGGAGCAACGAGATGTAGAACCCAAACCATGACTGTCATCCCTTCTTCCATCAGCAGGCTGGGGAAGACTGTTTTCAAAGCAGCCCATTTTTCACAATCCATACTGGGAAAAGGACAATTAATAATAGAAAGAAGATGCACTCAAGGTGTAAATGTCTCATAATGGATGTAGGACAGTCCATTATTTTTAATTTTTATGTTTCAGGTCCTGGCAAAGCACATCATCAGTTTAAGAAGGGGTGTAAAGAAAGTTTCCTATAAAATCAAGAATGCTTCCTACGTAAGTAGCAAACCAAACAGAGAGCAGTCTCTTACCTTTCCAAGTTTTTTATTTCTGCCTCATTTGCTGCTACCTCAGACTAACCAAAATGTCCATGTTTGTCTAATATAAAACCCCATATTTTTGCAAAACTCTTCAAGCCACAGTAGTTTAGCTCGACCACAATGATTTGACATTCTACTATAGCAAATGTTACTCTATGAAACAAAACACTGGATATTTACGAAAAAAAAAGAGGAGGAAATTATTTAATTTAATGTAGTCATTTCAGTGTACTTGATAGAAGACAGGCGGTGTATTTTTCACCAGCCAAAAAAATAACACTAGTCAAAGGCTACTTTCTTCACTGCATTTGCACCTCATGTGGCTTTTATACCCATAAATGCACTCCCAAAAATCCTTCTGGTTTGGGACCTGAAGAATCCCACCCTGCCCCATGGCCCACATCACCTGAGTGATGCCTGGACAAATCATCTCTGGTACCATCACAGCACAAGTGAGTTACAAGTCAGCTCTAAGCTACCCTGCATATCACTGGACACCCCTGAGATGTCTGAGACGGGACTATGGTCATTCAAATGGAAAGAAAGACCTGGGGAACACCCATGTGCCCAGATATAACTCCTCTGGGAGAAATATCTCTTCTGTCTTCTGGGGCATCAACTCCAGGGACAGCCCAGGATGACGAAACTCCTTATTCAAGTTTTCCAGAGAACTGCTTGAGGAGGGGTGAGACAGACAGAAGGCAAAAGTGAGGTGTGTGGGGTAAAGGTCAGTGCATAAACCTTTTCCAAGGAAGAAAGAAGCCACTGTGCATAGCAGAAATGTGGTTAGGTCTGAGGCTAGCAAAAGGTTCAGCTGAGGAACAAGGACAGCATAGATAAGCTGAGAAACCAGATCTTTTGGGCAAAGCAACCAATCTTCTACGTTCAAAAGTCACCTGAAGACAGAAGGTGCCTGGAAGAGCAAGCTTGTAGTGCCAGCTCACGTACAACCCCATTGTACAACCAGAATTGACACCAGAGAGGGTTTTTGGGTTTGCCAAAGAGCCAGATGTTCCTTGCCGTGGGGGAATTGTCTTCCTCACCTTGGCATCTGGTTCCTGTAGCTGCCAGTAAAAGAAGGGGACAGGCACATTGTGTAGAGGGGCAGGTGGCACATTGCAATGGTTTTTTCAAATAATTACCAAGAAGAAGCATTACAACAATTTTTGGCTGAAATGATAGAGATAAACACTGTGAACAAGTTCTGTGAGCATGGCTTAGGGAATCACTGAAATTAGTATTTACCTCTTGATATTTCAGAGTGCTGGGATAGAGGGTTTCGGGAATGAAGGATTATTTGGCAATAAAGCCCTGTTTCTGGTGCTGTGCAAAGAGCAGATCCTTAAGTGAGCAGGCAGGCAGGCTATGAGTTATCCCGTGCCCACTCACACTGATTCATACCCTAAGGGCAGAACACCAAGCCCTTGTTAAACTTCCTGCAGGGTTGGGCATTTCAGAGACCGTGTAAGAACAAGCGAAGGGCTTCAAAAATACAACAGGAAAAATAGTGATTCCCTTCATACCCCATTCGAGCAACAAACAAAATGTTTGTGTTAGAGGCTGTTGCAAACCTGGCATCACACTTATGTGCTGGGGTCAGACTACTGCCTTCATAAAGCTCTGTGGGGTCCTTGCCTCGAGGAGGGCATTTTCAAGGTGAGAAAAGCAGTGTGAGCACAGGAACAACGGCTCCAGGTGCAATTCCCTTCCTGATGGGGCAGAGTTACCTGTTGCAGGTCCCCACGGGGCAGAAGCTACACCACTTCAGTGCTCCCCATCCTGGGTTGGAGGGTTTCCAGCCAGTCCTTCCTACCTTTCCCTGGCTGCTGGTCCCCCACCATCCCACTTTGGCCCTTGCTGATCTCCCTGGAGCTCAGAAAAGGCCATGGGAAGGCCTCAGAAAAAGAAGTCTGGAAAAATCAGGAATGCTTCCTAAAACCCTGGCTTGTGTGGCATCCATCTGCTCAGAGCACACATTAGCTGGTTGTTTCTCCTAAATTGAAAGCTGTGATAAACTCAGCTGCTGCCGGCTCCGTCACCGCTTTATCCTCCGGAGTTAATTGGCTGAGATGAAAGGGGCTATTCCCACTTCACGGAAAACTACTGCCCTGCCTGCTGGGGCAGACCTCTGCATCCTACCTAACATGTCCTGGGCCTTTTTCATTTTCCCAGAGCTGCCAAGGGAGCAGGGAGGGGTGTGAGTGACACTGGGCATCCTCGGGATGCAGTTTGGACCACGAGCAGTGGCCCTGCTCGGCTCCCGAGCACTGCTGGGGGAATCCTGGTGGAGCCTGGCAGACGTCTGAGCCACCAACACCAGCAATTAAGTGTAATTATCTAAGGGGTGTGTGTGTGTGTGTTACATGGAAACACAGTCGTGCCACGAGTGCTGATGTTCGGAGGTAAACACAGAGCTGAGTGGGGAGATAAAAGTCAACTCTCTTTGGATTTTTAATTCTTTTTTCATACAGACCTGCTCACTGTTACAAAGCCGAGCCTTAGGGGGTTGATCTCTTTACAGAGACAGCATTCAGGGGTTTGAGGGACACCCCTCTGCCCACCAGATGCCACAGCAGGATGAGGATCTGGCCATGTCCTCTGTGCAGAATGACCCCAGCAAATCCTACCCACGTGGGGATGGGTGAGACACTGCCACTGAGGAAATGAGGAGTCTCAGGAGCTCTCAGTGTGGTGAGAGTTAGGATGCAGAAGGTGAGGTGAGAATACAAAGAATGGGTGGAGATGGGCCCTGAAACCTGGGAGCTCCCCATTTTATGGTTTCTATGTGGTTTCAGTCACCTTGAGTGGGACTGAGCAGGAAAGGTAAAACAATGATCGAGATAACAGTGCCGGGCGAAACAAAGGACAAGATGTTTACTGGGGAGCAGCTCCTGGCTGGCTCCAGTCAGGCTGCAAAGAGTTTACTCTTCTCAAGGCTGAACCTGAGATTAAAAGGAAGATCTCAAACCCCAGGGCTTGGGAAGGAGGGGAATGGAGAGGCTGTGGAGCTGTGCGCACTGAGAAGAGCAGCCACAACATTGAAATAAGCAAAAATGGCTTTACTTGGATGGGGCTGGTTTGATGTTGATCTACCAACTGGCAAGGCTCACGTGCCTTCAGACTGAAAGGGCCACTGGGCACAAAATCCCAGCCAGATGTGCCAGAGCCACCTGGGGGAACTGTCCCTCCGCTGTGAGGCACCACTGTGCCACCTCCTGTTGGATCTCGTGTGCGGAACAGCATGCGACACCTTAAAGGAGATGCCAACACCTCCTCACCCTAAAAAAGGAGCACCTGGTGGGGGGAAAAAGCATTGCAAGGAAAAAATTTTGAAAAACACCTCTCTTTGGGTTGAGGAAATTTTGGTGGTATCAGTCAAGATTTTCAAAAGTGGCTTATAATTATAAGAAAAAGAAGCCATGGGTTTGTGCTAAAGTCTCCTGAAGCTACCAGGGAAATGACCTTGGATCTGTCCCGATCAGGATTGAAGGGGATGGTGCATTATATAACCTCAACTTTTATTACAAATGCCTCAGGACACTGGGGTTTTTACACATCAGGCAGAGTACTTGATGAGAGGCTTTGAGGTGGGAATTGCAGCCCTCTATTTTTCTGAGCATCACAGAAATGTATCAAGGCCGTAGGGAACATTAATATATTTTATTGGACAAGCCACTGGAGCTGGAAACAGCTTGTCAGCTGCTGGGCACACAAAAGCTTCCAGAATAAAAGCAAAAAAACTTAAAAGCTTTTAAAAAGTTCCCAGAAATATCCCTCTTGTGCCAACAACACCTTAAATAAACCATCAAAAGTAGCCAGACAAAAACTAAAAATATTCACAGAAGCCAAGGAAGTTCTGTAAGCCTGGATCAACTTTGGACAAATTATAGCTGCTTTGCTTGAAAGGCAAAGTTTTTTCCCATAAAATAAAAAATCCTCCTTTTCTCTAATTTTCTGTCAAGACATGAAAATTTAATGAAGAGATTGATTGAAAATCAGCCAGGCTCGACACAGATGGAACTCTGACCTAAGCAGTTTTTATTGATTCAAAATTCTAATTTTTTTCTAAAAATAGCACCACAGGAAATCCCTGTGGATTGGCAGGGTATTCTTGTGGCTGGTGGGAGGGCCTGAGCTACCCAGGCATCTTGAATGAACAAGACCTGATGGTGAGAGAAATATTAATACTATGAATGAACCTGAAGTGGAACATTCCAGCTCTGGAGCCTCATCCCATTTTGGGTCTGATCCTCTTCAGTGTCCAGGACCAGGCAGCTCATGAGGCTGAAGCTCTTCCAGTCACTGGATTTGGATTTCTGAGAAATTCAGTTGAAAAGACAAGCTGCTTCAAGGCAAAAATTCTCATTTTCTGTATCCTGCTTCCCCTCTTTTGTGAGTTGTGAGGAAGATTAGACAATTTCCTGTGAACCTGTACAGCTGAAGAGTTACTTGATCACTTATTACCCAGGTACTTGCTGCCTGCTTTGCCTATCTAGAAGGCATAAAAGAAAAAAAAAAAGCTTTTGCCCAAGTAAGAGCTTGGATATTACTTTGACATTTCTTATTCAAAATTTGCCATGTTGGGTCAAGCTGAAGGGTTTATCCCCGCATCTCCTCTCACTCCGGACACTTCTCCATCAGGAAAAAAGGAGGATGTTAAAAGCAAAGTCCACAGGCTGCGTTTCTGGTATTGCTCTGCCAAAGGCATTTCAAGTGAGGCTGACATCACAGCACCACCACAGGCACCAAGGAAGGATTCCATGATCCATAGGATTGAAATGAGGGCTGCAGAGCAGTGTCTCCCTCTCTTCAGGCTCCTTACTGAGCTGAGGTTCTTGTCAAAGGCACAAACCCCCAGCCCCTTGCAACGTCAGGCATTTGTTTAAGTCATGGAGGCTGCCAGAAGATAATAGCTGTCAGTGTAAAATTACAAATCATCCTGCATAATGCCATGCTGATTACCAGGAGAGCAACGGCAGGATTTGAATATTACTCCTTATTTTTTTCCCTGTCTTTGTTGCTCAAGGCAGCAGCCTCACCAAGGCAGCATTTTGTGCTCAGGTCTGCGTGGCTGACCCGATATCACTTCCGCACTGCTCTTTTGCCACTCGACAAAAAGGTTCAGCAGGCACCTTAGGGCAGGTGGATGATCCTGCAGCAATGCGTCCTTATGAAAAGGGCTCCTGCTCAGATTCCCTTCAGCAGCAGCATGGGGGAAGAAGTTTTCACCTTCCTTTTCAAGGAAAGCCTGGAGAAGGGGAGCACAAAAGCCTGAAGTCACTCCTCCCTGCCTGCATTCACAACACAAGGGGCAAAAAAGGACTTTACACTTGGGTGTCTGGAGCCATGGGGAACGACACACCCAGGCCCTTGCCCCAGGATCCCTCAAGTGCCTGTAGCACGATGCTGTCACCCAACAGAACTCAGCTGACATCCACCACCTCAAGTATTTACCCTGAGTATTGCTCTGTAGCCTTGGCTACCCTTCCCACAAGACCTGATTTAGATCGTTTAAGATGGGCTCAGGTTAAACCATGACATCAGTGTCATCGTGTTTTTGCAGTAGGAAGGTCCTGGAAATTTTGACCAGGGGGATAATTAATGAGGGATGCTCGGGAAGGTGCTATTTGGTGATGAGCATTTATCCAAAGGGAATCCTCTGCTGAGGGAGAATATTTTGTAGTCATGACAAAAGCTGGCACTTAATTCTACTTGATGTGAAGAAAAAAACATCATTGTCAACATTTATTTCTCTGTGCTACAGTAGAATAAGAGACTGCTTGACTCAGGGACTTTGCTGTGGGGAGTCACCTGGATTAAAAAATAATAAAGAGACATGTAGAAATGAAGTATGACAAGGGGCATAGTTATGAAGCAAGAAGCAGGAGAAGGGCTGGTGTTTTCACCTTAGCCATCCGAAAACCCAGATAATGCAGCCACAGACAAAATGTATTTCATTGCCTCTCCCTGCCTGGACATCTGGGGCTCCTGCAATCACCCCACCCTGCAAAAAGCAAGAGAGCACCTGGGGCATCAGCATAGTGCTTGGACAGCCAGATGTGCCTGTTGGCTGCACCCTGTGCCCTGCCTTGCTCAGAAAGGTTTTGCCAGAGCATTGTAGAGCTGGAGGTGTCGGGCTTGCCCCATTTCACGCAGCTGGGCTCTAACCCAAATTCATTATATATGTGCTCCTCTCAGTGAACATATAGATGTCTAATGTATGTCTCCTTCCTTCTGTCCTGTAGCAATTTAGGTGGTAAAACTGCAGCTCATGTGGTGTGTTGATAAAATTCTGTCTTTGCTGCACCCTTTGTGGCTGACACGAGGCTGTGTCTGAAGGGGAAGTACAAAGAGGAGATTTAGGGTGGTGCTCAGGTGCTTTGCTGACCCCCACTCCCAAAGATTCTTCCCAAAGGAGTCTGAAGGGTCTTTGTGGAGAGTCTGAAGATGGGAATTTTGGACTCTGGGAGGGGCTATGGGTCACAAGAGCATCTGGAAAATGTGCCCAAACATGGGCTCCTGCAATAAATAAAAGGCATGAGGAGGACACCTCAGAGGAGCTGACATGTCCCCTTCCCATGCGGGATCCTGCTCTGTGTACAATGGAATCCACCACTAGTTCACTGTCAGGCTTCCCAAAGACTTAGAATCCACAGAAAATGAGGCTTTCTGCTTTTAACCCACCCCTGGAAAAGCTGTCTTCCCCCTTCCTGGCATCACAGAGCTGCCAGCAGCGCCATTTCAGAGAGCAGAGAAGAGACGTTCATCTTCTTCTGTAACACCCTCGGTGTTTGCTTAGGTCAAGATGTGCTCATCTACCATTTTCTGGTGAATCACAAGCCAGAAAAAGATCCTGGATGCTTCAGAGAAGGGCTGCACGAAGCCCTCAGTCACCATGAGTCACTTCTCTGCCAAATGCTAATTTTGCATCAGAAGCATGTTTTACTTTTGAGAAGACTTTTTTGCCTTTTTTTTTTCTTCTCAGTTCAGTCATTTGAGGACACATCCTGCCTGGGAGGTGGTGAGCACCCAAAAATCCTGTGAAATTTGTGGGTGCCAGAGCTTCTTATGTGGGATTTGGGACTAGATCTTCCTTGGCAGTTACTTAGTGTAGACATCCTGATTTCAGAGGAGCAACTTAATTTTGTCATCAGTCCAGTGGTCTAAGTAGGATGTTAAAAAAAATCAGAGAAGGTGAAGCTTCACATAGCAAGGAGGAAAATTTCTTTGTATCCTTCTTTGAACTATTTGTTGCCACTGTACTTGAAAAAAAATCTTATTCCCAATGGCAGCAATAAGGATGTCTGGCAGGTTTTATGTAATTTTCAGGACTTTTCCTCTCTCCCAGTCTGTATACCTGATCTTATTTATGTCCTTCTCCTTTCCTCTTTCTTCATTTCATCAAGCTGAACCACATGAGTATTAATTGCCATGGTAAATGCATGTCAATGAGTTAAGAGGAGATAGACCAGCGGAATCATCACAAACTTCCCTTTTTTTTTTTTATGGATAAAACTTGGTAGGCCTTGTTGGATCCACATAGGCTGCTGTCATGTTTAAATGCTTAAACATCAGCCTTCAGTGGGCAATGCCTCTGGATGCACAGTGTACGGGAAGATGAAGCTTGCAGAAGACATCCCTCCTCAGAAATGGGGTCAGTGAGGATGCCAGAGATGTGACCCTGTTCCCCAGCAAACATGGTAGATGCTTCACCACAAGCAGCCACATGGCACCTTCCTTCCTTCCTTCCTTCCTTCCTTCCTTCCTTCCTTCCTTCCTTCCTTCCTTCCTTCCCCTTTTAGTTGAAGGTTAGAGGTGCTGGAGTGGAGGCAGCAGGTGGAGGACAACCTGCAGAGCTGAGCTGTGCTTGCTTGGTAAGGTAATGTGGAGCAGCTCCATTGGGGAACAGAGAGCCAAGGTGGAGAGGGAGGCAGAGAAAAAAAAAGAGAGGAAGTAGAATCCAGAAAATTCTACCCCCCTCTCCCACCATGAGCATGATCACTGTACATTCACATGATACTTAAGTGCCTGCTAAAAAGCCTGAAACACCAAAGAAAACACAGGCTGTAGACCCAGAGGCAGCAGAAAGACTGAAGAGAGATATCCACCCTCCTCCAAGAGATATGGGACATAACCTGGCACAGGGAAACCCGCTCTGCTTCTTGCTTGAAACATGCCCAAGTAATGTCTTCAGTGCTGAGACACTGAGTGAGGCCTTCTAATGATTTATTTACATCTGGGGTTGTGTCCCCCTGGTGCTCACGTATCTGTGTGCAGGGCTGGAGCTCTCTAGTGAGAGGTGGGAAAGCTCTGTTAAATCATTAAGCCTCTCCCCTGAAGCGTGGGGCCTGTGCTCTCCATCTGATAGAGACTGATACTGCAGTTTATCTCTGTCAGAAGCGCTGTGAACACTTAGTGTCTGTCTCTTAATCTCATTGTTTTCTTAAAATACCACATCCTTGGGCTGTCCTGGTATTTCAGCAGAAGAAGGGAAAGGCAAGGGGGAAATTGTGCTTAACCAGCCCGAAGGGGGGATGCGGTGGGAGTGGTGGATGTTCTTTACCTCAGCTTTAGCGAGGCTTTGACACTGTCTCCCATGGCATCCTCCTGGACAAAGTGCAGGTTAGAGGAGAGGATGGCAGGCTGGGTTGAACAGCAGCTCAGTGTCTAGGTCTGGAGGGTTGTAGTTGGTGGCACAAAACCCACTCGGGGACAAATGGTGCAGCCAGGGATTGACAGTGGGGCCCATGCTGCCCCACGCCTCTGTTAAGGACCTCAGGGAGACAATAGGGATGCATCCACAGGGAATTCACAGATGACACAGGATCAGGTGACCTCCAGAGGTCTCTTCCCAATTCAACCATGCTGTGATTCTGATTTCCTTTCTGACTTTTTTTTTCCAATGAGGAAGCCTTCTCTGCCTCACATTGCCTATATTCTTCTAGGAATCGCCATCCAGGATATTTGGCATCATCAGCCAAAGATTTCCAGCGTGGGGAAACTGAGTCCTATTCCCAGGGTTTCAAAGGCAGATATTCAGCAACCAGTGCCAGCTTTGATCAGGTATTTCACTGCTCTTTCCCAAAGGGATGATATATTTAATCATAATCTTTGGTGGGTTTCAGCAACTGTGGGATTTTATAATCCAGTGGACCAAAGCTGTGTTACAGCCCTGTGATATTAGCAGAGCCTTTCTGCATTACACCTTGCCTGTAAGTTTTATTTCAATAGGGGAAACTATTCTTTCCCTGCCACCTCCCGAGCTGGCCAGACGTTCACAAGTCTATTGCTAACCTGTTTTCTCTAATGAAAGCATCAATTCCCAGCAGCGATAGTTGTCATTAAATCAATAAGACACGTAACCCATTCTTCTGGTGCCTCACAAAAATGCTCAAGCAAATTGTTAACAAGATTTGCTAATGCTGGTGTCCCACAGTCCAGAAGTCTCTGCAAAAAATAATGGAACTTGGCTCACAGAAGAACTTTCCTGGTTTGCTTTGTTCTCTGAAATATTTTAACCCTGTTTTCGCTACAATTTTTCAGTGTTGGAAACCTGTGGAACAACTTTGCTTGGGTGGAGGCAGTTCAGGCTGGAGCCAAGCACTGACAGCAAATATCAAGGATAGTTTTCTGCAGGTAGTCAAACACTGCCTCAGAGACTGTCAGTTCTTGGTTTGCCCAGCAATTTATTTTTCACCTGGGAAAGCACTAAACTAGCTCCTAGTAATCCCTAAGGAGTTTCCTTCTCTCCCTGGGATCTAGTCCTGATAGTTTTCCTAAATCACTTAAAAGTAAAACTATGGCCTCTTGTAGTCTCACAAGACTCTTCTGGGTGGCAAAAAACCCGTTCCTGGAAATCTGGAGGCTGAATAATATTTTAAGGATGAGGAGATGACCCAAAGGCCGGCAGGTTGGCAGTTTTGCCTCTTGAATATTTCCTGACATTAAAGTGCAGCCGACGTGGCTTCTCTCTCAAGCACTGGGAGCAGAATATGCTGACAGGGGAGGGCTTCTATGGTGAGAAACAGCATTTTTTACTGGTTTTACAGGGTTTTGGTGTCTGGGCCTAACCATCTCCCTGAACGACCTTCATCCATGTTTGTGTCTGCATTGACATAGTGGGACTGAGGGCTGCAAAAATAAAGATCCTACTGCTGACCTTCCGGCTTGTAGACCATAATTAGTTTATGTCTGAAAAGCATCCAACAGCAAACCATGTCAGGTGTGTCTGTTCAGAGAGGCAAGCAGGGAAGCAAGGAGGGTGATGATGCTCAAGGAAGAAGAAGAGAAATCTAAAAGAGGTGAACAAGCTGGCAAAGGGGCCAGAGTGCTCCAGAACAGAGACACAGGGAATCAAGCTGATTAGGAAGAAGCAGAGGCTGTGCTTCAGAGCATAAAGGGGAGCAGCAGAGAGGGACACGAAGGAGCGGTGCTGACAGGGAGATGGATCGCATGGGCGAGCCGCGGATTGAAGGCAAAGGCACAAAAGGGCAAGGACAGATACACACGGCTTTGCAATTAGCAGCTGTGATTTATGGTGGCTTCTTTGTCTTATCATCCTCCCCTGGCAGATGTCCTGCCAGCAGGGGCAGTCGAGGGGTGTCTAGGGAGGGGACAGAGGGGGTTTTAAATAGTCAGGCTAACTGTGAGGTATGGAAGGGACTTTCTAGTAATCTGTACAGCCTACCCAGGCAATTCTCATTAGCAATATCTATTCTAAATTAAATAGTAGCTGACCTTTTTGCAATAATTTTAGGAGATTTATTCTCCATTTACCCCAGAATGTGTGCTTCTCACAGCAGGTTTCTGATCCCTCAGACAGAGCCTGGGCACTCAAAGCTGGTTTGGGCTTCAGCTGGTGGCTGGTGAGGGGCTGGGGGGAGTTAAACAGGAATGAAGATGACACAGAGGAAAAACTTCCTTTGTTGGCACAAATCTGCTGCACCGCTCCCTGATCCTTTCTCCTCATCCTGATCATCCCCTTTCCTCTGCACACACACACACACAAGTTTCTGTCCCATTCCTGTGCCAAAGCTCGAAGCACCGTGATTGCATGGCCATCATGCAAGGCAAGACTGTGAGGCTGATGGAGAAGCTCCACACCAGGACGGGGGCTTAGACATTTAACTCTGGATAATTCTCAATGAGTTGTTTACACCTCTGCAAGATGAATACCATCAGTGAGGAGCAATGGGCTCATCCCAACCCAGGGCTGCCCCAAAGGGAGCTCCATCCCTGCCAGCCCCTGCCACAGAGGAGGGGACATCTGAAGGAGGAACTGGAGCTGCACAGAAGGAGGAACAGGAGACAAACGGTGAATTTGGGAAAGGAGGGGTGCATTCCCTCGGGAGCAGAGGTCAGAGAGGCTGCAATGTTCAGAGAGAACCAGCTGCAGCCACAGCAAAGGCGAGTGGTGGGGCAGGAGGGATGCAGAGGTGACCACAAGCTCCTCTGCTGGGTGTCCCTTGGGGAGTGAGTCAGGACATGTGGGCTCACCCTTTCCTATAATAGTTAGGGCTGAGGGTGTTTACCCTGTCTGCTTGAGCACAGGCGCCCTTTGTAGTTCTGCAGGAACCCACCTGCAGCTCCAGGCTGATGGGCTTCACACCCAGGGCACCTCGGGACTCGTGTCCCACTCAGGGGAATCAAGAAATAAAGCTCCTGGTATTGACTCTGTTAATAATGACCTATAGACATTTAAATAAAGACACCTACATGAGTATATTAACTTTGCTTCACTGCTCAACAGCTCCAGGAAAGCTGATGTTTGGAGTGAACACACTTCAGTAAATCACTCCTAAACACCTAATTTTTTGGTCTGGTCTAGAGATGAGATTAAATGCACTTTTTTTCCTCCCTTAATCTGCTTTTGAAATTTCTTTTGCTGTTTTTCTTTTATCGGCAGGTCCTTCAGATGAGCTGCAGATACCTGCTTGTCCAGCTTGACTGCTTTTTCTTGATATCCCACTCTCTTCCTAGCATTCCTTGGAGGCTGTAGCAGCTCCCCTGTCCTTAGAGGAGCTCAGGAGGAGCTTTGCCTGGGAAATGGGGATTTGCTGCCTCTTAGGCTGAACAAGAGCACACGCTGTGGTAGTAAAGCACTAAATCTCCTCTGGCATTTTGTGTAAGAGATGCAGCCCTAAGGTTTTCCTATCGGGTTTGGGGAATGGGCATTCCTGTTTTTCCTTTAAGGGAATCTGTGAACAGCGATTTAGAAACACCAAGTCAGGGGAAATACGGGTATCCCCATTTTGGCAGCTTTTTAAAAAGAGTCAGTATACCCCAAAAAAAGGTGCAAACAGCTGCGTGAAACAGTGTCCCAGGCTTGCTCCTGACAAGAGCTCATCGCTGTGCTGGGAGGTAACTTCTCCCAGCTGAGCCCTGCTCCCCCTGGAGCCAGGAGCCTGCAGCAGACCCTTCAGAATATGCCTTGTTAGAGGTGCCTCAGTCAAGCATCTGTGGATCTCAAATTAAGAAGGAAAAGTGAATTGAACCCATTTTTATCCCGGAAAGCAGAGGTTACTGGCCCAGCCTGGCTCAGTGGGGTGCTTCCAGATCTTCACAGGAGAGCTGGGGTTTGCCCTTTGCCTGCTTGGAGAAGTTTCACCAAGTTTAGGAAGGAGGGAAGCAGTAGGAAAAAGGATAGGAATAAATAAAATAAAGACAGGAGAGAGAGAGAGAGAGAGAGGGAAATTCCTTATGTTAATACTCACTGCCCACTTGCAGAAAGGGAAAGAAACATGCTTGGGTGTTTGTTGCCCTTTCAAAAACACATAGAAATGAAAGTGCATAAATTGTTTTAAAAAACAACACCTGCCAAACTGAAGAGGAGGATGAGGAGGAGGGGAGAAAAGAAGAAGACATCAATTGGAGGGAGAGTGGAAAATATTTTGATTGAAAAATGTCAACAAGCTCTCCTAGAAGCAACAACAAGCAGCAGTGATTGTGTTTGTACAAAACAAGCCCTTCTTCCTGATGTAGAAGATTGATTTTATTTTTCCCAATGAAAGCCAAATAAAACCCCCCAGACACCCCAGCTCCATCCGCTGAACTCCCCAGAAAACTTTGGGCTGCAGAGAGGAGAAAATAAGGGAAAAAAACCTTCAGAAACAAAATATGACAGCAAGGTCCAGATCCCCATAGACCTAAAAATAGCCCTGAGGGCTGGACTCTGCGCTGGCAGTGACGTTTCAGTGGAGAAGCTCTTCCTGCACATCCTGGCTCATAGCTCCAATGCAGGCACAGAAAGGGATTTTTGAGGTGTTTGGGTTGCTTGCAGGTTTAGTGCCTCTCCAATGACTTCTAGGTTTTTTTATTCCCTAATCCTATGTGAGCATTGTAGGCCGAGAGAGACATAATCCAGACTCCTGAATGAATCTCACAGAGTTTTGTTCTTAGACAGAAAATGAATTAGGTTAAGCGGGGATTAGAGGAGACACACCACATGCCCACTTGACCCCATGCAATCGCAATTGTTTATGTGTGAGCTGGAGGAAAAATTGGTTTGGGTAAAAGAGTAGGTGTAAAAAATTAATGGGTTTTCCAAAGGGAAAAAAAAAAGTAAACAAAAAGGAAGCTTGGAGGGTTGGAGAGCTTTTCTTTGCATGCCCCTTCCCATGGTACTGAATAGCCCTGGAGGTGTGGGGGGAAATATATCTAAGATGGAGACAGTATCCGTGGAAAGATGGAGGCTCAGTGGCTGTGGATAAATCTGGGGATATTGAAACAAAGCTTCCCTGAGCTAAGGCTAGATAGGGAGAGGATACCTTTAGACAGCAAAGATTGTGAAGTTTCAGGTGGAGTTTTACAAACTGCAGCAGTGGGTGGTGATGGCCTGTGGGTCATCTTCCTTAACCCTGGCATTTCTCCGGCCCTGAGAGGCCGGATCCTGCCCTGCCTGCCATGCTGGAGCCGGGCTCGCTGAGCATGGAGCACAATGCTTGCTTGCTGGATTTTCTATTTTAAGCAGCTTCCGTCAGAGGTGAGGAGTTGAAAGTTGCCATGCCGACAGGGAAATTTCAGGCCCTAAAATAGTCAAAACTTGCTCCTGCATCATGTGAGTGTGCGTGTGCTTCCTGCGAGGGAGGCGAGGACCCGGCTAGGAGGGCGGAGGGAGGCTGTAAGGATCCTTCCTCTGCAGGGAGGGAAACCATCCTCTCGAGAAAACATCTGTAGGATGCTATCAACCTCCTTTCCTACACCTATAGGGTATCTAGATAAATTAAGCAGTGGTGGGCAACAGACAGCATCAGCAATGGGGGGATTTAATGATCACAGCAGCAAAAACAGTGATTCTTCCAGTTTTCACTGTCACTGCCATTGGCTCTGGATCTTGATAAGGAATCCAGTCCTCGGGGGAGACACAGAGACCAGAGGAAAATGGAAAGGGTGGTTTTTAGGAGGGAATATGTATTTCTAGAGGAGTTCTTGCAATGTGCTGGTGGACCATTAGTGGTCCTTCAGGATGTAAAAGATTTGCAGCTGGAGATACCCAAAGGCTGCACCAAGCACCCAGCTACATCCTGTCGATCATGGACCTGAATCCTCCTGCCATGCAGGGCTAAATGGGCTTGGGTTTGCCTTTTTCCTGCTGTTCAATCCAATTTCACCAAAACTCCCAAAATGTGGATTTTTTGGTGAGTGCTTTAAAACCAGGGTAGACCCTGCAGAAATGCCCAAGCTATTCAAACCCATGACACAGATCTGCCAGCGGTTAGGGGACATTTTTGTCCCTTCTGCATGCTTGGGTGAGGTTATTCTCCGGTCTCACAGAAGCACAAACACAAATGCTGTTTAGACATCCCTGAACGAGGAGAAAATTTATTCCCTCCACATGCCATCATAACCCAGCAGAGCCCTCGAAGCTCCTCGCTGCGTTTTGGCAGAGAGAAATCAGAGTTCACCTTCCATTTCCCACATTCTGCCCTTTTTTCTCCCTCCCTCGTTCCTATTGTTTTTCCCTGCTCGCCCCTCCAGCCAGTTGTCGCTTCGCAGTCCACGCTTACAAATGTAATTTCTTCTGATGTATGAATATTTCACAAGGGCTCCCTCCCCGGGGACGCTGCCTGCAAGGAGGAGGCAGCCTCTGCAGGGATGGAAACGGTAGCAAACGACAATCTTAATGAAAGATCTCTTCTCCAAGGGCGTCTCTGCAGAAGAGAACACCATCCTGCAGGAGCTCCCAGCTCGTCAGAGCACACCCTGCTCTCCGGCTGCTTGAATTGCTTCTGGCCATGGGTGGTGGATGTATAGAAAAATACAGCTCGGTCTCATCTCAGGATACATGGTTTTGTAGGCTTGAAGGGTCTTGGGATACTGTGGTCTGAGCTCCTCACAAAACTGTTGGAAATATCTTCCCTTCGTAGATGCCCAATGGCACAACCCAGAGAGTGACACGGTGCTTTGGGTGAAATATTTTCCACCTGAAATTCCGGATGGAGGAAATTCATCACATAATTTCATCCATCCTGATACACATAAGTAGCTGATAATCAAAATATGTACCTATTGCAAACGACAAATTTAGCATCTTCACTGAAGAAATGTGCCCGTTTCCCTGCACATCCACATCTCCATCCGCTCCCAATCTCCTTGACCATCCCTTCTACACCTGCAGGCCACCAAGAGGGGCTGGCACCCAAATGATGCATTTTCCCAGGCACCTGTGGCCTCCAGACCCATCCAAAGTTTTTCCAGCAAGGTCTCCTCCTCACTGGATCGCCACTCACTTCATCTCAGCTTTCTGTGACCCATGAAGACTCAGAATGGTACACAGATATTGATCGATATAGACCATATTTATATCATATTGAGATTTATATACGCAATATACAACTGACCCCAGCAGTATGTATATATCTGCGTGTATATACCCCACTGTATGTAGAGAGCTGCCTAACAGACATCTGTCTGTCTGTCTGTCTGTCTGTCTTAGAATGATACGTCTCAGATAAATATCTTTGTTACCGGTGGGAGCAGCAAGCGCCGCCCATGGTGCGCAGCGGCCCCGGTGCCGTCTGTCTCTCCGACAGTGGGTGGCACTGTGCAATCAAATACCTTTGCTTTCCCTTTATTCCATTGCCTTCATCTCCCAGCCCGCTGGGGTTTGAGCCCTGCGGTTCCGGAGGGACGGGGCGTTCAGCACCGACAGCATCTCAAAGCTGAGGTTCATTGGATGGGAACTGGAGGATGCTTCCCTGTGAAAACCCGAAATGGTAAAGTTATTTGGGCTTGGTTTCAGCTATGCTCTTCATTACTTCTTCTATTATTTAAGGAAAAGTAAGTATTTATTAGAATAAATCAAGTAATATTGCTGCTTTCCCCCCCCCCCTTTTTTTTTAGAAAGGCAGAGAATAATTTCTGATCTACTTTTCCAGGATGGTGTTATTTTGTGACACTCCCTCTCCTATGTACAACTTCAAAATATTGAGACTCAGTGTCGTGACTTGCTCCTGATAAGATGTGGAACTTGATTGGCATCTGTTGCAATAATTTTTATTTGTGTTTCACTTCTGTTGGAGATGCAAGGGAGACACTTGAGCCTGACTTTCATCTGCCCTAGTACTTTCTCATCAGCAAGCTCTCCCTAATTAGCTCCCATTGCAAAAATTCTGCCAAATTGTATGGACCTCAAGTGAACAACCGTAAGATGGTGTGGTCTGTGAGTCCCTGAGCAACGCCACAGTCAGGTTTATCGTGAGGGGAAAGGACACAGAAATATTTGCCCAGATTGCTGAGCTTGCCAGCTGGAAACGAAAATGTTGTTCTCAAAAAAATTTAGACACTTTCTTCAATATTAGCAAACACTGAGCTGTACGGCAAACTGTATTTAAAAGCTGAATGGATTTTTTTAAACTAAACCACAACCTTGGCAGGGAAACTGTGGGATGATAAAGAAACATTGAGAAAACAACCATGTGTTCATGACAAAAATGCAGAGTGTCCTGACACCTCAGAGCAAGACCAGGTTTCAAGGTGGCCCATGCACCAGAGTAGAACGCAGTGTGTCGTGTTGGGTAGACCCCAAAGCAGAGTTTCTCAGCAATGGCTGGTGAGTCATTTCCCAGAGACACACTGTGCCAGGAGGTGTCAGTGTCTCCTGCCTCTGCTCTGTGTGCCTGTGAGGGGTTGATGGTAGGAGCTGCTCAGAGTTTGCAGTTGGGACTCTGGAATCTTTTCTGCCTGAAGCAGAGGAACGGAACCAGCTTTCAACAGCAGCATGATTCACAGAGAAAAGCAGCAGAATTTAAAGAGGTCTGTAGGGGAATTAAAACTTCTATTTGGTTTTTCAAATAGAACAGGGAGACATCCACATCCATACAAGTCCTGGGTTCACCCTGATGAAAATGATCCCTAAATAGGAACAAAACACTTTAGTCAGGCAGCCCAAGTAACATGGTACCCTGCTGAAGGAAGGTTT
Organism: Pomatostomus ruficeps; assembly: GCA_013400735.1. Lineage (NCBI taxonomy): Eukaryota > Metazoa > Chordata > Aves > Passeriformes > Timaliidae > Pomatostomus > Pomatostomus ruficeps. The sequence continues at coordinate 270,901 of VYZT01023538.1, read as the reverse complement.
GTAAAACAACAGTGCATCATCTCTCTGGAGGGCATTTCACCCGAGGGCCCTTCTGCTCTGTCAGTCTAGGCCAGTTCAGCTTCCCTGAGGCAGATGAGGACCCAAGCAAGGAAACTGCAACACAAACATCTTCAGAGCCAAAAACGTTGTGTGACCCCAGGAGCTGCTGGTTGTGCCTGCAGCACCTCGGGCTCAGTGTAGGGGACAGGCTGTGCCCAGCCTGGCACACTGGCTCTGTGGACACATCCGACAGCAAGGATATAAGTCATGCCTGGGCAGTAAAATGCAAACAAAGTGAGTCTGCTGAACTGGAAATGCTGAATGTCAGTGAGGCCTGTGCTGATGCTGGCAGCCAGCAGGGCTTAGGGTAACCCTGCTTGTGGTGGTGATGCGGGATCAAGCTTCTTTTCCCAAAGAGAGCATCCCCAGGACCTCAGAAAGCTACAGTTTACTTTGCAGCCGTGCAGCAGCTAATCATTCTCTTAGAAGTTTGGGGAAAGCCTTTGGAAGAATAACAGTGCTTCTTTTGAGGGCCCAGACTAGAGAAAAGACTTTCACAGCACTCAGAAACCTGGTCCCTACATGCAGGCAGAGTAGCAGATGGTCATCAAATCCCTCTGAGGTGCAGTGAGAGGCTGGACAAGCACACACAGGACTGGTGCCACATGGTGGACACTCACTGCAGACTCCAAAAGAGCTACACCAGCAATGGGCACAACGGTGCTGTGAGAGTCCTCCTTTTTCCACTTTCAGACGATACCTCTCTGGTGATTGCAAAGCACGCTCTGCTTTTACAGGCTAGAGCAGATGACTGGTGTCTCTAGGTACCACTATGTCCCTCAGGGGATGGCAGCTGCTGTGATGCTGGCCCGTGACCAATTCCAAACCCTTTGTGCACACAGACCCTGTGTGTGCCTCCTTTCACAGTCATACCCTGCTCTTCTTTATTTTAAAGTAAAAGACTCTGCGGGCCTTATGCCAGCACTTCATACTCTCCAGTGTCCATACACCAGTCATGTCTAGATCCTGATGTGTGCTGATGGCGATGCCACGTTTTAGTGTAGCTCCAGCAAGGTTCATCTAGTGGGACTGGAGGGGAAAATGAGGCTTTTATCCCAGGGAAGATGTCTGGGTGTGAGAAAACACCATTTTCCCTGCGGCACACAGACTTTGTGCACCTCAGCATCAGAACTGGCAAAGACTCCAACGCAATGTCAGCCCCCCTGCTCCCTTTTGCAGAGGACCTGGGGCTCAGGGGTACAAACCACATGGGTCAGACCTTCACCCTCCCCTTCACAGCATCTGCTCCGCTTGGATGGACAGTGCCCAAAGCAGGGGAGCACTGAGTGACAACACCTGCTGCTGTGGTTGCTGTCCATATGGCACGGGTTTTGCACATGCTGGTGGAAAAGCCAAAATCTGCACTTGCAGTGAAATCTGTCAGGTTTTATGGAAAATCAGGCAACTGTGATTCTGTCGTCTATGCCAGAGCTGGAGGTTCCTTGTAAGTTTCTAGAATTTCCTCTGAGATTCCCCCCACCAGTCTCCCATCTTTCTTACTCCAATGGAAGAAAAAGCTCATTGCCCAAGATCTGTCCCCACCATTCCCTTCCCATACAACACATGCCTCAGTTCCTCGTGCCTTGAGTAGCAAAATTAAATTCTGCCTCTGCAGCTGGGAAATGTCAAGCTTTGCCCAGGCTTGTGCCTGTCCAGGGCCCACACAGGCTGCAATGCTTGGAAAAGCCCAAAGCTGAAGCCCTTGGCTGAGACTTGTTCTCCTGGCTTTGCTGAACATCACTCCTCATCATGCTGGGTGTGGACATTGTGGTTGCTGTGGCGGAGTCACAGCCCTGGCCTGAAGTCCTTGCTATCAACAAGATGCCCCTTACGAAACGATTTCTGCCAGGGTCATTTAATGAGAAGTGTTTTGCCTGGTTTTGTCTCAGTCAGATGCCTCGGTGGGACTGGCGGGAAGTTTGCTCCCATGGGGCCGGTGTCTCATCCAGGAGCCAGAGGCTCTCAGAAGTGGCTTCTCTGAAATTAGTTTGCTTGTGACTCACAAACTTGTGTCCTGCTTTCAGATCAGCGAGAGAGATAGAGGAAGGAAGGGTAAATAGGCAGACTGGTGCAAGCTTCATTCCAGACTCTGTAAATGGCTTTAGCTACATTAGAGGTGGTGGGCTTTAGACGTGCAATTCCTGCCTGCTCCTCCCCTCTGAGCAGAAAATGAGAGGATTTCACTTCCTCACCAGGACCAAAGCACAGTGCTAGGAAGGTGAAATGACTCCTCATGCTTGTGTGCTGTGGGGGCCTGAGAAGCTGCATGGCCATGACGAGTGTACGGGGCTCCATCACTGGGGCTACTGGTTTGCCTGGAAAACCTTCACCAAAATCTGTTGCATTTCCCACCAGTCTTCCCACACACCTGAGATGTGGAGGAGGAAACTCTGCATAATGTAAGGAAGGAGCCAGCAACAAGAAGTTGGATAAAACTTCACATGTCCCATGTCCCTTCATGCTGGATACCTGCTTCACACATGGGAGGGTGAAAAGCTCCCAGGAAATGATTTCAGAACATGCGCAAGGTTAAAAGAGAACTGTTGTTTTCCTGCTGGCTGCAAGACAGCCAAGAGTATAGCTACACACCTGCCTGCAACAGTTTAATTATTGGAAATTTGGATTACTGGAAACTTGAATTTCACTGAATGCATTTAGAAATAAAAGCTGTATTTGCCAGTGAGGCTTCTGATACAGTGACAAGAGAAGCTCCTAAGATATTTGTGGGGTTTTCACTTCTGGAACTGGTTTATCTGGCACTAATGAAAGTCTAGGTTACATTTACAAGTTCCCTCCATTGCCAGTTGGAATTGTTTTCCATAGATTCCAGGTCCTGGGGAAGGGCCCAGAGTCATGAATATGGCATTTCCCTGTCTTGGAGTCGGACCTGTGTACCCTAAGTACGTGTGTGTACGCTCATACAAACTAACACATCTCTTTTTGTTTACCTAGTTCAGCCTCTTGTGAAATACTTCTACCAGATTCTGTGCATTTTCAGCCCAAATGCTCTGAATTTAATTACCCAATCTTGCTAAAACTGTTTAAATGCAATTAGCAAATGCAATTATCCAATAATAGAATAAGTCCAAAAATTAAAAGCAGCAGCAGAAAGAAAGAAGAGGGGAGGAAAACAGAAAACAGAGATATTTGCATCCGATTTTTAAAAATTATTTTTCTTATTTGACAGTACGGAGGGAACAACCCTCTGCAGCTAGAAAAAAATTGGTTTCAAAGTGGAAAAAACCCAACCCTGCCTTATCAATAGAATTCATTCTTTGAAAACAGTTTTCTGTCTGAAAATGCTAATGCAGGGAAGATTTTGTGCCATTTTCCCTGAGGTCCTTTTCAGTCCCCTGGAGGCACGAGAGAGACGGTGTTGCCTTGTTCCACATGGGCGGGATTAACAGTGGTCAATGTCCCGTGAAGAAAAATGCATCCAGAACCTGCTGCAGCCAGCTGGTGATGCTCTCCCGTGAAAGATGCTGAGCCCTGGTGATGTCCTTGTGTTCTGGGGGAACCATTTGGGATGAAGTGGGAGCTTTGCTCCAGACGTGCGGGCAAATGCTGTGTCATGCACAGCAGCAGCATCTCAAAGGTTTGCATCCCCCTTCACCCAACGTGGCCATTCCAAGGACATCACATGATGATGGTCACTGACTCAGCCTTCACTGAGAGGCCCTGAGGTTGAGGGCTGCTGATCAGCACAGTCCCGTTCTTTGCTGATTCCTCACCATTTTCTGCACCATGTGAACAACCACATTAAACATCCAGACACCAAATGAGCACAGCTCTCCCAGCTCAGTAATGGAGGTTATAAGCCAGGTGAACAAGTCAAGACTTAATTCTATGCATTCACTTTTCATTCTTCATTTCACTAATTAAGCAAGAAACCTGGGCCATAAATTAGTATGATTAAAGCAAATTAAGCAGTGTAGAGTGCACCTTTAACTGCACAGATCATGTAACTGTGCAGATCATAGGTTGCTCCATCTGTACTTGTTTGCTTAGCCCACTCTGGACAAAGTCCTAGTAGATTTTGAGCATTTAATTGTCAACTCTTCTTTTTTTACGGTTCACTGCTTGTAAGCCCACAGATTGGACAGACATCTAGAGACAAAGGGCCAAATCCTGCCCCATCCTGTCCCACTGGGAATGAACTGAATCAACAAGACAGGCAACTGTGCTGCCAAGGGTGGGACACAGCAGTGCCCAGCTGCTCATGCTGCACTTTGGATTGAGCAGAAGTAGGAGAAAGTGGTGTTTTACCATGGAGGAATTTCCTACCTTGCAAGACCCACCGTAGTGACCTCCTGTCCCCATCAGCTTCTCCTTTTCAGCTCAGGCTGGATCTCGAAATTTTTCCTGAACACTTTCTCTGTTTCCGGCTGGGAGCAAGGGGTGGCCAGTCTCCAGTAACGGGACTCACAGTGAAAATTCATCCTTGTGCACATCCTGGAGGACCCTTGCTGCCCCCCTCTCTTTCTGCTCAGTACCAGATCATTCAGGGACCAAGTACCACCCAGCCAAAACTTGCATAAATGCGCTGCAGCACTGTGGGTATCTGAACCATCTTGCAGTGCACATGGTCTCCTGGAGAAGAAATTATAAGAACACCATCATTTAATTCTGGGCAGGTAAACCAGGGAGATCAAAGTGACCTGTGCTCCCATCTCAGCCATTCATCTCCAGGTTGCACTGGGGTGAAAATGCCATGAGGCTTTTGCAGGCAGATCTCTGACCATTCATTAGCCAAGCCCAGCTGAACATCTCCATTCCTGCCTTGTTAGGAGCTGTGGCCCCTGCAAAGGTAAGTCAGGATCCAGGATGGATGCAGGGCGAACCTCCAAACACCAGTTTTTTTCTGACCCCCAAGGGTGTAGGTGAAGCAGTTCATCTGCTGGCTTGAAGTAGGTATATTTACTGGAATTTGGGATGCCTTTCGGATTAAGCATCATGCAGCACTCACAAGGCTCCACTTAGCTGACATGTCTGAGCTCTGCCTGAAAATCTGATCTCCCTGCCATTACTCCTAAAGCTGCCTTTGCCTCTCCTTCTTTCTTTTCTGATTTGTTTCATCCTGGCCAGTTGTAACATGCAGCTCCCTGTTATGTTCTTCAGATGCGCTGCTCTGTTCTTACTTGAATTAATAATACTCTGTGCTCTTTTCTCCCCCTTTCCCAGCATTAGCCCTTCCCCCGAATTCCTGATGCAGGCAGTTTGTTTTCTATGGTTTTGCTTCAGCTGAGTTTAGTTATTAAATGTGCTTTCTTCTTTCCAGGGAGACTCCTAGTCCAGCCTCTGAGCTGCTTTTCCAATGCATGAAGTGTTTCCATGTCTTTCCTCCACTCCAAGAAGATTTAGTTGTATTCTTAAAAAAAGTAGCAGTAACCTTGGACATCTCTACTTCTGTCCCATTTTCCAAGGACACAAGGTTTATTTAAGAGTGCTATGTGTGGGCGTAGTTGCTGATTCCCTCACAACTTGAACCCATCAACCAAAATTTAATGAAGGTGGACAGAGGCAGAGGATTTAAAGACTTCAGGTTCATGAAAAGTCACATGAATATGTGTGAGTGAGTGGAGAAGGAAGGTGCTCTGAGTTCCCTAACCAAAAGGCAGAATAAACGCTGATTTTTGGGCTAAAAACTCAAAAATATGATCTAATGGTTCCAGTACCAAGGGCAAATTAAGAGCATGCACTTATTTTTCTTTCAAACCTCATGCTTTTGAAACCATAAAGTCTCATGCTTTTGGAGGGTCCTGACTCATTACTTTTAAACCCTTGGGTGAAGCGGTCTTGTTGGAGTCTCCTTGCAGCCAGGAGTAGTTAACAGACCATCTCAATCCCCGGAGGGTAGAGCCTCTCCTCCTCCTTCCTGCTGGTTCCCTGCCATGCCATTCCTAGAGGCAGGAATGCAATGCTCCCAGCCTGGAGCTGTGCTATTGCATCTGAATACGTGATAAAGGTCCCGGAGGGACAAAGCGGATCAAAGAGCTGCGTGTACTGGGTAATCCTGGGCATGTCTCTTTACCTTCCCGTGCCTCCACTTCTCTACTCATCCCGCAGAAACCCTTGATGGGGTGGGGGTTTCCCTGATGTGTCTGTACAGCACCTTCTACTACAGGGTTCTCACCAGCTGGAGCGTGCAGGGAGGGAGTGCACCAGGTCCTGTAACAAAATAGTTACAGGCACAGCAATCTCACAGGATCAGCTTCACCTTAGAGAGCAAAGGGGACAGCCTATCTTGCAGGAGTCATTGCTCCGGGGCTTTGTTCCTTGGTTAGGGTTTGTCTCGCAGGCACTCATCCCAAACAACACCGAGGAGATAAAAAGCTAAGGCGGGGTAAAAGAAAGAAATGTAAGAGCAGACAGGAAAGGAAGGCAGAAACTGGGACAGGGAAAGCAGGAGACAGCTCTCAGGTGTGCCAGAACAGGTAGTTGCTGACACAGGGCAAGATATTCCTACTGGAAGATCAAAAGGCTTCCCTAGCCCCAGCTTCCTGTGTGCAGGAGCAGCCAGCCTGGAGAGGGTCAGCGCTGCTCCCTGCTGAGGAGCAAAGCTGAGAACAGCCACATTTGCTACCTACAGTTCCCACAGGGAGAAACCCCCTCAGCTGTAACCCAGCTTCTGCCTCCATGCAGACAGCTATTTACAGGATTTCAATGGGTAGGGCCGAAACGACTCCATGTCCAGAACTGCCACTGCCAAAGGAAGGAGACGGGGGTCTTTGCAAAGGGTTTTAATAATCTCTCTGTTGCTCTGGCTGGCAGCTTTCGGCATGCATCCCACATTCTTCAGTAGCCCTTTCCTTAGCAATGAATAGGCTTTTAGCACACTCTCATAATGGTTTCTTTTCCTGTGGCACTCAGAAAAAACTTTGTCTGCTCCAGCAGCCAGAGCCTCTGCTGCCTCTCCTTATCCACCAGGAAGATGTGGTGGCTCTGCTCAGCATATCCTCTATGCCGACAGAGCCACTCTGTCACCCCTGAAAAAAGGTGGCGTGTGAGCAGGGGGTGGAGGGTGGCTTTGTCTCTCTTGATTTTTCTCAGAGCTCCTTTGCAAACTGGGGGTAACAAGGCTGAGTTAGGACCTCTTCACCCCCCTCCCCCAAAGAAGCACACGTGTCCCGCAGATCAGCAGCCCCATTGCAGGATCGGGGGGCTTCACCCCGGGGCTGACTCCCTGCTCTGTGGCCACACCGTGCCAGAGGTGAATTGCACTCCCCGATGCAGGAGGTCTTGGCTCTAATCTTAGGTGGGTGGAAAGTTCACGCTTCTCCTGCCTTGTTTTTGTCATCATAATTCCCAGCTGGACTATTACTCCAAAACCTGCAGTAACAGGACTGTTACACAGCCACAGTGGTGTGTAATCTACCCTGCACGGGTATGTTGTTGTTTGTTTTGTTTTGCCTGGTTTTGATAATGATGCTTCTTCATTAGGGAGCTAAAATTGCTTCAGTTCAGGCGAGTAAAAGGGCCTTTGGAGCTCCCAGCAGGTATCTCACATACCTACAGTAGCCTAGGCGGCTTTGAAAATTGTACAATAAGTGAAGAAAGCTCAGATTCTCAAAGGCTTTGAGATCAGTGAGAACTACAAACCCCAGAAAAACATCAGGTACATATGCGCTTTTCCAGATTCAGCTGAGAAATGCATCTGAAACTGTGGACTTTAGTGGAAAAAGCTCATTTTCCATGATGCAAACATGTTGGGAGGAAAGGGAGAGAGCAGCAATGCAACACCCTGCTGTGGCTTCGAAGACTTTGAGGTTATTTTCATACTAACCTCCAGTCTCATCGCATATGTTGCTGTGCTTCTCCCTTCTTTTGAGTATACATTTACCATTTTCCTTAGATATGTGTGACTGCCCTGTATTTCCACCTATTTTTATGGGTCTTTTCAGGATTAAAGAGAAAATCTGCATCAGCCCTTTGTCCCATATTAGGAGAACTACTTTGTGAATCACGCGGGGAGTTGGGACAACAGTAAACATAAAGGTAACTTTTCGCCTGGTACATTGGCAAATGCACTGGGAGATGTGTCTCTACTTGACATAATCCACCCGTCCCTCATTAACAGCACTTGATTCCAGCAAGCAATTTCAATGAAAATTTTGCTGAAGGGTGGAAATCTCACAGGAAGTGTATTTCTGTGATTTTCACAAAAATAGGCAGGTTGGCTGAAGAGAAACCTCTGCTGAGGCGCTGCCCGAGATTACCTCTGAGCAGAAATTGAAGGTGTCACAGCCTCAGAGACCTACAGCCTTATTAGACTCATGAGCCAAATAATGTTTCCTGACCCAGAATGCCAAATTCCCTTCCTCGGGAAGAAGGGAATTGCACTTGGTGGCTGAAGAGCAGCCTTGGAGGACAGAGGCAAAAAGCTGTAACACCTTCTTAAATCTGTATTTCACAGACTATAGGAAATGTGGAGATTTTTAGTGGATGCAGTCCTGGTAGCTACCTGTCTGTACCAGACACCAGTCCTCTGTAGAGGACTAACCACATCTCTGGAAAAGAGATGATGGGGTTAAAACACACAGCAGGCAAATTTCCAGGTGGAAAATGAATGGAAGGCTTTTAAATCGAAGGACCACCTGGAAATATCTTAGTTGCACATTGCTGGATACTTGGAAAGTATTCTCTGAAAATATCACATTCTTGCTTTGTTTACCTTTATGTTCTTTTCCAGTTACTTCTCAGAGACGTGTTTGGTCTGCACACTGGCTCCCACAGCCCCTTGGTGTGGCCACTGTCACATCCTGAAGCAAGCTGGGGGCATGGGAAGACAGCCTTTCAGTGGGCAAAGGGCAGCTGCATGGTCCCTTGTGTTCCTTGGCAGAAGCTTTGTCATTCCTGTTCGCTGTCATCCCAGTTTACCATCACCCATAATCAGGGATACAGTATTCATTGTCATACTGTAATCAGGGATAAAATATGTAAGGATAGAGATTTCCCTTGTTGCTTCTAGACACTGAATCACAATCAACATTCAGAAATTGCTCACACTTTTTTTTCCCCCCTAATGTAGCTTTTTATAGCATATTCCATAAGACTGGTGTAAATCAATGCACGCTCTGCTTTTGTACCAATGCCAGGCAAATCCTCATATGTCCTTACCCACCTCCTGCCAGTGACAAGGCACTTTATCAACCCACTACCATGGGAGAAATCAGCAGGCACTTGGAGCACTTTCAGGCTCTTCATTCAAGCATGCTTCCCATGGTTGAGACACTCCGGTCGCTTCCCTCACTTCTTCGGTAGCAAAGCTTCACTGCGAGTGGAGATCACACAGCTTGTTTTCAGACCAGCCCAGCTTGTTTTGAAAAGCCTGACCCTGAATTTCTCCCACCAGCTAGAGGCAATGTCCCCTGCTAGGACAGGTTGTCACATATCCAAGATCTTGAATGTCTGTGCTTGTTCTCACCCTTTTTCCCTACTTTCCCCTGCTTTTCCTTGTTTAGACTCAAAGAAAAACTTCAGGGAGAGCTTATGAAGAAGAAAATTCCACTATTCTTGGGGGTGATTGGTTTTTCTTCATGTTTTTATATTATTATGGTTTTGAAAAAAGGAACAACACACACTGTTTTAAAATTACTCCTGCCTCAATATAACTTTGTGTCCAGAGCCATCAAAGGATCCTTAGAGTAAACAAGGTATGTGTGTGTGAGTATTATTCTATATTTTTCATCTTCCTTCTGGTAAAACTGCATGTGCCTTTGAAGGATAAAGTTAAATATTTACCCTAGGTCAACCATCCCTGTCTGCAGAGTTTATATTTTGTTGGAGTTTGGGCAAGCAAGTGGTATTTGCAAAATTCCTTGCCTGCCTCTGCTATTAGAAAATGCATTTACAGAGGACTGGTTTTTCCCACTCAGAATATTTTTGATCAGGTGTGAGCACTTACCTAGCCTGGAGAAACGCTGAATCAACATGTGACACTGTGGTAGGATTGTGCTTGGGACTGTGTTATTTCAGTTGCTAGTCAGGAACCCAAAAGAAGCAGGACCAGAGCAATATTCTTTGGCTCTGTCATCACTGGAGGCCGGGGGGTTTCTTTCTGTGGTTTCAGATGTCTTGAAATGTGGCTCATTCTGGTGAATCCAGGTAACTGTGCATGGGTGGCTGGTCCTGCATCCAGCTTGCAATGAGCTGAGCAGGCCAGGGGCACTGGGAAGAGCTGAGGAACACCTCTCATGCTCCTCCCAGATGCAGGCGGAGAGCATTTCTGCAGTGGGGCTGGAGTCTGTCCAAATTGCTTGGCATCCCAGGCCCAACAAAGTCTTCTTGCCAAACTAAAGTCTGCATAGCAAGGAAGTGCTCTAGGCCTTCCTGCCTCAGCTCATGTGCTGTGGCTCTTTTGAGGACTTCATTTTGCTCAGTAGAAAAGAAGATCTCTCCCATGTGCTCTTCATGAGTCCTCCTCAGAAAAAGGCCACACTGTAATAGAGCCCCTTAGGACACTGCAGGCTGCCCAGCACATCTCCGTTGGGATGTTTGGGAACACCTTTATTCAAGCTTCTCTTGAAAAGCACGAATATAAAATGCAACCCCTTCCTGCCCTCTTCCCTTTCATCTTGTTCCCTCCTTCTCCACCATGCCTTTGAGGCATCAGTCTTCAAACTACTTCAAATCAAAGCAGTCGCAGGAGATGACTGATGGCTGACTTCTCTCAAAGCCTACAGATGTTTCTGTTGGGTCTCCCAAGAACAGAGAGCAAACAGCAGCCAGACCCAAGGGAAAAGCTGCAGATGACCTTGCTAGTCTTAATAAGAGGGAAATAGCAGCAGGAAGACAGAGGGAAGCGGAGGTGGCACAATGAGGGTTCTTTGCACTCCTGCTGTTATGCCGGTTTGTAGGAAATGTGGCCTGAGGGCTACTCTAACCTGCGCCAGGTGCTGAGGCTTTTATGTATCAGTGTGAGACTCAGGTAGCTGCAAACAGCTCTTTGAAGGCATTCTTCTCCTCTCCTAGCAAAGAGATTAAAATCTGATTTCTTCCAGTCTTTGTGTTGGCCTTCCGCAGATGTGGAAAACCATCACCTCTGTTTCCTAGGGGCATTAAAATTAGACCCTACATTTTCAGAAGGCAACAGCTAGATTACGTAGATCCTATTAAAAGTGTCCATTCCACTGACATGCAGCAACATTGTGCTAAAATTTAACAGTGGGAGTGGATGACCAGTGGGAAAAAGGAGCTGTAAGCTTTTCCTCTGACAGGTCTTGCTATCGGCATCCCTTCACAAAGCAGGAACATTTGTGAGGGAAATGGCTCAAAAGTCCTGCAGTCTGCTTGTTTGGTGATGAAACACACAGGAGAAGGACCCGGTTCCCTTACAGCCATTAAGATTTTTTCATTCCTTCCACTTAGGCCGGAATTTCAAACACCTACTATCAAAAATTGGTATCAAGTTGAATTTGACTAGAAAACAGCATGACGTCTTCCTTCCTGGGCCAGTGGTGAAAACTATATTGGCTGTTTCTTCACTGAAAGCAAATGGATTTTTAAAACATTTATTTTAAAATAACTGGATTTTTTTTCTGGTTGGTTGGTTGTTGTTGTTGTTGCCTGTTTATGGTCCCTCTGCTGATTTCTGGAGGAAGCACCTAGCCCCATGCAGAAAGCTACTTAAGCCAAAAAAAAGAAGCTTCGAGTTCCAATAGGGCAAGTCAAAATCCCTAATTTAGAAGCACCAGCGGAGTGGACATTGGAAACATGCAGACTCACTCACTGGAAAGCTCCCAAGATCCACAAGCGCTGAAATGAAAACATGACACAATGGATCAGTCAACGATTACTACTGAACAAGCCAGCGGGCTTCGAGGTTAATCACTGCAGCCATCCATGAACTCTCACAGGGTGTGGAAAAACAGTTAGCTTTGCCTAGGACCTCTTTGGGATGATGTCCATTTGTATGGTGGGAGGTTCACGTGCTCTGTTGTCTTCTTGTTGACAAAAGCATTGTCATCTGCAGATATGTCAAGAGAGGAAGGATCACTGCTTGGATCAGTGTTTGAATCAGAAAATCAAGAGGGGGGGAAAAAAGGAAGGGGAAATTGGGGATCTGAATTCTCGTGGTGTCTTTGACCAGGAAGCTTGACACCAGCATCCCTATGTCAAAATGTTCTTTTTGAGGGGTTGGCTATCGCCAAGCAACCTCAGCATGGGTTAAAGAACTTTCACTGGGATCTACAGGTTTGGAGGTGTGTGTGTTCCTGCAGGTCACCTGGCTCTTCTTGTGGCACTGCTGTGAGCAAAGTCATTCCCACAAGGAAAAGGGGGGATGCTCCGAGACAGAAGGAATCTACTGTCCTGTGGTGGAGAAGGTTCTGTGTCAGTTCTTGCACTGGTCTCATACATGTGCCACCACGAGTGAGTTGTCTGATTTAATACATTCTTCTTGTTCACACTCCCCTTGCTTTCAGTTTGCACAAGGGAACGGCATTTATGTTTGTTGTTTGGTTTTAGAATCTTTTCTCAACTGAAACAAGGAATAGATTTCTATATTTTTCTATTTATTTTATAATTTCCTGTTGTAATTTCTTTTCTGCTTTTCTCCTCCTCTTTTCATGGGTAAATGGAAAGAAAAAAGGGTGACATCAAGAGACAATGGCAAGGAAAAATGCAAGGAAAAAATGAAGCATGATGTTTTCACAAGGAATGCGTTGAAAATATTAATTGAAAAACCATTTTAGAAATGCTTCCAATGGAGAAAGAAACAATTATGTTAGACAGTAACTTGCTTATTATTCACAAACCTATTTGCAGAAAAAAATTCAAATCCAATTTTAAATTATCTACATAACTTTTCTGTTCCTTTTGAGGTTTGTGGAATTGAATGTCTTTAAAAGTGTTTGCAGACACTTGTTTTACTGTTTACTTTAGTCTCTGTTTCCTATCTCTGCTGATTTGATGCGACATTGATTCACAGACTTCCACAAACCAAGTGTTACTCAACAGGGAAGTTATCAGGGAAAAAAAATGCAAAATCAATAAGAATGTGCCTGGTATCGTGAGTCTTATTTCAGTGCAAGAGCGAATCAAGAATTTTATCAAGCTCTGAAGTCGATGGTGGTGGACACAACTGCTTGTCAGTGGTGTCGTTACCTATTTACACACAGACAATTCCCAGCAGCTCCAGCCATGGTATAGCGATCTTCAGGTCTATCCATGAGATTGGAAAGTAGAAAAGTCTTATTAAATTTGGATTATTGTCCCATCACACCCTGTCAGTCTCTTTTATTAGTGCAGTCTACTCGAAAAGCAGATGTGTGGCTGGTTGTTTTCACAGCGTGTTTTCTGCTAGGCTGTGCTTTGCTGATGTCAAGGGAATGAACTGAAATGGAGCCCCTGACAGAGTCCAAACACCAGCTGGAGCTCCTGGAAGTGCCCTTGCGAGCAAACATGACAGTAGTGCACCCACGAGGCTCTTGTGGGTTTGAAAGCTCCAAGTGCCCTTTATGAGCCCTTGTATTGTCATAGACATTGTCTGCTCCTCAGACAACCAGCTCGTGTGGTCAGACATGGGTTTCCTCAAGGAAGGGTGCTCAGAGTCCCTGTGTCCACATCACCCTGCCCCTGATGAGCCCATGGACCCGCTGAATGGCTTCAACCCTGGGGACAGGAGACACAGACACAACCTGCCCTGGTGCAGAGGATGGCTCCTGCCTCCGTGAGAGGTTCTGGAGAGGACAGAGGGACACTGAGGACACGTGAACCCCACTGATGGGGACAATATGCGAGTTGTGAAGACATTGAGGGGGTTTCTGAATGGACATGTGAGCTGTGGGAACACTGATGGGGATGTGTGCAAACCACTGGGACACTGGGGGAGACATGTGTGAGCTATGGGCACACTGAGGGGATGTGATTGAACCACGAGGCCATGGAGGGGGACATGTGTGAGCTGTAGGGACATTGAGGGGGCATGTGTGAACTATGGGGACACAACCGGGATGTGTATGAACCATGATGATACTGAGGGGGGGGGGACAATGAGGGGACACGTGTGAGCCCTGGGACACTGAAGGGGACACTGAGGGGATGTGATTGAACCACGAGAACACTGAGGGGACATGTGTGAACTATGGGGACACTACGGGGATGTGTATGAACAATGGGGATACTGAGAGGGGGACAACGGAGGGAGAAGCGTGACCCACAGAGACACGAAGGTGGACGCTGGGGAGACGCGTGTGAACTTTGACACCGATGGGGATGTGTGTAAGCCGCGGTGACACGCGCGTGAGCTCGGGGACACCGCGGGGACACTGAGGGGCCCCTGAGGACAAGGAGAGGCCTCAGGCCGCCCACGCGCGGGCCGGGGGCCGCGGGCCGGGCGCGGGGGGCAGTGCTGGCCCCACGGGCGGCGATGTCGCGGAGC